>CAJQZJ010034883.1:22030-93469 GCA_907164525.1 Lophiomys imhausi | reverse complement strand
TGTGTGTGTGTGTGTGTGTTTTAATGTCTGTGGCTCCCTTAAATTGAAAATAAAACCAACTCAAGTGTCCCATTGCCTCCCCCCCCCCACTTCATCTTCACATCTTCATTTTTGTTTTTGTCCTAATATAAACATTGAACATTTTTGTTGTTGTTTTGGTTCAGTTTGGTTTTTGAGACAGAATCTGGTGTAAACTGGACTGGTCTCAAACTCACCACAGAGCTGGAGAATAGCTTTGAACACCTAATGCTCCTGCCTTCTCCTCCAAAATGATGTGATTACAGACACAAGCCACTACATTTGACTTTCAGACTATTTTCTGATCATTTACATAGTTCTCACCCCGCCCCTATATTCTGAGCCTTTGGATGTACTTCTAGCTTACAAGCTTTGCTCAGAAAAATGTTTGTTTCTAGAAAAGAATTTCACCACAAACCCAGATTCTTCCCAGCATTTGAACTTATCATGAATCTGAATCCTCCTTGTGCTCTCTCTCCTGTAGTGAACCTCTGTTTCTGCACTGATATGGCTCCTACCAAGTCATCATTTATGCTTCCATCTCTATTCAGGTGTTGGTACTCCATGTTTGGTCTCTTTTGGAACACATTCTACTAGAAAATCCCACTAGAAGAGTCTTAAAGCTTGTATCCTAACCCTGCTTTTTCTTCTAAACTTCTAGTCTTCCTATAGAAATAAAACTGATCTTGCCTTTCTTTGAACTCCAGTGATACTTATTACTGACACTAAACTTTCTATTAGTTATATTCACACTACTGCTTTTTTTTTTTTTTTTGAGACAGGATTTCTCTGTGTGTATCCTTGACTGTCCTGGCCTCACTTTGTAGACCAGGCTGGCCTTGAACTCACAGAGATCTACCTGACTCTGCCTCCCAGGTGCTGGGATCAAAGGCGTGCGCCACCAGGCCAAGCTGACACTACTGCTTTTTTATATAATAATGATAGTGTCCATTACTTGAATGCCTCTTACACACTAGACTTTGGTTATTAACTTTATCCAGGTAATCACAAATTCTTCAAAGTTGTAGTAGGATTAACCAGCTTTATACCTGAAGGGTAACTGAGGTTCCAGAGAGTTTAAATAAGTAACCTACTCATGATTATATGAATTTGAATCTGTATCTCTTTAATTAAAAGAAAAAACCTTTGGCTTTTTCAACTGTACAAAATTTCCATTCTGCCCCTCCCTATTTTCTTCCTCCCTCAAAATAGATCTCTTGGGATATATATATATCCTTTCCCAAGTCTACCACATTTTATAGATACTTGCTGAACATTTTTTGAGGTGATTGGGTTACTAAAATTATTGAAACCTATTTCAGATTTTTGTTTTAATATTTCATGAAATACCTTGGGTTTTTTTTTTTTTGGAAACACATGCTTTTTGCTATTTCCCACAACTTCAACTAAACTGCTTCCAAGACCAAAAGACCAATACCTAATATGTCTTATATATTTTAACTTAAAGCATAGTTTATAAATACACAGTTCCTTTTGATTATGTAATGTAGTCAGTTATTTTTATAGATTTTAAAAATTCAACAGGAATAAAAATTTATGTTTTATACACATAAGCAAAATTTAATTTGAAATGGGATCTAAAAATACTTTGTTTCAATATTATTTTAAAATATTTGCATTGTTTCATGTGGACTATCTTTTATAGTTCGAGACCGTGTTCGGACAAAAATGGAGCGTGATATCTTGGTAGAAGTCAGTCATCCTTTCATTGTCAAATTGCATTATGGTAAGTTTTGAACCACTTCTTACCCCTATCCCTCCATTCCCTCATGCCCTGAGTATATTTAGATGCATTAAAATATAGATACATAACACTGCACCAGCATTTTAAAGTCCTTATGTGTTAGCCCAAACTGAAGACAAGAGGTCCAATATCAGAATCCTAAAACTTCTACCATCTATCTTTCTTTTTCTCTGAAAGCCAAGTGCTACTTCTCAGTGTGTAAAAGCGCAGAATCCTCTTACTATGTCATTGAATCTAACCAACCCAGCCCTGTAGCATAGTTTCATGTTTTAGTTCATGGTTAAATCTTTCTGGTGTGAGCTTTTCTTACTGATAACATGTTTAGAATAGTAGCATTCTTGAGGGACTCTTGCTTGCGGAAAACTTTGTTCCATAATAAGATACTGTATTTGACCTTTCCTCATGAAAACTAAGATAATCAACGTTTTCTTCTGTGTATAAATAAGCATGTAGCAATAAACTTAGATTTCTGATATCCCATCTGCTAAAAATAATACTCATTTGTGAATGAATTAACTTAATATAAGTGTAAAAAGTAAACTACAATGGTATAAACAGAAATTTTGTTTCTTCATTCAGCTTTTCAAACTGAAGGGAAGTTGTATCTTATTTTGGATTTTCTCAGGGGAGGAGATTTGTTTACACGCTTATCCAAAGAGGTATATAATTAATGTCTTTTTAATTTATTTCTACTCATCCTATTTCATTTTAAACTTTGCTATTTTAATATTGCATGTATCATACTTTCTCTCATAGCACAAAATTCTTTCATTCAGAAAACTGAATCAAAAATAATTATTTTCCTATCTTTTGAGTTTATACTGAAAGTAGTGCTTTACATGAAAAATTTAACTCTGCTGCTTTCATATTTTTTCAGAATTGATAATATAGCAATAACTGTCCTTAATACTTGTTACTGTCAATTCAGCATTTATTCTCAAGATCATTTTTTCATTTCTAAAATGTTAATATGCTAAAAAATATTTCTGCTACAGGGCATAGTTAACATTTAGCATGTGATTATACTTGACAGATTAAATTATTTTGAATTTTTTTCATGAATAAATTGTAAATAAAACTATTATATCTGATTAACATATTTACAAATTGTTTAAATATTTAAAATCTTAAGTAGAACCTCATATAAAAATCATAGACATAAAAAGAAAATAACATTAGAAATATTATTGTGTTTTAGGTGATGTTCACAGAAGAAGATGTCAAATTCTACTTGGCTGAACTTGCACTTGCTTTAGACCATCTGCATAGCCTGGGAATAATCTATAGAGACTTAAAACCAGAAAAGTAAGGAGCCATTCTATCGAGTTGAATTCAGTGTGATGCAGTTGTAAAGGAGGTCATAAAATGTAGTAACTTTGTAGTTCTCTATAGCACTTCATTATAGTACTGTGCTTCACATATCTTACTCACACTGTATGATCTTAAACTTTTTAAAATCTTTGTTAAACAACACTATTAGCTTGTTTTCCTTGTGTATCTCTGACTTTCCTAGAACTCACTTTGTAGACAAAAAATAAAAGAAAGAATTTAACAGTTGGTGATTTTTTTGTCAGAGTAAAATTTTATTATAACAAAATTTGATTTAAAAATCCCTATACTCGGGCGTGATGGCTCACACCTTTAATCCCAGCACTCAGGAGGCAGAGGCAGGTGGATCTCTGTGAGTTCAAGGCAAGCCTGGTCTACAAAGTGAGTCCAGAACAGCCAAGGATACACAAAGAAACCCTGTCTCGAAAAACCAAAAAAAAAAAATGCCTATACTGGGGACTGGAGAGATGGCTGTTCTTCCAGAGGACCAGGGTTCAAATCCCAGCACCCACATAGCAGTTCAAACCTGTTTGTAATGGCTGGCCGTGGTGTCACACGCCTTTAATTCCAACAGGCAGGTGGATCTCTGGGAGTTCAAAGCCAGCCTGGTCTACAGAGTGAGTTCCAGGATAGACAGGGCTACACAGAGAAACTCTTGTCTCAAGAGAGAGAGAGAGAGAGAGAGAGAGAGAGAGAGACAGAGAGAGAGACAGAGAGAGAGAGATTGAGAGAAAATGAAAATGCCTATACTATTAGGACTGCTTATTATTTGACTTTTCAAGTTAGTGTACCAGGACGCCTATCCAAAAATATAATATGGGTTTATAACTTAGTAGTTAGTCCTTCCTGTGCCTCCATAATTAATGGCATTACTCTCCACAAAACTATCTGCTCAAACTAGATACTTGAGTGCCCTTTTCCAGTTGTTCCTCATGATGACCAATGTCCTCACTAAATATCCCATCTATTCTCCTCTGTGCCTTTATCCATTTATTATACCTGTTGTCCTTGTGCAGAAACAACAATTACTCATAATGCTTTTTTGGCCTTTTGTAGACTGACTTCATTCATCCAACAAATACTTTTTAGATTTATTTTTTAATATATTTTCTTTTATTTTTGAGAGGAGTCAGAGTGTCACACACTTATAATCCTAGTACTTGGAAGGCTGAAGCAGAAAGAAGGCCCTGAGCTCAAGTGAGATCTTGTCTCAAAACAAAGAGTTTAGATTGAATATGTACCTTATATGCTTAGTATGTACAGACAAGAAGATTTACACAGGTTGTCTCAATAGAAAAGTGTTAGAGAGAGCATCTTGAAAAAAATGTAGCTTGTTTGTGTTCTTAATTATTATTCATGGCCAAAAGCAACCCTTTAGCGTGAATGTGGTCAGCTGATGACTGAGTAATTTCAATTGCAGCTTCTGTGCATCTCTCTGAATAGTGCTTTAAAGATTTTTTTTTTTCACTTTGCTTTCTTTCAGCATACTTCTTGATGAAGAAGGTCACATCAAGTTAACTGGTAAAAGTCCTCATTTTACTACAATATTCTCTCCTATATTTCCTTTAAGGTTAAGTATGATAGAAATTTTTGAGGAAACAAGTTAATATTTCTACTTATAAATAAGTATTAGGATTCACAGTTTTAAATGTATCCAAAATACTTTGGATATTTATTAATTCTTTATTTATTTTGACAGATTTTGGCCTAAGTAAGGAGTCTATTGACCATGAGAAGAAGGCTTATTCTTTTTGTGGAACTGTGGAATATATGGCTCCAGAAGTAGTTAATCGTAGAGGTCATACTCAGAGTGCTGACTGGTGGTCTTTTGGTGTGTTAATGGTAAGGTTTGAATTTCTGATTTTGGGGGGCTCGAAGCTGTTATTTTGTTTTTTAAATGAGATTTGGCAGGGCATATTATAAAAGAAAAGCTAGTACTTTGAATTTCAGTATTTTCTATTATAAATACTAAGAAACCAAATAAAATGAGTGCCTGAAGGATAGGACTAGAGAACCTATTGATTGCTCCTATCTCATCCTAATTTGAGAACTCGAAGATATTTTCCTTTGATTTTCCTATATATGTGTCCAATTTGCAGTCCATCGCCTGCATATACCCCAAAATACATGTTAATAGAGCCCAATGCAAAATCATAAACTTACCTAAATTATTAGGAGGAAAATAGGCTTTAGGGAGTGTTTGTTACTTGTTGACTTGATTTTACAGTTCTCAAAGCATGAACTTTATAAATAACAACTTTGTGTTACAGTGTCAGTAGGTTAGACAAGCCTAAAAGCATTAGTAATGTTTATTCTTTGTAAAACCCTCTTAGAGAAATAACTTAATAGGAAATTGGCAGTCTGTTACACTAGTCACATATTTTTAAATTTTTTTAATGTTTATTCATTAAATTCGTAAGTTACATCTCCATCACAGTCCCCTCCCTCTACCCCTCCCAGTCCCACCCTCTCTCCTTTCTCCCAGAACTCATAGTTTTTTAATAATTAGGCCACAATTATGAAACGTATAAGGTATAACATACATTCCCAGTGTCCAGTCCATAAATATTTGGCAACTGATATTAATATTCTATTATCTATCTCCATGAGTTTAAACTTCTATACCTAACACAGTTTCCATCCTAACTTGCATTACCAACTTAAAACCATCTTCTTAGACCTAGAACATCCTTTTAATTCATAAACAACTTAAAATTTAACTGTGAGACTGTAACCATCTAGTCTTCAACCACATCAGAGACCTGAGAAGGATAAATAAATCTGATTATACAGGAAGTACAGAGCCAGAAGCTCCAAAACTAAGAACTGGCAAACAACTGGCTGCCTCATGTAAAATATGGTTGGTTTCTGCAGAATTACATAATTATTTATGTTTTATGAATTATCAAGAAATTTGGTACTAAATATAATAGGAACATAAGTAATGTTTATTTTAAAAGCTATACTTTAATGTATTGTGCAGTTTTCATATTAAGTAACACTATAATAGAATGATTTGATGTACTTTTAAACAAAAGAAAGGGGAAATGACTTTCTGTAGGTAGCAATTTTAGAAGATTTAGTTATAATTAAGATGCTGATTTTTGCTTTTAACTTGCTAGCCTTGAAACTGTATTCCTATTGAGTAATACCTCTGTTTTACATTTCTGTAGTTTGAAATGCTCACTGGTACACTACCTTTCCAAGGAAAAGATCGTAAAGAAACAATGACTATGATTCTTAAGTAAGTACTCCAAAATGAACATGTTTTGGTGAGAAAATAAGTGCTTCAAACTAAAGATAAATACATAAATATATATATATATATATATATATATATATATATGTATGTATGCTTTTGTCTGTTTAGCCCAGTCCTAGGCATGCACTTAATGTTTATGTATCAGGGTACACAAGAAATAAATGCAAAGATGTTCAGAACAATGTTATTGGTAATAGTGGACATTGTACTAGCAACAATAGAGTGGATTTATGATAAGTGTATATTGATACAGTTGAGTCTTCATTACATTCCTCTGTTGTATTCCTTTTTTTCATTTATATTTTTTAACATTTATTTATTACTTCAAGTTATGTCTCCATTACTGGCCCCCCCCCCCCCCCTGCAGGTCCCACCCT
Source organism: Lophiomys imhausi (assembly GCA_907164525.1). Classification (NCBI taxonomy): domain Eukaryota; kingdom Metazoa; phylum Chordata; class Mammalia; order Rodentia; family Muridae; genus Lophiomys; species Lophiomys imhausi. The sequence goes on along the minus strand of CAJQZJ010034883.1, from coordinate 86,718 downwards.
CCCACCTTCTACCCCCTCTCCCACCAATTCCATCCCTCCTGTGTGAGATGCTTCTGTGTATCAGCCCCCCTCAGTTTGTGAGGTCTAAGAGCTTCCTCTTTTTTTATAATTTATTTTTTATTTCTTCAAGTTACATCTCAATCACAATTCCCTCCCTACTCCCCCCTCCAGTCCCACCCTCCCACTCTCTTCCCCATCAACCCGCCCATCCTCTTCCCTCTTTTTAAAGTTTAAGGTATATCCCTTTCCCCCCCAACAGCTCCTCCTTTCAGTCCAACAAATGGTTCTTTCTCTTATAACAATAAATACAATACAAAACAACAGAAATAAATAGGCCACAATTATAAGAGTTATATGGCTTAGCATACATTCCCAATGTCCAGTCCATATGTATTTGGCACCTGACTTTAACATTCTACTATCTAACCATCTCTATGAGTTTAAAGTTCTATATCTAACTCGGCTTTCATACTAACTTGCATCACAATTTTAAAAACATCTTCTTAGATCCAGAACACTCTCTTGATTCATAAACAACTCAAAATTTAATTATGGGACTCTAGCTATCTATTCTTCAAACACCTCAGAGACCTGAGAGGGATAAATATATCTGATTATATAGGAAGTGCAGGGCCCGCAGCTTCCAAAACTAAGAAATGACATACCAGTGGCTACCTGGACAGTTCCCATTTTCTCTCCACACATTACAGCATCAATCTTCAGCCATTTGGCCCCGTTTCTCTGACAGACATTGATTGTAGAGCAGGAATTATGAAGTACTTGCCTACCCTGTCTTGGCAGAGCTGGGCTGTGGACTTACCTGCTTCCAAGTTTTGTCCTTTTTGGACAGCATTCTGTCTACAGTTGAAGTAAGGGGTTTTTCTTGCCAAGAGATAGGCTTGCCACCAATTCAATCATCTCCCACTGGAGATTCTTCAATGCTCATCTTCTACTTGGGGTAGAATAGGGGGTGCTGTCAGGAGCTGACATGTCTCGATATCAAAAAATCTTAAGAAAACATCTTTGAATGCCATATTCTGCAGATCTCTTGAGGTTTTTGAAGTTGCCCTATCCATCTCTTATATTCAGATAAGCAAATGTTGCTTGTCTCTTAGCAACTTGATTTCTGATTAGCTTAGAAAATAACTATGGTAGACTGTCATAGTACCTAGCAAAATGACAAGCTTGCATGACTATTAGTTTGCATTTCTTAATTATCCTAAACAGTTTATGACAGTTGATAGCAAAAGGCCAAAACTTCACATTGCATTTTTAAGCATTATTAGGTACAATACCTTTAAAAAAGCATTACCCTTAATTTTGTATCAATATACAAAGAACAATACCAATGTGGCCAAATATAATCTTAATTTTGTATCAATATACAATGATCAATACCTGTGTAGCCCAGTACAATCTTAATTTTGCATCAATATACAAGGATCAATACCATTGTGGCCAAATATAATCTTAATTTTGTATCAACATACAAAGATCAATACCAATGTAGCCCAATACAATCTTAATTTTGCATTAATATACAAAGCTCAATACCAATTTAGCCAAATATAATATTAATTTTGTATCAATATGCAAAGGTATAAGGGCATATTCAATAATCTGTCCTTTTTTCTTGATCTTTCCTATATTATGTCTATGTCCCATTTTTTTCTCAAGTCTGTTCACTCCTACATAGGAGAGAAAGAAGGATACAGAAAAGAAAAAGAGAGAAGTCCCTGGGCCTAACCTCCAAAACCCGTTTAACAAGACCATTTAACAGCTTGTAGTCTCTTCCCCTAAATAACAAGATTTTCTATTATCCATCAAATGACCAAAGGGAGGGGGGAACATCCTCCCCACCCTCTGGGGATGACTTAAAATGACTTCCTGCTGATTTGGGACATAGTAAACCTGTTTGGGGCCCAAATAAGAATGGAATAATGGTTAAAAATGTTAATAAAATCATTTGATGTTCAGTCCTTTTGTGCTCAGCTATTTAAATGTCCTAAGAAGTTCATAGACAGAAGCTGAACTTCAGGGCTTTACTGGAGTTCTGGCTGGAGCAGTCTGTGGGGCTGAATAATCTTAGCAATTTTGAGTTGTTGTGGTTGTAGACTTTTGAGGAAACAGCTATTGAGGAAGTCTGCAAGGCTGGATCATCTGGGCTACTTGTCTTCTTTGGTGTCTGATCTGTTTTCTTCTGAGGTTTCTGTTGTCCAGTTGTCCCTGGATTCCTTAGATGGATGCTTTAAATCTCCTGAAAAGATAAGAACAGAGCCCTGCCCTAATCCTAACTCTGGGACAATTACCTTTCTTTTTTGGGGGGGGGGTCAGGTAATATTTTTCCTGGAGCAAATTTGGTTTTTTGACAATATATAAAGTATTATCTTTCAATTTGGATTAAAGAAGAAATTATTTTGATTTTTTGGAGCTAAACAAACCTTTAGTGTATATATTTTGAGATCTCAAAGGACAATTTGTTTGAATTTCAGCATGCCTTTTGTAAGTAGCTTTTAGAATTAAATCCTTCCAAATCCTATGTGCCTTTCTCTGCATTCTAAGTATTGGGATCAAAGACATGTGGTTCCCAACTGTTGGGATTAAAGATGAGCTCCACCACACCTGGATCAAAGTTTTTCTCTATTTAGAGCTTGTTTTGTGTCAGTCTGACCTTGAGCTCTGAGATCTGCCTGTTTCTGTCTCTAGTGTGTTGGGATTAAGGGTGTATTCTTCTCGAATGATGGGATTAAGGGTGTGCACCATCACCACCCTGTTCCTTGTAACTCTAGAATTTATAAGACAACTAACTCTATAGTTATCCTCCTGTCTCTGCTGGAGTTAAAGGCATGGGCTAACACTACGCATTTCATGTATTTTACCTTAAAGAGCTTCCTCATGCACAGGAGGCATACATGGCAGTTCCACTAGGGTGGAGTGTCCCACTGAGAGGTAACCAAGTCCCTGTTCCTGCTCTTTTGGGTCTATTTTATAGGATGGTTATCCTGTACTGTATGGCTCAAATCCAGTTGTAAGTGAATTTATGCCATGTGTATCTTTCTGAGTCTGGGTTATCTCACTCAGGATGGGCTTTTCTAGTTCCATCCATTTGGTTGCAAATTGTGTGATTTTCTTGTTTCTGATAGCTGAGTAGTATTCCATTGTGTAAATGTACCACAGTTTTGTTTTGGTTTTTTTTATTCGTTCTTTGGTTGAAAGACGTCTGGGTTGTTCTTGATCCAACACTATACAAATATAAAATGATTGCTTCTTGTGTATTTTGAGACAAGGTCTCACTGTATAACCCAGGCTGGTCATGCATTCATGATTGTTCAGCCTTATCCTCCTCAATACTTCGATTTACAGGCATGCACCACTATGCCTGACTAGAACAAGTCTTGACTCAGGAACCGTACAAAAGCAGATCCAGGCCTTTATATGGACATAGTATACCGTATAGCAAAGAAAATGGACACTTCACAATTCCATGCAAGAATTTGGATAAATCTTACAAGAAAGTTGAACAAATAAAGTGTAGACCCAAAAGAATCAATTTTATGGGTTGTATTTATAAAGTTTACAAAGTAACAAAACTAATGCCTATTTTAAAGTCTGTATTCAGATGGTAAAAGTGGAGACAAAATAAGAAAAAAGTTATTACGTTAGATGAAAGTTTCTGGCCAGACAGCTGTTTGTTGAGCTGTGAGCTTTGGGTGCGCATTTGTTTGTTTTGACATTTTCTGGCATGTTATTCTGCACAATTAAAAGGTTAAAAAATACATATTACACAAATGATTGTTCACTGAACTCTCACTATCAAATTTTCATTGCCTATCCCTTTCTTTCAACTAACACGCTCCAGTGTTTAAAAAAAAAAAAATAAGCCAGGCCATTTCTTTGCCCTGGCTTTCCTTTCCAGTTACTGCATTATCTTTTCTCCTTTCAACACAAAGCCTCTTTAAGTGTCGTCAGTGATTTTTGTTACAGTTTTTCAGATTCTTTTACTCCACAGCCTATTTGTTCATCCCTAGCATGCAACTAAAACTCTTCTTCATTTGATTGTTATTGGCCTTCTGGTGGCTTAATCATGACAGATTGTCAGAAAGTTAATCCTGTTCATTCATAGGATTCATTCAACAAGTAATAGAGTTCTTGCTACAGTACTGAGAATGCACTATGAACAATACTGAAAAGCTCTTCAGGGTCTCACAGACCTTATGTTCTAGTGAGGGAAGTATAGAATTAATGCTTAAATAAATGAGAGAATTTCAGATGCTATGGGATGATATCTTGGGGTATACTTACTTTGTTAGTGACCAGTATAAAGGAAAGATCAAGGGTTATTTTAGAAGAGAGAATTAAGGAAAGTTTCTCCAGGGAGTACTTGACACTACTGGCGCGCTCTCGCTCTCTCTCTCTCTCTCTCTCTCTCTCTCTCTCTCTCTCTCTCTCCCCCTCTCCCTCTCCCTCTCTCCCTCTCTCCCTATCCCTATCCCTATCCCTCTCCCCTTAATCAGTATACCAGGCACAAAACCTGAATTCACACTGACTTCACCCCATGATTTTATAGTATGTATAACTTCATATGTTTAAATTAAGTCCCTATTTGCTGTTCTTTTCCTATCATTATATGCCCAATAAACGTTTCCATGTATCCTATTTTCCAAGCCAGAAGCGTGTCTTCTTTCTTTCATGTCCAGGGATTCTGATTTTATCTTAGAATTATTCCATTGCTCTAGTCCTTTGCAATGCATTGCTCACAGTGTTTAAGGCATGGGAGCATCTCTCCCACACTGTTAAGCCACACTCCTAAGTTTAGTGCCTACCACCTCTCTCCATCCCAGGTTGTTCTCTGCTACCCTTGCAGTTATCATCTTGAAAGTAAGTCTGGTCATGCTACACCACTGTTTCAAGACTTTTGCCACACCTCAGTTACTGAACACAGCAGTGCTTTTCCAGTTTTTCTTAAAAGAGCCCTAATCCTATAACATATAGTTACCCTCTCAAAAGGGGGTGCTGAAGATTAATATTTAGAAAAACATGATTTATTTACTCTAGATTTCTTAACCTTTTATATGTAGTATATTTTATTTTATGTCTTCAACATGAAGGATATAATAAATCACAATTCATAAGCTCGCTGGATTATAGAGTGTGTTCTTTATTATTGTTGCCAAGTATCTAGGGGGATAATATTATTTAGTAACATTTTGGGCAACACTAACCCAGTAAGTAACTTTAATCTAAATTCAACCTTTAAATTAATTTGAAGGACTAGAGAGATGGCTCAGCTGACTAATAGCACTTGTACTTGCAGAGTACCTATATGTGATTCCTAACACCCACATTGCACACACAACCATTTGTAGCAGCTCTAGTTCCAGGGAATCTGATGCCCTCTTCTACCCTCCTTGAGTGCAAGCCTATGGTGCACAGATATGCATGCAGGCAAAACATTCACACATATAAAATTCTAAACAAAACAAAAAGCCTTATTTGAAGATCCTTCACCATGTCCCATGTTCCCTTAGCATTCTTTAAAAATTCCTTTCTAGGTTTGTCTTTTGGTTAATTGGTTGTTACTCTGTTTTGGGTTTGTTTTTGTTGTTTGTTTTGAGACTGGATTTCGATATATAACCCAGGCTGACTTCATACTTGAAACCGCCCTGCCTTAGCAGCCCCAGTAATGATTACAGCTATTCACCACCATTTCCAGCTTTGGATTTGTCACTTAATACACTATGATTATACACATTCATCTTCCCATAAACTGGAGAGGGTACTGTCTTTAGTTTTGTAGTCAGAGCACTAAGCAATATCTGGCACATTGTATGACTCAGTAACAACCTAACATAAGTAAGAAATGGATCTGTTTCTGAAATAGGAATTTCTGTGCCAGCCATTTTCTCCAGATCAGTCATTATTGTCATATTTACAGGGTCTTTGGTTTCTTTAATTTGTAGGTTGGGGAAAAGAATACAGTTATATACACTGTAGCTGAAACAGACATACATAAGGTTGTCCAGCCTGGTGGTTTACAGACTGTGTGCCACAGGATCTCTGTTTAATAAATTCCTTTCCTATCAGTTACTCTTCACTAGAGGGCTGTTAAAGGAATTGCAATAAAGGAAAGTGGCATATAAAATACTTTGCAGTATTAGGTTTCTTAATGTCTGTTTGGAAAACAGGTTATAGTTTGAAAACCACTGATCTAGAATCCAATCTCTTTGCATTTGAAGAACTAACAGGCAGAAGAGTAATCACCATAACTAAGCCTCAGATGACCTTACTTGGTATTGATATTTATAAAATATGTTTACTCAAAAACCTGTACATGAGTGTTTGTGGCAGCTTTATCCATAATCATCCAAACTGAACACAATTCAAGTATCTCCCTTTCAGAAAGTAAATAGATAAATGTACTAGTACATCCACATAGGAGATTATTCAGACACACGAGAGCGTTGCATAAAACTGAAACTACATAAACATATAAGTGCAAATAAAACTAGAGCCATCTAAATGAGATCAGATTATCTAAGTCAGTACCACAGTTGTGATATTGCATTAGAGTTCTATAAGATATTGATTGCCATTGTAGGAATTACATAATGATATAGATGTCACTATTATTTCTCATAACTTAGCATGAATCTATATATATTTCAAAATAAAAAGTTTAATGTTTAAAGATTGAAAATGCCTCCAAAAGTTAAATGTTGTTACATGGATTTGTATTTAGAGCCAAACTCGGGATGCCACAGTTTCTGAGTCCTGAAGCCCAGAGTCTTTTACGAATGCTTTTCAAAAGGAATCCTGCAAACAGATTAGGTAAAGATATTGAATTAATTAGTTTCCTTAATGAGTTTGTATTGGTTTTTTAGTGGGGTTATTAAATATTCATGCATATATTCAAAGCAAAGACTGTGAACAATATGTACATCTTTGTCCTCGAAATAAACTATTACCAATCAATTTCTTATAGGTGCTGGACCAGATGGAGTTGAAGAAATTAAAAGACATTCATTTTTCTCAACAATAGACTGGAATGTAAGTACAAGCTGAAGACACACTTGAGGGAATTGAGGGAGTATTTGCAAGGCTCTGGGTTCTCAATACTTCTTCAAATGAAAAGAAAAGAAAAATTTGAACTGTTTTTAAAACTTAACCCAATATATGTCTAAATCATTCTTGTTTCCAACAGAAACTGTATAGAAGGGAAATTCACCCACCTTTTAAGCCTGCAACTGGCAGACCCGAAGATACATTTTATTTTGATCCTGAGTTTACTGCAAAAACTCCAAAAGGTAAGGGGAAAACATTAAAACTCATATAAAATACAATGGCCATCTCTTTCTGGTTCAGTGGTTATCTGTTTCTGGTTGAATCAGAAAATCTTTTCCTTGAATCTCCTAAATGTGCTGTATATCAACCTTGGATTCCCCATCCCCAGTAAAAATGAGGAGCCATAGCATTGATAGATCATTATGTAGGGCTGTGATATCCAGTATGACAGTCACATGTAGCTTATTAAATTTAATTAAATTTAGTTTATTTTTTATATATTTTTAAATATTTATTTATTAACGTGCATCGATGTTTTGCCTGCATGTGAGGGTATTGGATCCCCTAGAACTGGAGTTACAGACAGTTGTGAGCTGCCATGTGGGTGCTAGGGAATTGAACCCGGGTCCTCTGGAAGAGCAGCCAGTGCTCCTAACCACTAAGCCATCTCTCCAGCCCTAAATTTAGTTTCTTAAACATAGTAGGCACATTTCAAATACTCAGTAACTATATGTGGTTACTTACCATATTGGATAGCACAGATCAAGAAAATTTCCCTTGTTCTAGGAAGATGAATGCAATAATACTAATTTTCAATCTCATTAACCCAATAATTCATTGGTTTATTATGTTCTTCAAACATTAACTATATTCTAGGCCCTGAGAGTAGAATGTAGGCTGATGATTACAATAAGTAATCAAGACAGATCGAATACACTGCATCACTTAGTTATCGTGGTGGACAGCAAGAGGTATACAGGTGTGTGCATGTACATGTACACATACCAGGTAACTGGAACACCAGAATAAGTGAGAAAGTTCAAAATGTCAACAGTCTCTCTTAAATACCTTCCAAAGACTCTTCTTAGTAATTCTTTATTCTTTTTAGATTCACCTGGCATTCCACCTAGTGCTAATGCACATCAGCTTTTTCGGGGGTTTAGTTTTGTTGCTATTACCTCAGATGACGAAAGCCAAGCTATGCAGACAGTTGGTGTGCATTCAATTGTTCAGGTAAGTGATATCTGAATAACTTAGAATTTCAAATGTTTATATAGATTTTAGTATGTGAATAGTAAGAGTAGATTTTTATAGGCTGACTTTAAGTGAGCCCCTTAACATATAATTTCAATCATTTACATCAGAGAAATTCCTTTCATATATCATTGAAAGGTTGCACTAACTAAAATCCTATATGTGATTTGAAAGTGAAATTCTACGAGAATTGAGATAAACAACATTATTTTGTTTCCCCCTCTTCTTTTTTTAAATTAACATTTATTTATTTATTCAAGTTACATCTCAATCACAGCCCTCTCCCTCTACCCCTCCTGATCCCACCCTCCCACCCTCTTCCCCCTCTCACTGTTCTTCTCCTCAGGTGGGGGGGGTCCCACCCCTATCAAGCCCCCTCAGTTTACAGTCACATGATGGCTAAGAGCTTCCTTTTGCACTGTTGACCAACATGGCAGCCCAGCTAGAGTAAGGTGTTCCACTAACAGGTACCATAGCCCATGACAGACACTGCCTCCCCTACTTGCTAAGGGATCTATATGAAGGCCAAGTTGCCTATCATCTGTATATGTATAGGGGGGCCTAGGACTAGTCTATATATGCTTTTTTTTAGTCTTTTTTTGGTTAGTGTTTCAGTCTCTGTAACCCTCTAGGGGCTTATATTTGCTGATTCTGTTGATCTTCATGTGTTGTTCTTGTCCCCTCTGGGTCTCTCTATTCCTCCTTCCTCTCTATACATGGCTCCCAGAGCTCCACCTAATGTTTGACTGTGTCTCAGCATCTGTTTTGATCTGCTGCTGGGTGGAATTTCTCACAGGATAGTTGTGCTAGGTTCCTGTTATTTTGTGTTTCCTCCTCTTCTATGCCTAAAAATGTTTTTAGGCCTAGTATATTTCATTCCTAGCCTCTGTCAGATCAGCTATGATAGAGTGAGGTCTGCAAGTCATGATGCCTGCTTAGGCGACTTTTGTAAAAAGTAAGAAAACAAATATATGAGGCTTTGTAAACACAATTACCCAACACTGCTGTTGTTGCAATAAAGTACCCATGATGTACCTGGGTAATCCCAACATTCAGAAGGTTGCAGCAGTAGCATCAATTTCAATGTTAGTGGGGGCTGCAGAGTGGAGATCAAGGCCAATCTAGACTGCTTAAAAAAAATAGTAAAAAAAAAAAAAATTCTCAAAAAAGCACAGTTATAGATAATTCATATAAAAAATGGGCATTGTTGGGTACCAATAAAACTTTATTTAACAAAACAAGTAGTAAATCAACTCAAGGCAGGAACCTGGAAGCAGGACTGAAGTAGAAGCCATGAAAGAATACCACTTGCAGGCTCGCTCAGCCTGCTTTCTTATACAACCCTGGAAGACCACCTACTTAGGAGTGGCATTGTGCACCATGGGCTGGGCCCTATCACATCAACCATTATTCAAGAAAATGTCCCACAAACATACCTGTACACCAATCTGATGGGGCATTTTCTCAGTTGAGGTTTCCTCTACTCTGATAACTCTAGTTTGTGTCAAGTTGACAAAAATTTTATCTACCCTTTTATGTGATCTGATTATCAGATTTTAGAAAAAAGTAGGTAAAGGACATAGAAGCAGGTTTCTAAGTACACATGTGTGGAAATGGGAGTGTTTGCAACAAAAAACTAAACTGGTAAATATTGTTAAAAGGAGTATAGGGTATGCAGTTCTATTCTTTTTATTATAATATTATAGGAAGATAATTTTAATTCACTCTTGTGTGGTCTTTACTCTTTGTGTACATATATTGAGATATACTATACATTATAAACATGTGCAGTTACTATGCTGAAAAATAAAAATACATTTAATTTTTTAATTCACATTTATATCCTAGGTTTCAGTTGGACTTAGAAAAATTAATTTTTTAGGAAAAGTTAAATTAAGTTATCATTGGTGCTTGAATTTGTTGAATTTCCTTGATGAATAAGTTGCTTTTTTCTAATGTTTTTGTTTTATGTTGCCTTTGTGTATGTAGTGTAGTATGGGATAGTGGTGCAGTGTAGTGCCACAAATTGAATCCAGGTCCTCAAGCAACAATAGGTAATCTGTCTATCTCTGAATCATACCCCCAACTCTACAATGAAATGTTGTTTTTTAATAAGCTATCATTCCATTCTATAGAAAACAAGTTTAAACATGTTTTAAATAATTATTTACATTGCAGTAGTCTACCTCTTTTTCTGTGTAAAGCCATGAATGTGATAATTTTAAACTATAACTTAAACACCTAACATAGAAACTATAAACTTAAATATTCTACAAAATTTAAGTTGTACTCTGTACAAAACTCTTCAGTCTTAAGGGTCTCATATCAGCATAGTCAAGAGCAGCACAAGTTCCCTCTGACTACTTAAGGAAACAGGAATTTGCTATTTGCCATTTACCAACATTAGTCCTTAAGTCATGAAGTAGCTTCGTTAGCCAAACATATATAAGCCATTGCTTGAAGGTGAAGAAAGGGAGCATGGCTAACTGAAAGAAATGACAGAAAAAAAATCCAGATTTCTAATTCTGAATCCTCCTAAATCTTTTCTTATGTACCAGAGGTCTCAAACTTCTGTTCATTTTTAGAGATACTCCTATGAAAGCCTGTAAGTGGAGGGAGAGTAAAAGAGTCTCAGGGCTAGAGATAGTAAAAACAACTTCAACTTTCTGCTCTTCCAGAGGATTTGAGTTTGATTCCCTTCACCCACACAAGGCAGCTTACAACCATCTATCTGTAACTACAGCACCAATACCCTCTTCTGGCCTCTATGGGCACCCCCACACATGTGGCATACAGACACATTCACATAAATTTGTGCGTGTGTGGGGGGTGTGTTTAAAAAGCACAAGTTCAAGCCAAACAAAATCCTAGCATGTAGAAAAGGAAGTATACACAAAGTCCCACCCCTAGCTTAGAACCTATTTGTAACTCATACCTGCTAGGAGAAGAAAAGTTAGGATTTTTTTAGTAGTCATACTGAGAATATCAACTAGGACTGACATTATGCTCAGGAGTACAGGCCGTATGCTCAGGAGTAGTTGGCCATGGAAAGGGGTGTGTGTGTGTGTGTGTGTGTGTGTGTGTGTGTGTGTGTGTGTGTGTGTGTGTGTGTGTGTGTGTGTTCATTCCTGTGCTTTTTTTTTTTTTTTGTCTTTTTGGGTTTGCTTTTTTTTTTTAAGAGAGAAAGAACATGAAGTTAGACAAGGGGGTTCTGGTAGAAGTTTGGGGAGAGGAAAGAATATGATCAAAATATATTGTATGGGCCAGCAGTAGTGGCACAGGCCTTTAATCTCAGCACTTGGGAGGCAGAGGCAGGTGGATCTCTGAGTTCAAGGCCAGCCTAGTCTACCAAGTGAGTTCCAGGACAGCCAGGGCTACACAGAGAAACCTTGTCTCAAAAAAATATATATATATTATGATATTTTCAAAAATAAAATAGAGGTATTTCTCTTGTTAATATAAGCATTTTAAATGGCCTATTTCTTGAATATAATATATACTTGAAAAATATGTACTATGAATAGTATTTTTACTCATTTTTATTAGTATTTGTATTAATAGATAACATCAACAATACATGCTCAGTAAAATATTCCCCTATTATTAAATGCATCAGAGATATTATAGAACTCTTTATCAACTTATGATTTTTTTCTTGCAGCAGTTACACAGGAACAGTATTCAGTTTACTGATGGATATGAAGTAAAAGAGGATATTGGCGTTGGCTCATACTCTGTTTGTAAGAGATGTATACATAAAGCCACAAACATGGAGTTTGCAGTGAAGGTAAATATTTTCAGATTTTAAATGCAACTTAGCAGTTCTTAATCATACATGTCTGTACGAGTTACTTATAACCCATGTGCATGTGAATGGCACATGACTACAATCCAACTACTCAGGAGGCTGAGGCAGGAGAATTATGAGTTAGAAGGATACGGCAAGACCCTCCCTAAAGCAATACATTCTTCTCTTTGGCAAACGTGTCTTTGGTTATAAAATAAATTGAAGGTAAATTTGACTATCTGTGTGAGTGATCGTCAAAGATGTTAATCTGAAATCATGGATTCCCATTCCTATGAAATAAACAGTAAGATGGCTATCTAGCCAGTTAAGCCATAGAAGTGCCAGATCATAGCTCTCATGATTTTTAATAGAACTACCTGTACTAGTCCCTACTTTATGATTAGAGTGTCAGGGAATTTCCCAAGACTATATGTAAATTTTGTATTGGTTCTGGTGAAAATGTCTATACCTTTATATCTAAAATGAATCTTTGGACTACTACAAGAATAAGAACCATGATCATTTCTTATCATTAGTAATTTTAATTTCATAAGATATCTTAAGACAAAAGTGTCCAAGCCAAAAGCTTGACATCTAGTTTTGTGATAAAGTTTGAATTTCAAACCTCTAGCTGTGGATGAACAAACATTATATTCAAATTATCTACCTTTTCACTGTGTATGATAGTAATCTCTGCTTTTCCAGTTCAAGTAATTCAAGTGATGCCTAAAGCACCTAACTGACCTTGAACCTTCATGAGTAGTTCATGTTTAGTTAGCAAGAGAGTAGCAAATTGTTATTACTATGTAAACCTGGATATAATTGCTTTAAAGAGACATCAGTGTCCCTGAGGCTTTCTGTCAGATACAAGGAGGAGCCACAGAAATGTATTTAAGTTGCTGTTCTGTTGCACATTGTTCTTATCCAACTCTGGAGTGAGTAGAAATTTCAAATTACTAACATGCAAGGACAAAGAGGAATGGTATACTTGATAGGCACTTTAACAATGTATCCTGCCTCCATAAACACATCAAACATGGCCTGAGGGCCCATTTGAGAAAGATTGCTGCTATTGTGAGGACAGTGTGACCTATGTGGTAATTTTGAGGCTGATCTAGACTACAAAATGAGAATCTGTCTTAAAAGCATTTAAAACTAAAGCTGATAAAATAAAATTGAACATAAAGACCACAAAATTTGCCTCAGACTACTCTTTGAGTGAATCAAAAGCCAGAACTGAGCAAGTGTAGCAGCAATGTCTGTGATCCCTACACTTGGGAGTGGAAGCGGGAGAAATCGGGAGTTCATCCTTGGCTAAATAGTGAATTTGAGGCCAATTTGTAATACATGAGACCCTGTCTCATGTAGCAGAGCCCAAATTGTCATTACAAAATACAGTACATAGTACTGGAGAGATGGCTTAGGAGTTCTTGTGGAAGACCTGGGTTTGTTTCCCAGCACTCACCTGGTAGCTCACAGCAGTCTGTAACTCAAGTTTCAGGGGATCCAACACCCACTTCTGAAGGCTCCTGCACACACGTGGTAAACACACATTTTTTTTTTTTAAATAAAAGAGAGTACTTCTCTTTTTGAGTTCAAGTCCAGCCTGGTCTACAAAGCGAGTCCAGGACAGTCAGGGCTACACAGAGAAACCTGTCTCAGAAACCAGAGATAGAGAGAGAGAGAGAGCATTTCTTCCAGTAGACCCAGGTTTTATTCCACATGAGAAAACACTACCATCTGTAACTCCAATTCTAAAGGCTACAACACCCTTTTCTGGCCTCAGTGGACACCAGACATGCATGTAACACGGAGATATACACATGTAGGCAAAGCACTTATACACATAAAATTAAATACTATATGTGTGTATAGTACTTTAAAATATTAAAACATACAGAAAAAATTTAAGCAACTTATATAAATGTTAAAAAGCTTTATTAGTATTTTAAAGAGCTTTATTATAATCAAATGTAGTCAAGTAATAATCTAGGGGTAGTTTTATACAGAGCTTTCTATTTAACTTCAAAATGAACTTTATTTACTTAACTAACTTTTATAAGTAGCTTACAACCAATGTGGTAGTCCATTAAAATACTTAATTAAAAGAAGTAAAGTTAAATCAATAAACATGCTAATGGTGGAATTTCAGACTCATTTATCTCTTAGTTATCTGTATTGATAGGAGATTAAAAGTTAACTGAATTCTCAAATGTTTGAGAAATTCAAAGATGAAAAAAGATGTGGTAACTTTGTTCTTGATAACTTTTCTTGAGGCTTTTGGGTTTTTGGTAAGTCACAAATTTGCTACAAACTTACCTTGGAGTGACCTGGTAGGAATGTGTCACCTGGTTAGCCTTATATAGCCTTGCAATCTATATGGACGCTGACTTTCTAATTAAACAATCTGGCTAAATAGTTGGCTACAACTGACTGATAAATGGCTGTGTGTACAATACTTACATGTGATGATACCTAAGGTCTATAACTATAAACATTTAAGGATCATGTTCATAAAATTTTATGATAAATATCTGCCTTTTAGATTATTGATAAAAGCAAGAGAGACCCAACAGAAGAGATTGAAATTCTTCTTCGTTATGGACAGCACCCAAACATCATTACCCTAAAGGATGTAAGTAGATTGTTTAACAAACTCAACCTTTGGGATATTTTTCAAATATTATGTGGTAGACAAAAACTACTTCAGAATAATCAGCTTAGAAAGTAAATTTGAATGGATGAATGTAGGGATTATTATCTTAAGCAAAGTATCCTAGACTTTGAATGACAAATACTGCATAGTTCTCATATTAGAATCCTAGATTTGTGTGAGTGAGTGAGTGAGTGTGTGTGTGTGTGTGTGTGTGTGTGTGTGTGTCAAAGTGAGGGGTATAGGTTATGAAACTAGAATTGTGGCCATGAGAGGTGATAAAGACATCTTATGGGAAGTTTGGAAAGTGGACATGAAATCATAAGAGGGGACTTGTAATAGGAAGGAGGGAACCAGCAGGACATGGACAGGGGATTAGAGGAGAATGTAGTGGAAGAAGAGGATTAATTAAAAAAAAAAAAACAGTGAAAATCTCATAGTGAAACTCATTACTTTGTATATTAACTTAAAAAAAACAAAATATAAGAAGTAGATTTGAGAAAAATGTTGATTGCCTAATTTATAAAGAAAAATGTAGGGGCCTAGAGAGACAGCTCAGTGGTTAAGAGCACTTTTTGCTCTTCATAGGACCCAAGTCTGTTTCCCAGCACTCAATTCAGGTGGCTTACAACCAACCACCTGTGGCTCTAACTCCAGAGGATCTGCTGATTCTGGTCTCCACAGGCACTAACACATTCACATGCACACACACAAATAAAAATAAATCTTAAAAATTAACACAAATAAAACCTTAAAAATAATTTTAATTTACTTTCTGCTTTAGCTTTTAAAACTTTTAAGATTACTTATAGTATGTGAATTTGAACATATGAAAATATTAATACTCAAGGTTGATTAGTTTCTCTGAAGGTTCCCAAACTGTCTTCCCATCTGCTTTCCTCTGTAGAAGTTTTCATACTTCTTTTATACACCCTATGTTCTGGACATGCTTTATTTGGGATATAGACTTTTTTAATAATTTATTTTTTATTTCTTCAAGTTACATCTCAATCACAATCCCCTCCCTACTCCCCCTCCAGTCCCACCCTCTCCCTCCTCAACCCCCCATCCTCTTCCCTTTTTTTAAGTTTAAGGTATATATTTTCCCCCAACAGCTCCCCCTTTCAGTCCCACAAATGGTTCTTTCTCTTATAACAATAAATACAATACAAAACAACAGAAATAATTAGGCTACAATTATGAGAGTTATATGGCTTAGCATACATTCCCAATGTCCAGTCCATATGTATTTGGCACCTGACTTTAACATTCTACTATCTAACCATCTCCATGAGTTTAATGTATGCCTTATTTTCTCCAAATGCTCTTTGAATGTGTGGATCCTTAACTGGGAATATCATTTGCCTTCTTTGCCTGGTTGACTACCACAACTAAGACTTGCTAAAGGCTACTTCCTCCCAAGAAGCGTTTTCTGTCCATTAACACCCCCAAGACAAGGGAGGTATCTTTTACCTGGGATGACCTAATACCTGTCTTCCATAGCTTTTATTATAACTGAGTATTGACAAAAATATCCACTTCCCAGGGAAGTAGTTAGCTCTCTCTTGCTGCTGGTGCTCACATAATCTCAAAGGCTGTCTATCTAAATATTGTCAAAACAATGATTTTCTCATACATATTTGTCTTACATAAAGAATGTTGACTTAGTAACATTAAATGTGAAACTATTCACTGTAAATAACTCTTTAACACAATCTCAGGAAATCCTGTATTAGATTATCACAAGTAAATTTTTCTTGACTATGTGTAGTCTTTGTATTTCTTTTAATATATTCACTTACCTTGAGCATGTTTAAATAGTAATCTAGAGACATACATAAAGCCATAAACCTTCAATTTTATGTTTTGATGTTTAATTTTATAGGTGTATGATGATGGAAAATATGTGTATGTAGTAACCGAACTTATGAAAGGAGGTGAATTGCTGGATAAAATTCTTAGACAGAAGTTTTTCTCAGAGCGAGAGGCCAGTGCTGTCCTGTTTACTATAACCAAAACTGTTGAGTATCTTCATGCACAAGGGGTAAGTGTTTTGAACAAAATTTATGCATACAAATACTTGTATACAAATCTTTTTTCTTAATACTCAAGCTAAAATTACAATTATAAAAGTAATGGAAAAACTGTAATGAGGTTCATTATCCTACTGCTCTTCCTTTACA
Source organism: Lophiomys imhausi (assembly GCA_907164525.1). Lineage (NCBI taxonomy): Eukaryota > Metazoa > Chordata > Mammalia > Rodentia > Muridae > Lophiomys > Lophiomys imhausi. The sequence continues at coordinate 69,779 of CAJQZJ010034883.1, read as the reverse complement.
CAAACCTTTTTCATTGAGCCTGGAGTACTTTGAAATCTTAGCATGCTTGTATTCAGTTGTTATGCTTTCCAAGAAAAAAGTTAATGAGATCTTCGGAAGTATAAAACATAGCACTCTGTATTCCTGGAAACCAGGCCGTCTTCAAGTTATAAGCAGAAAAAGAGAGTGGCAATTTATATCCACATATACAAGTAAAACCATCTAGTCACCTAGTGAATGGTCTCATTATTTCCTCCTACATACAAATTTTAGTAAATGGAAAAAACCCGCTAATATATTCAAAAGAATGAGGTCTATGGAAAAAAGGGGAAAGGAGAAAAGAAAGAGGAGAATAGAGAAGGAAAGAGTGTCGGGGGAGTTTTGCTTACTTTTTAACATTTTTTAATTGACAAAAATACATTTGTCATGTAGATCAAAGATTTCTAAGTATTTGCCTGTTGTGTGTTCTTGGATGTGTGTGCACATGCATATGGATCATGGAGGACAACTTTGGTGTCATCCTCTATACATCTATCTCTTTTGGATCCAGTTCTCTCATTGGCCTGAAGCTCATCAATTACACTAAACTCACAGCTGATGAGCTCCAGGGACACCCCCACCCACCCGGCTTGTCTGCCTTCACAGCCCTGAGATTGCATGGCGTGCATGGCATGTTTATATGGTTTCCGGGAATTGAACACAGGCAGGTCTTTAAGCTTTCAAGGCAAGCACTTTACCAACTAAGCCAGTCTCTAGCTCCTTTTGTTTTTTTTTCATTGTGAATACCAAAAAAAAGACTTCTTTTTTTTTATTCAAGTTACATCCCCATCACAGCCCCCTCCCTCCTCGCTAACCAGTCTCACTCTCCCCCCTCTCCTTCTCCTCGGATGAGGGGAGCCCCCCATATATCGACCCACCTCTGTTCATCAGTCACATTAGGGCTAAGAGTTTTCTCTTGCACTAGGCCCTGACATGGCAGTCCAGCTAGGGTAAGGTGCTCCACTAACAGGCAACAGAGTCTGTGTCAGAGACAGCCCTACCCCCTCCACTTGCTAAGGGATCTACATGAAGACCAAGCTGCCTGTCAGCTATATATATGTGTAGGATCCTAGGTCCAGTCTATAAATACTTTTTGTTGGTGGTGGTGGTGGTGGTGGTGGTGTTTCAATCTCTGTAAGCCTCTAGGAGCCTAGGTTGGTTGGTTCTGTTGATCTTCATGTGTTGTTCTTGTCCCCTACAGATCCCTCTATTCCTCCTCCCTCTCTTATACACAACTCCAAGAGCTCCACCTAATGTTGGACTGTGTATCTCAGCATCTGTTTAAATCCCTTGCTGGGTGGGGTCTCTGGTAGGATGCTTATACTAGGTTCCTGTCTCTTTGGGTCTGTGGGTTATAGGTTGGTTATTCTGTACTATATGGCTAATAATCATTTATAAGTAAGTACATACCATGTGTATCTTTCTGGGTCTGGGTTAGCTCACTCAGGATGGGAATGCAAACTTGTATAGCCACTTTGGAAATCCATCTGGCAATATCTCAGAAAATTAGGAATAGTTCTACTCAAGACCTAGCCATACCACTCTTGAGCATTCACCCATAAGATTCTCCACCAAACCACAAGGGCATCAGCTCAACAATGTTCATAGCAGTTTAATCCGTAATAGTCAGAAACTGGGAACAGCCCAGTTGTCCTTCAGCTGAAGAATGGATTTTTAAGAAAGAAAAAAAACAACAACAAAAACTGGTACATTTACAGAATGGAATACCATTCAGCTATCAAAAACAAGGAAATCATGCAATTTGAAGCCAAATGGATGTAACTGAAAAAAAAAATGACTTTTTAAAGAGTTCATTTCAGTGCAATGGTCTCATCTTAGTTGTTTGTTCATTTGGAGGTTTTGTTTGCTTGTTTTGCCCTTAAAAACTAACAAGTGGAGTGGGCAGTGGTGTCACACACCTTTAATCCCAGCATTAGGGAGGCAGAGGCAGGCAGATCTCTGAATTCAAGACCAGCCTAGTCTACAGAGTGAGTTCCAAGACAGCCAGGGCTACACAGAGAAACCCTGTCTCAAAAAAAAAAAAAAAAAAACTAACCTATTGAATGACTTAGATCTATAGCTCTCTGGTTGTGAGCTAGTCAAGATTTGCCTAGTATTGTACCTTGAAAATTGCTAAAGTCAATATTTAGTTTTTGATAGCTTTACAGTTATTTAAGTCTTCTGTCTTCTTTTCCCCATGCCTTATTACTTAATTAGTAAAATACAATTAATTTTCTGGATGTTAGGAACTAAAACTAAGATAATTAAAATATAGACTCTCAATTTGGTGATTGAAAAGGGAGATAAGTCTAAACTCTCTTTTTAAAAAGAGAATGGTTTTGTGTATATGACATCTTGATTTGTACATCGAATAAATGATTTTTTTATTTGGGTTTGGATTTGAGTTTTTAAAATTATTTTACTTGTACTCTTATAAACAACATGCCAATTCACTTATTTCTTGTGTTTTCTATCTTGGTATATACCATTCCTTCACTTTAGAATAGCTTTATTCCACTGTTTTCATGGCTTGTTTTAAATGTATGTCTACACTTTTTGTTTTTGTTTTTTATTATTAATTTACTTATTTTATATTCCAATCGACATTCCTCTCCCTCCTCCCAGTCCCACTTCCAACCATACTGCCCCCCAACCCAGTACCAGCCCACTCTGGGATATCAAATCTCATCAGGACTAATTGCCTCCCCTTCCACTGAGGCAAGACAAGGCAGCTCTGCTGGGAAAATAGGATCTAGAGGCAGGCAACCTTGTCCAAGTCAGAGATAGTCCCTGTTCCAATTGTTAGGGGATCCACTTCAGTACCAGGCAGCCCATCTGCTTCATATGTGTAGTGTGCCTAGGACTGGTCCATGTGTGTTCTTTGGTTTTCGATTCAGTCTCTATGAGCCCCATTGTGTCCCAGTTAATTGACTATGGGGTTCTTCTTGTGGTGTCCTTGATCTCTCCAACTCCCTCAGACCTTCCCTTGACTCTTCCTCAAGACTCCATGATTTTTGCCTAATGTTTGGATGTGGGTCTCTGCATCTGTTTCCATTTTCTGCTGGATAAAGCTTCTCAGATGGCAGTAAAGTTGGGTTCCTGTCCGGATCTTCCTCTTCATCCACTTCTGATGTTCATTTACCAACAAACCAAATAATCCAATTAAAAAATGGGATATAGAGCTAAGCCGAGAATTCACTACAGAGGAATCTCTAACTGCTTAGAAGCACTTAAAGAAATGCTCAATACCCTTATTCATAAGGGAAATGCAAATCAAAACGACTCTGAAATTCCATTCACACTTGTCAGAATGGCTAAGATCAAAAACTCAAGTGACTGCACATGCTGTCGAGGTGTGGAGAAAGGGGAACACTCCTCCATTGGTGGTGGGAGTGCAAACTTGTACAACCACTTTGGAAATCAATCCAGCACTTTCTAAGAAAATTTAGAATAGTTCTACCTCAAGACCCAGTTATACTACTCCTGGGCATATACTCCAAATATGGATCACCAAATCACAAAGACATTTCCTCAACTATGTTCATATTAGCTTTATTTGTAATAACCAGAAACTGGAAACAACCTAGATGTCCCTTAGCTGAGGAATGGATAAAGAAATTGTGGTACATTTATACAATGGAGTACTACTCTGCAATTAGAAACAAGGATATCATGAAATTTGCAGACAAATGAATGGAACCAGAAAAGACCATCCTGAGTGAGATAATGCAGACCCAAAAAGACACCCATGGTATTTACTCACTCATAAGTGGATATTAGCCATTAAGTACAGGACAATCATGCTACAATCCACAGACCTAAAGAAACTAAGTAACAAGGAGAGCACAAGGGATGATCCTTGAATCCCTCTAAGTAGGGGAAATAAAATGGACATCAGAAGTTAAATGTCTACTTCAAATCTTAGATCATATGTTATTTCCTCTCAAAACCCTCTCATACTTTAATGAGTATGTTGTATTCCTTTACACTACATTGCAAGCACCTAGCATGAAACAGGCAAAATCTTATGTGTCTTATTCACACAGTTTCTGCGCTCTTTATATAATACATTGGTACATGGTAGGGACTGAACAATTATTATGTAATGAATGAATTACCTGGGGATAGATATCATTGCTATTTGCATTTGTCCTTTACCCAGTTATACAATTGAACAAGATGGAATAGGTAACTATTATTGTTTCTTTCTCCTCCATACTCCCAGGTCAGTGTTAGAAAGCTATGGTTATATTAATAACACTTTTTTAACATTTATTTATTAATTCAAGTTATGTCTCAATCACAGCCCCCTCCATCCACTCCTCCCATTCCCACCCTCCTACCCTCTATCCACTCTGCCACCTATGCTACTCCTCTGGTGTGGGGTGCCTCCACACAACTTCAGCCTCACCTTCATATGGAAAAAAAAAAAAAACATCTGGAGGTATCACCATCCCAGATTTCAAGCTATACTACAGAGTAAGAGTAATAAAACACCATGATACTGGCATAGAAACAGACCCGTTTCTCAGTGGAATCAAATTGAAGACCCAGAAATAAACCCACACACCTATGGTCACTTAATTTTTGACAAAGAAGTCAAAAGTATACAATGGAAAAGGGAAAGCATCTTCAACAAATGGTGCTTGTCTAACTGGATGTCAACATGTCGAAGAATGCAGATAGAACCATGTTTATCACCTTGCATAAAACTTAAGTCCAAGTGGATCAAAGATCTTAACATAAAACTGGACACACTAAATTTAATAGCACTTTAGAATGTTGGGATAATTTAAAAATCTGCACTCATCAACTTGTTAGGTTCATTGTTTAGCAGTATGAGAATAAAGAAATTTCAGTGGGAAAATATATTAACATAAATTTCTAATTTGCATTTCATCTAGGTGGTTCACAGAGACTTGAAACCTAGCAACATTCTCTATGTGGATGAGTCTGGCAATCCAGAATCTATTCGAATTTGTGATTTTGGATTTGCAAAACAACTGAGAGCAGAAAATGGTCTTCTCATGACTCCTTGTTATACTGCAAATTTTGTTGCACCAGAGGTAATTGTGAGAGTGTTTGCAGTATTTGGGTATATTTAAGAACTCATTTGATATCTTTAATATAGAATAGTTAAATATTGTTTAATTGAAGAATCATTGAAATAAGATGCCAGCATTTTATTTCTCTGTTTAAGGCTTCAATGACATCAGATTGCCTATAGGAAAAAAATCTAAATTCCTTAATAAAATATTACAAAAGTTCTTCAGTTTCTCTAGTATCCTCTGCCTGAAGTTCTAGCCACTTTGTACTTTGTCTATCATTAAGACTGTTTTGTCCTCTTGTTTTGTTCTGAGCCTGGCCTTGAATTTTCAGTGATCCACATTAGCCTCCTAAGTCCTGGGATTACAGATGTGAGCCATCACCCCCAGCTTAGTCCTTTTACTTCTGCTTTTGACTATCTTCTACCTCCTCTCTTTGTCTACAGACTGCTCAGAAGAGGGTCCAATACAAGCTAGTTAACTCTCTCCCCATATCAAGAATAAATTAGTATAACCTCAAAGTATAACCTCAGTGATGAGTGCTTTCCTAACCTATCAGAAGCCCTGGTTTTAATTCCCAGCTCCACAAAAATGAATAAATATTCACTCGATATCAGAGTCTTTACTGACATGATTTTGTTATAATACTCATGTTGAATTTTTAACTATTTGTATTTTGATTTTCCCTGCTAGATTCTATTTTGTAAAGAAATTAATCCTTTATCAAATTTATCATAGCTCATGACTAATAATAATCAATGATGAACAAATGTTTGAGTAAGTCAAATTATATATGAATTAGTAGTTTTAGCATTGTATCATTTGTATGAGGTTACATATGTTCTTAAAAGTATTGTTGATTGCCAGGCATGAGAGGCATGCCTGTAAACCTAGTACTAGGGAAGCTGAATAATAGGATCAAGAATTCATGACCTTCCCAGACTACATAAGAAGTTTGAAGCCAGCCTGGGGCTATAGAGTGAGACCCTGTCTCAAAAAGTATTATTTATAGCCATTTCTATAGCGTAGCCCCATGCAAAACAAAAATGTAAGAAACTTGCCTGGTGTGGTGGCACAGACACAATTTTTTGTGTGTGCACATCAGTGTTTTTCCTGCTTGTATGTCTGTATGCGAAGGTGTCAGATCTTGAAGTTACAGACATTTATGAACTGCCATGTGGGTGCTGGGAATTGAGCCCAGGTCCTCTGGAAGAGTAGCCAGTGCTCTTAACCACTGAGCCATCTCTCTAGCCCCAGCATAGACACCTTTAATCCCAGCACTAAAGCAGAGGCAAGTAGATCTCTGAGTTCTGGGCCAGCCTGGTCTCCATGGTGACTTCCAGGCCAGCTGGAACTATATAGTGAGATGAGACCATGTCTCAAAAAGGAATAGGTTTAAAAAGAATTTCTTTGATTTGTTCTGTATCCCTCTCTGTACCCACGGCAGTAAATAATCAATGTCAAATACTAATGTTAAGTTCATAGATGTGTATATATGAATTAACAGAAAAAGAATCTTCTGATATTGGATTACTATATGGTCTTATTTGTTAATCATGATTTATTGAAGTTGTTCTTATATGTATTTATTTAGAAAAAATTCCATTTACTATCCAAATATATGTTTAAAAACATTATTGTGGTGAAGCTGGAGAGATAACTTTAATTAAGAACACCCACTGTTCTTGCAGAGGACCAGCAGCTGACAGCCCTTTCTAACTCCAGTTTCATGGGGTCACACACCCTCTCCTGGCCTTTGTGGTGCACATACATACAAGCTGGCATATACGCAAGAACATAAATATTTTTTGGAAGATTAATATGGTAATACTCATCTTTTACTTTTTCTAGGTTTTAAAACGACAAGGTTATGATGCTGCCTGTGATATATGGAGTCTTGGTGTCCTTCTTTATACAATGCTTACTGGGTAAGTATGTATCATAAGCATTTATTCATCAATATTTTATTTCAATTATGTAGGCTTTTGTAATCTCTATATTGTAATATCCATGTTTTCTCATACTAATATATATAATATGCTTACAAAGCCCTAAAATAATATATTTGTAGCTGTATCAGTTATTTAAGTTAGCTTTCCTTTTTTTCTCCTTTTTGGAGAAAGGGTCCCACTGTGTTGTCCTGGCTGGCCTGGAGCAACTTATGTATATCAGGCTGGCCTCAGACTCACAGATATCTCCTTGTTTCTGCCTCCCAGTGCTGGGATTAAAGGAATACACTACCAAAGTACATATAGTACACTACTATACCTGGCTATAGCCGTGTTTTTAGTGTCTTACAGTCTTAAATTAATTTTTCCATACTTTCATTCTAATTATGTAATAAGCATATACCATATGCTTATTATCCTAGATTGTATCATAACTTAAAAATATAAAGTCTAATTAATATAACCTATTATTTGGACTATGGAGCTTCATTTTACTGTCTTGTATTCATTTTGGTAGACTTCAATAAAATATTACATTAACTGAATCTCTCAGAATATTTTTAGAAACTACAAGTAAATGTAAATATTACCAACCATAAGATAAATTTTATTCATTGATATTTATATTTATTATAATCTAGTTACACTCCATTTGCTAATGGTCCTGATGATACTCCAGAGGAAATATTGGCACGAATAGGTAGCGGAAAATTCTCACTCAGTGGTGGTTATTGGAATTCCGTTTCAGATACAGCAAAGGTATGTGATTTCCAATTACATGGTGGTTTCATTTTGTTTTGTTATTAAGGGTAGTAGTTGAACCCAGCACATCATATATGCTAAGCACAGACTATACCATAGAACTCTACCCTCAGCCCTATTACAGACAGTTTTGACAGGGGAATAGAGTGTTTGGTGTGTGTGCGTGTTTATCAGTGAGCAGATGGATGTGGGTGCAAAAGGATGTGGAGTACAAAGGACAACTTTGAGTGTCTTTTCCATAGTGGCCATCCTTCTTGAATTGAATTGTGTGTTATTTGCATGCTTGCTTGCTTTGAGGCAAGTTCTCATAGTGGTATGGGACTCACCAATTAGGTTACACTGAGCCCCAAATATCTATCTGTTTCTGCCTCCCTAGCATAGAGGAATGCTGCTTACTGGTTTGCTCTCCGTGGCTTGCTCAACCTTTCTTTTATCTTTTTTCCTTTTTTATGGTGGTATTCCAATGTTGTTTGTTGTTGTTGTTGTTGTTGTTGTTGTTGTTGTTGTTGTTGTTGTTGTTGTTGTTGTGTCATATATTACATCCTGGGCACAGTTTCCCCTCCTTCCACTCCTATCTTCCCCTCCACTTCCTCTCTCCCCCAGATCCACTCCTATTCTGTTTCCCTTTAGAAAAGAGCAGGCTTCCCAGGGATATCAACCAAACACAACATAAGAAGTTACAATAAGACTAGCCACAAACCCTCATATCAAGGCTGGGTGAGGCAACCCAGTAGGAGGAAAGGGGTCCCAGGAGCAGGTGAAAGTCAGAGACACCCCCACTCCCACTGTTAAGAGTCCCACAAGAACACCAAGATATACAACCATAACATATATGCAAAAGAACCAAACCCAGGAAGGCTCCGTGGTTGCCACTTGAGTCTCTGTGAGCCCCTATGAGACCTGCTTAGTTGATTCTGTGGGCCATGTTCTTCTGGTGTCCTTGACCCCTCTGGCTTCCTCCCCCACCCACTTCTTTGGGGTTCCCCCAAGCTCCACTTAATGTTCAACTATGGGTCTCTGTATCTGCTCCCATCAGTTGCTGGATGAAGCCTCTCTGATCACAATTGGGCTAAGCATCTATCTGCTCTGGCTGGTGTGGCCTGCATCTGAGCAGGAGTCAACCGTGTTCATATTTCTTATAGTTTACTTTCTATTGCAACAATAAGTATTATGACCAGAACAACTTGGAGAGGAAATAGTTTATCTGGTTTCTTATATAACCCAGGACCACTTGCCCAGGCATTACTCACAGTAGACTGGACCCTCCCACACCAATCATTAATCAAGGAGATGTGGGGGGCTGGAGAGATTGATTAGTGGTTGAGAGCACTTTGTTGTTCTTGTAGAGGACCTGGGTTCAGTTCCCAACACCCACATGATGGCTCAGAATTATCTGTGACTATAGGGATAACTGTACTACAGTGACTACAGGGGATCCAGTGACTTCTGACATCTGGAGGTCCCAGGCACACACGTGGTATACATACATGTATGCAGGCAAAACACTCATACACATAAAATAAGTGAATCTAAAACATTATTTTTTTAAATGTTCCATAGACGTGCCCACAAATTGACAAATACTGACCAGAAAGCACTGTACTGACTGAACTATCTCCCTAGCCCCTATTACAAGCCTTTGAGAAAAAATTATTTTTCATGATTCATGATGAAAAGAAACACTAACCAAAGTTTATTTTTTTATTGAAAAAGTTTTATTATGTGAATTTCACATCCTGCACCCTGTTCTCTCTCATCTCCCACCTCCCCTCAGACACACCCTCCACCCTTGCAATCTGTCCTAGCATAAAAAATAAAATCTCATTGTGGAAGCTGCAGTATGTTTCAGTATGTCCCATAATATTCCCTTTTGTCCACATGTTTTGCTTGCAAATGTTCATTAAAATGACTCATTGGTGTGGTACGAGGCCTCTGGTTTCTGCTACTTTGTCAGTACTGGAACCTCACTGGGACTCCTCTCAGATATGTTGTAACTGTCCTGTGTCATGGAGATCCTGCAGTCCTGGGTTGTGAAACTGACCTCTTCTTGCACTCCAGCAGTTCATCCATGGGGTAGATATTGGGGTGGGCCAACTCAAAGCCCTGGTTCTGGACCTGTAACCCACACTTGCAGGGCCAGTTCTCCTATGGAAATATGCAGGGTCTATGAGTGCTGCAGCATGCGAGGGGCAGGGAGGGACAGCTCTCCTCTTGTTACCCCGTCTGGGCCAGATCTCACCCCAGGGCTGGGTGGTCACAATCCCCACATCCAGAGCCAGGCAGAGTTCTTCTAGTTTCTTGCTTGTTTCCTGTCCTGGGATCCCATCTGCTGATTGTCTGGTACTGGTCTGTTAGTTATCACAGGCTACCCCATGGTGCCAACATTGTGTTGGTATCCAGCTTACTTTTTTTCCAGGAATGCTAGGCTACTGTTCATTCAGATGTTCATAGGTCAGAACACTGAATGCAGATATAGCCTCTCTCCTCTCTGCCACCTACTGATGCACATGTGACATAGCAGTCACATCTGCAATGCCTCTAGGGGCAGTCTGAAGTTTATTTATAAAGTAATATGTAGAAGTGATATTACCAAATATCTTGAACTCAAAAATGGACCATTTATTTTTGTTTCTCTCCTAAAGGACTTTGGTTTGGCCTTATTATCTGTATGCAAGCATGATGAATAATAATGATGGTATCTTTATGACTTGTCTGTCTACTACATGCCTCACACTGCACTTTATCTCATAAGAACCTTGTAAAGTAGATAGTAGTATCTTCATTTCACATAACAAAAGCAAGGACTAGAGTTTTAGTATAAACTTGTCCATAGTTATACACCAGGTACATGTAAGCACTCGAAACTCTCACTGAAGAGTATATGTTCCCTAAAAGAATTATACTATCTCCTCATTTTAATTTGTTATGACAAACAGAGATTAATCTTTATTACAGTCAACTAGCCTGGTTTATAGACTGGTTGATGGGAATCATTCAGAAACCCTTGGCTCTAGAGCTGCCATTCTTAGACTAAAACTCACATGCTTTCCAATGCTTGTCTACTCTCACGTAATTCACAGAAAAATTATTTTCTTTAAAAAAAGGAGTAAACTTTTCCACATCAAAATGAGGAAAATACAGAAGAGACTGAAGAAACATTGGTAAAAATGCTCACTGACTTTCCTTTGAAATGGAAGTTTGAGTTGAAGTGATTGCAAATGGAGCACATCCAAGAAGTTCAGAGGTTCTTTTGATGTAGAGCAGGAAGCTCATTTCGCTAGTTGAATTGATGTTTAGATATTTGGATTTTAACAGTGTTTAAAATTAACATGTTAGACTAAGGATGTAGCTCAGTAATGGAGCATGGACTTAGCAACCATGAGTCCCTGGGTAAGATTTACCCAACACCCAAAATAAATAAAAGTAATGTTAGCCTTTATGTTTTTCTAATGGTCAGATTTCTCAAGACTGATACTGTATTTTTTCTGAGTACCTGTTTTCTGCTTAATTCTCTTTATTGAGCGCTTAAATATGCCTAATAAATAAAAGATCTGAAGAGAAAAGATGTGGCAAAGATAGAATTCTTGATGTTAGAGAACTCACAGTCTGGCAGAGAAAGGATTGGCTGTATTTTAACTTAGTACAAGTTTTGTGCTAAAGAAGATTACAGATGATCTAGACAAGAAAGCAATGGGGAAGCTCAGTGCATGCCAGTAGGTGGTGATGGGAGCATGAGAACAATAAAGTGCCTCCAGACTGGTCATTTGATGTGACTCCTACAACATGCACAAGCAAAGATAAACGTGAATGCTAAATAGCTTTATGGCTCATACTTAGGATTATTGACTTACTCTGGTTATTGTGGAAAAGTTTAAAAACAAAAACTATTAAGCTAGCCAGGCATGGTGGTGCACAGGCCTATAATCCCAGCATTCAAGAGGCAGGCAGATAGCTGAGCCAGGTTAGCCTGGTCTACAGAGAAAACTCCAGAGAAGCCAGGGCTACACAGAGATACCATCTCAGATGAAGAAAAAAAGAAAGAAAAGAAAACTACTAAGCTATGTCCAATAATCAAAATTTCCATTTTGTACTCCGTGGAAGTGTCGTTTTTATCCATGTAGTCTGCCACAAACTGTCAGGATCACATGTGTGGTTTATGATAAAATGTTACCCATAACCAGAGTATCACAACTTATACATCACTTGTTTTTCTAGCCAGTTAGAACTAGCTAAAGTTACCTTGATGCTTTTGCATTCATTTGCACTCCAGAATGCTTTTTTTAGTGAGGGATTAGGATGGAAGCACAAATATAGAACATGAAAATTATATCTAACTCATAGCCTGTCTTATAAATTAAATGCATTTAGTTTTTTCACCTATACACAGTCAAGACTCCTGATCATAAGCATCATGAAAAGGCAAATGAAGGAGAAATTTAGAAGACAGAACAGACTTTATAGTTTATTGAACATAAATGAGTAAGAAGTGTCTATCAAGCATGCAGTCCACAATGCTATCTCAGGCAAATGTAAGAGAGTGTCTTTCACCAAGCATTTGGATATGTAAGAAGCTTTGAGATTGGTAGTAGCTGCAGATTTGGACATAATGAATTTTCAATAGTTACATAATTAGGAGATGCTTGCCATTAAGGTAACTGGCCATATCGCTGTAGGTCTTAGAAGTCTGTGATGGAATGTGAAGGAGAAGACGTCATGTATAGTAGCTAAACTAATTATTATGAATGAGACTATCAAAGCATAGTGATTAAAGAACCAATGAAAAGAATCAGCAAAATGCTACCATTTAAAGAAAAAGCTGGGACTGGGGGTGGTATATATAGCTCAGTAGTTGAACTCTTGCCTAATAGGTGTAAGGCCTTCTCCAGAACCACAAGGAAGGGAGAGAGGCCAGGCAAGGTGAGTAGCCATCACGTGCAACTCGAAGCCACATGGATGGAACTAGAGAAGCTCATCCTGAGTGAGCTAACCCAGACTCAGAAACATGCACATGGCATCTATTCACTTATAACTGGATTTTAGCCATAGAGTACAGGATAACTATCCTACAACCAACACACCAAAAGGATTAGGAACATGGACTTTGTTACCTATTGATGGGTCAATTTGCCTTAGGGGTGCTACCATGTAGGCCCCCAGTGCAAGAGGAAGCTCTTAGCCCTCATATGACTGTTGAACTGAGAGGGTCTGATATGTAAGGACACTCCACATCGGAGGAGTGGGATGGGTGGGAGAGGGAGGAGAGGATGGGAGTGTGGAACCAGGAGGGGTGGAAAGAGGGCACTGTGATGGAGATGTAACCTGAAGTAATAAACATTTTTTAAAAAGAAACAAAACAAAGAGAAATTTGAAATGACTTGGCCCAGTTAAACACAGAGATGTTATTAAAATTAAAATCAAGTTTTGTTTTGCCTTTGGAAGTTTTGCATTTACTTTAAGCACTTTGGCCTTTTTTCAGAATTTGATAGGAAAGGTCTTTTTTCATATTTCAATTTTTTTACTTATTATTTATTTATTTATGATACAGAGTATCACAAAGTGTTGTTCAGGCTGTCACCAAACCCTTGGGTTTAATGAATCTTCCTTCAGCTTCCCAAGTGGCTAGGACTACAGGCATGTGCCACTGTGCCTGACTTACTCTTTATTCCCAGTTCTGTTCAGTACCTTATTCCTGTTCTTAGCTATTAATAATAGCCAAGAGAGACTACAAGTGTCTAAAACAGAAGAGTAGCTAGATCAGCAACTCCCTAGTTCCCAATATCTACTCAGCTACCAGGTGCTCTTAAGACATATTATTTCTACCCAGGAGTGGTGATGCATTCCTAAAATCTCATCATTTGAGAAGTTAAGGCAGGCAGATTAGGTGTTCAAGGTCATCTATGGCTACTTAGTAAGTTTGACTCCCACCTGGGCTATGTGAGACCTTGTCTTCAAAACAAACAAAAAAACTAAATCTCCAGGTATTTGCCTCTCCAAACTATTTTTCACCAGGACATCTAGGGTTCTGTTAAACAGAGAAACCCTGTCTCAAAAAAAAAGCAAAACAAAACCAAAAGAAAAAGAAATACTAGAACAAAAAAAAATATTAACCTTGTCTTATTCTTCTCATTTCCCTGATAGGACCTGGTGTCAAAGATGCTTCATGTAGATCCTCATCAGAGACTGACTGCTGCTCTTGTACTCAGACATCCTTGGATTGTCCACTGGGACCAACTACCACAATACCAACTAAACCGACAGGATGCACCGCATCTTGTAAAGGTGAGCCACCTATATCCAGTCATTGCTTTCTGTATGACCTCCAGGATGGACAAGGCCAGCTAAGCCTCCAAAAATCCCGTCTCCATACCCCCAGCAACTTTCCCTTTCATCTTGTTTACAAGTTCTATGGTGGGATTCTCATACATGAGTGAGTGCCTAATGTCTTGGGGATTGGAGACACAAGGCATACCAGAATGTCAGTAATTATGTTGGCTTATGTGAAACTTTTACATTTCTGTCATTCTATATACATAGGTGTTCACTATCAGTAAGGATAGGATCTATATTTTCTAACTGAAAGATCATGGTTTACAGCCTCTCATATTACAGGCTTATAAAGACAATTAAATGACCCCTAACAAAATGAGGATTGCTCTATTTGAGCTCCTCCCTGTCCTTTCTCATATAAAATTTCAACCTGTCACATTGGCCTCAGTTTTAGTTAAATGCAAAAAAATATATATATTGACCGGACGTTATTTTCATTGTGCAACTGATAAAGATCTATATTCATTTACATAAGAAAAATATGGGGGGGACCTTTATTTTATATTTGTACACATGTCGTTTTTGTTGTAACCTTTCTTTACTTTTTGCAGGGTGCCATGGCAGCTACATACTCTGCTTTAAACCGCAATCAGTCACCAGTTTTGGAACCAGTAGGCCGCTCTACTCTTGCTCAGCGAAGAGGTATTAAAAAAATCACCTCAACAGCCCTGTGAAGTGACCTCAATAAGATATTTGGTACCACAATGTAAGCTGATAGCACAAGTTCTGGTGACAGGTAGCACATACCTGAGAAACACCTGCAAGCACACACTGTCCCAGCTGGTACCCATAATGCTGCTGCTCCTGCTGCTCCTGCTTTCATCTCTTCTCGCTTTAATTGATTGTTAGCAAGTTAGATTTTCCTGGAGCTTCAAAATGAAAATGGAAACATGATGAAGATATATTCACTGAATCAACAAAAAAAATAATGGACACATGAATACCACCTAAAATACACTGAATAAAAGTACTCTACACCATATAGCATTATTTTTATAGGAAATATTTCATGTCCCATAAATATTCTTTGTTAGTTATAGGGATGGACAGTTTATGTTAAGCACTTAGCTTAAATAATCCATTTATATTAGCACTGTATCCCTTGTGCCATCCAACATTTTGTATGTTTTTGTAAACAGTTCATATTCAGTACATTTCTGTACTGCTTTCTTTAATGTATACATGCCTTGTTTAACTTGGAGTCTATTAATCAATTGATTATTAAATCTGGATAAATAGTTCACCTGGATTAACAGTATTGTTGGGTAACCTTAAAGATGACCAGATTGATGGAGCTGTTGAATGTAATCCTTTCAAATTGTACATATCTTCCCCCATCTGTTTCACTGGTTTGTTCATTTGTTTCTTCAAGTCAGGTGCTCTGTCAGACTAACCTAGAGAGCTGTTAATGGTAGAGAAAGTTGTGTGTGTGGCATGTCATCAAGAATACACTTAAGAAGTTGGTCCATATACTTTGTGATTTCTTTCCCTTAATTAACAAAGTAGTCGTTGCACTTTTAACCTTACATAGTCCTCATACTTAGTATTTGGCATATCATTTGAAGTTTGCCAGTATACATCAAAGACCTTTAAAAAAAATAGTACAGAAATTTGAAAAGGAAATTTTAGCATTTAGTAATTAAAGCCTTACTGGATATTTAATGTTTAAATAGCTATTCTATATTAAACACTAATTTGAATGTAATAAAGGCCACAGGCCTCCATATGAAATTGGATTTAAACTTTCTTATTCTAGGGAATAAAATATTCTTGGTCAAACAATATAATCCTAACCTGAAGTCATAGCTGAGGCAGGCTCAATGACTGATCAGCACTAACTGTTTTCTGAGTCCCTGCTGATGGTTTATAGCCATATGGTGTTTCTTTTGACTTCAGTAGTGACCAGTTTTCATAATGACCCCTGGCTGCACTTTAAGTGCAGTATTCAGTATTTACACCTCACTTGCTAATTTCCAGTTTCATATAACAAAAGAAACTTCTGTATCCATCACTACCCATATCTTTGTCCCACTACCCAGTGTACATTAATAGGTGATGTGATAAGCATGAGCAAAGAAAAAGTGATTTAACTTACCTCATCAGGAATGTGCCCCAGTAGATGTGTCACTTACTGAGCCATTTACATCAGAAATCTTCCCACCTAAGAGTACCAACCCAAGAATGTGCTTTTTGCAATTCATAAATTATCATTCACACTTATTTTCTCTGCTACCAAAGAGAAAGAGAAAATCTCTAATACCTCCTTTACCCAAGCAACACAAAATAATGATTGTATAGAAATCAAATGTATGTTTATCTTCTAAATGAAAAGTGCATATTAGGAGGATGCTAGAAGTTCTACACACCACCTATTGAAGTTCTTGAGTATATGGATGCTAACTATTAAAAGTTGCTTTCCATTGCCTGGCAAGAAAGCCTTTTCCCCCTCTTCTTTTTAATGTGTCAGATTTTTCCATTTATCCCATCTCCCATTTAGTTTTTCATCATAACACCATGCTGCCTTTCCTTCATATTATCACCCAATCAAGAGCTAAAGTTAAAAAAAAAAAAACATGTATTTTTTTTTCAAGGCAGTCTTCTATAGTATGATACCAAGTTTATTCCTTTAAGAAGAATTTCCCTCTTTGTCTAGTCAAACTGCCAGTTTTATTGGAGAAAAGCAAGTTATAGATTCACAAAACTGAAGGCTTCCTACCGACAAAGCAGGATGGGAGCATAAATGATTTCATCTGTGGCTTTAGTGTTCGCATTGTCTTTGGGCAAACATAGCTGACAGTGTAGTGCTCCTGCTGGGTTAGCCTTCCCATTCACATCACAAAGTCCATTTTTTACAAGCCACTGTACTTAATGATGGTATTAGGCTCCTGGAGTCTTCCGCCTTTCACCCATTGCTACCAATTTCTGGGACTTATCCCAGAGTTGTTGGTCCAGCTTTTATGTTTCACTAAAAGAAGGAACTAAATTGACAGGACCCTTTTTACAGACATCTCGTGGTTTATGATGCAAAATAATATCAATATCCCAAACAATAGAAATGTGTTTAACATAGCTAAGCACATACTGGAAACTATGAATTACAATACTGTGTTTTGCATCTTCCCTTTCAAGTGATGATATTAAATTAAGGTAAGTTTTGTTTGTTTGGTTTGGTTTTGGGTTTTTTTTTAACTTTTTATGAATCATTTCATCTCCTTCTGTTTAAAACAGTATTTTCTAAGTGTATTACTCCCTTAAATTTAACAGATGTGATGTAAATCTTTTTTTTACAAGCAACTTCAAAAGTCTAAAAATAATTTTGGCAATGCCCAAAGTCAAGATGCTGTGAGGCTACCACATGGATGAATCAGTTCTGAGTGTGTGGAGAGAAGATGTGGTGTGTGTGTGTGGCAGTTTCCACATTCCACATGCATTGCACTCCAAAGAATAGGTTTGGGGGTGAGGGTAGTCAGCTGTTTTCCATCTGCTTTTTTAGACATGGCTTCTGTTGGGATCAGAAGACAGCAAGATAAGTGGGGGGGTGTCCTCTAAACTGTGTCCATACCCTCAGCCTAGGAAGTATTTGAACAGAGAATCGGTGCAGAAGCTCAAAAAGAAGGCATGCATTTGATAGGGAAAGGACCAGGGTAGGCTCATCTTGGGATGATAATTAGCAAAAGGTTTTCTAGAGTTTGGGGCCTTGGTATAGATGTTCTTAATCAGTGTACAGGCCAGTAACACATCTCAGCATGACTTTGATAGTCTCCATTCCCTGGCTTTATGAATTACCTACAATATTTCAGGATGTTTTGCAATATTTTATAAAATAAATTCTAATTTACTGTGGTGTTGAGAATTTGAGACTTGTGAAAATATTCACACAGAGAACTCTGGAATGTAAAGGATCAAAAAAGGTCTATTTTCTGTGACTCAAAAACAATGGATTTCATGGCTGATCTTGGTGCTTAAACCAGGAGGGTCCAGTCTAACTCTATCTGTCCCTCTGCAAGATCCAACTCCCTTTGACTAAACTGGATGTATACTTTAAGCCTTATTTAATTCACAAAGAAGTTGACGTAATTTGGTGTTTTCATTTCAATTAATGAAAATAGTCCTCTTTCAGCCCCAGGTTATTTACATTTTGCTGATCTCCCCAAGAGACCATTGGTGGAGACCAATTAATGAAGGACTGAATTCACTTTTTTGAGACTGTGGTATTCTACAGAGCCACACCTAATCACTTTTTCCAGTGAAGAATCTATACAATAATACCCAAATATGGATGGCCAAGAAGAATTTGTATCTACGGTGTGCTTTGTGTGTTTTTGACACTGCTGTACTTTGTGTTGCCAAGTGACTTGTAGCTGGTTCCAAAGTGACAGTTCTCAAAAAGCTCTAGTAATTAAGTCAACTTAATTTTTTACAACCTGGTGTCATATAGGTCTCACATGTACCACTTTTATTCGAGTCTTTTAACTGTTCATAACAGGCATAGCAAGGGTTGGAGTGAGGGCCTATTTCCTACCTCTTAAGGCACTTTCCTCATTGTTTTCCCATATAACCTTGAACTGCATGATAAGCTGTTGAAATAGCCATGACTTTCCCCAGATCAACTAGCAAAGTATATGACATTTTGACTAGAGATTAGCAGAAAGGAAAATTTAGAGATTTAAGTCCAGATGTACGAGCCTCAAGAAAATGTCTTCTAATGCATACCATTTAAGTACAGTATATGGAAATGTATTTCAGAAGAGAGTCCCTATAATAGTTCTCTCTAAGTAGATTAGTTCAGTGTCCATGAAAGTGAACATCTTTATACCTATATTACTATAGTACTGGATGAACTGTATACTGAGTTTTTCAAACAAGTATTTACAGTAGAATTTTTAAGTACAAAGCAAGGGCATGAGGATAAAGACTTTGGATTGTGTTTCTGTAAGTGTAGTTTACCATATAAAGCTTTGTCTTTTAATTTAAAAAGGTTTCAAAGTATTGCCATTCATTAGCATCCTTACTGATTATGAGTGATGAGCGTATAACTCGAAATCATATACATGTATTAGTTTATCTTAACTTTTGCCCTAAATAAAAGGGAAGGTGTATACCTAAAAGATGTAATTATTTTGCATTTTTGGCCATGGGTGGGAATGGGGTAGGTATCTACTTAATCAGTTTTTAAAAAAGAAAAAAATCAGAAATATTTTTCTACTATTATATATGATCTTCCTTTATACTAGTTTATCTCTAGTAAGGCATGCCAAAAGCCCAAGCAAGGTACCATATCAAGGATTCATACATGTTGTACCTTTCATTGGTGGGTAAATCACATCAGATGCTTGGCATTGCTGCCATAGTTATGAAATGCTTGTGAGGATCAGGTTTCACTGAATTCTTTAAACTGTTTTACTTAAGAGTCTAATCTGGGAAGTTTGCAAATCATACTATTAACGTGTAATCTAAGCTCTTTCGAATGTATCTATGAATAATCCTGGACAATATTGCTTGTATTCCTGTCACAGAACAGGTTTTGTAATCTTTAAAAGAAATGAAAATTTATATAATAAAGTTTCAAATAAAGCATGTATGTCCATTTTATCTGATTATTTTAGTTATATGATTAGACATTTATACTATAAAATTTTCTATTCAAATTGTATTTATGAAATTGATAGAATTTAAACAGTAATTCTAATTTAATAAGTACAAAATAATTTTGCTATGCATCATCTTAGAATCATGTGAGCTGAGCATCTTCCCCAGTATCAGGCCAGGCACAAATGAAATAATCTTTCTTGGAGAAGTCCAAATTCCCCTTTCTCCTTTGTTATCTTAGTTCTCCTTTGCATTTCCTTTGCTATCCTGAGTAAACCTTGTAGCCTCAGAATTGATCACCCAAACCTCTCAGAAGCATCCTGAAGTTTCTTACATCCCTGTTTTTATTCTGTATCCACTGAGCAAAACTCCAGTCTTTGCTGCTTGGTTACTTCTATCTCTGTGCTTCTAGATGTTGTGTAAAACTATACAATTATGCAAATGGCACTGCAAGTTTCTGTTTTGTAATTGCACTTAAGTCCTTACAGTATTTGTCCATCTTTTTCCTTACTGAAATCCATTCTCCCATTTTTATTTTTTAAGTAAAAAATGTGTGGGGGAGAGTTAGACGTGTTTTGGTGTAGTTTGGTTTTGGGCTTTAGAGAGAGGATTTCATTATGTAACTTTGGTTGTTCTACAACTGAGTATGTAGACTAGCCTGTCCTCAAACTTGCAGCAGTCCTCCTGCCACTGCTTCTGAGGTGCTGGTATTATAGGCATGCACCAGCAACCCAGCTCCCATTTGTCTTCAAAATATTTTTGAGATATAATTCATATACCATAAAGTTCACCCATTTAAAATTTATAATTCAATGCTGTAAGCACATTTACAGAGTTCATGGCCATCGTGATAGCCTAGTTTTAGAACATGTCATCATCCCCAAAGAAGCTTGCTAACCTATTACAAACTACCACAGCTGTCTTGCTTGGACAATTGCGGGACCTCATGCATGGTTTAAATTTCTATCTTTGTCTCCTACAGCCATTCTTAATACACAAGCCAAAAAAATCTGTTTTAAACTTACCAAGGGTTAACAAGTGGTCTGGTCTCCTTACATCTCTAATCTTGGTCTTCTCTCTCCCAAACTGCTCCCCGGCTCACTAATTTTTTTTTTTAATTCACTTTACAGCCTGATTGCAGCTTCCTTCCCTGCTCTCCTCCCACTCCCACCCTCACACCCCCTCCCCTATTCCCTCCATCCCCTTATTCTCGGAGGAGGGGAGCCCCCCTCCCCCATGGACTGACCTCCAGTTCCAGAACAACAACAAAATGTACCCTACCTTCCATTCCAGGGGTGGTCCCTCATCATCACTGGACAGCTCACTCTGAGAAAGCACCCAAAAAGTCTAAACAAACTTTCTGGTGGTCAAGCTGAAAGCAGCTAGTTAGTCAGTAACAACGTGCCAATCAGAAATGGGCATGTTACCAAATGTCATCCAATGATATGATTTTAAAAACCTGTTTCTTTGTCTAAGTCTGTATGTAAACCCTATGTTTTCAGGATTCAGAGCTCTCAACTTGAACCACTGCATCAGTGAGCCTTGAGAGTCCCAGCTCTGAGCTTGAATAAATAACTCTGATGCATTTACATTGGAGTTGGCTCCTGGGTGGGCTTTGGGGGTCTCTAGAGCTGTACAGAACTTACCAACCAACCCATCGTGGTACATCAGGTCACAGCAGGAGTAAGCACTTCCTCTCCCACTGAGGCCAGACAAGGCAGCCCAGTTATGGGAAAGGGATCCAAAGGCAGGCAAGAGAGTCAGAGACAGCCCCTGCTCCAATTGTTAGGGGACTCACACAAAGAACAAGCTGCACATCTATTACATATCTGCAGGGGGCCTAGGTCCAGTCCATTCATGCTCTTTGGTTTGTATCTCAGGGAAATGAAAATAGACGTCTGAAGTAGATAGGGGGAGAGAAGGGTCTATGTGGGTGACTCTAGCTGAGACTTCTACCAGCTTGCTGCATTTTTTTCATACCACGTGTTCTAATTTGTTGTCTGTTGTGATAAACCCCATGACCATTTGGGGAGGAAAGGGTTTATTTAGCTTACATGTCTGGATCACACTCATCATAGAGGGAAGTTAGGGCAGGAGCTGAAGCTGAGACCATGGAAGAATGCTGCCTACTGGCTTGCTCTCTATGGCTTACTCAGCTTGCTTTCTTATACAGCTCAAGACTACCTGGCCAGGAGTGAGTGTCCCATATCAATCATTAATCAAAATTCCCCACAAACATGCCCATAGGCCAATCTGATGGAGGTGACTCCTCAGTTGAGAGTCTTTCTTCCCAAGTAGCTCTAGTTTGTGCCAAGTTGGCAAAAACTAAGCAGCACACTGGCCTTGGTCCTTGACCATAGCAAGCATATAGGTGCTGCTTTGCCCTCCCTGTTTTCTCTGCCTACACATTTCTGAACAGATGTCCACATGATTCACCTCCTCCTCAGTAATTCTGATGACAAGACATAGGAACATTATTAAAGGAAACAAAACTGGTTTTTATTTTCTATGAGGTGTTATATCAAGTACTTGACTTTTAAACATGTAGTTGTACAGCTGGGGTCTGATTACTTCTGTACTAGGCTTAATTGCTAAACTCCTAACATATTTCATTAATTCCTGTGATGAGAAAGCAGGCTTACAAAGATGATGTAGCTGTCTCAGATCATAGAGTAAGAAGTTTTGTAGAATCTGTGTTTGAATTCAGGTCTCTATAACTCCAGAGCCCAATCTTAGAATCATGTGGACTTTCAGCCATGCATAGTAGTAGTTCATTACTGCAATCTCAACACCATAGAGATGGAGGAAATCCGGGCTACATAGTGAGCACTGCCTCAAAAAAGTTTAGGTTGCAAAGAACTGCAAATTAAAAGAAATAATCGGAACTTTGAGTCCTCTGTCATTTTTCATCCTTTGAGACCAGGTCTCACTGTACAGGTAGTACAAGCTTGCCTTAAACTGAGAGGCTCTGCAGCCTCAGCCTTGGAATGCTGGGATTACAGGTGTGTACTGGCATGCCCAGCTTCCCCTGTAATCTTTTAATTACACTCTGAGAAGTATATCTGTTGATGAGTTTCTCAGCTGCTGTTCTATTCTTGTTTTCTAATTGGATAATCCTTCACTGAGGACAGGAGCTGAAGGATGTTTAACAGCATTTCTGGCCTCTACTAAGGTATGAGAATCATTGCCTCCTTCCTCCACTCCTGACAACCAGAAATGTCTCCAGAAATTGCCAACTGTCTACAGTAGAGAAGTACTGTTACGTAATTATACTTTATTTCCCTGTCATTTAGTCTCCTTCCTTATAGAGAGAATGTTAAAACACTAATATTTCCAAAAAGGTTATTTAAAATAAACTTATTTTACTTTATTTTGTTTTTCAAGACAGGGTTTCTCTGTGTAGCCCCAGCTGTCCTGGACTCGCTTTGTAGAGAAGGCTGTCCTTGAACTCACAGAGATCTGCCTGCTTCTGCTTCCCGAGTGCTGGGATTAAAGGTGTGTGCCACCACGCCCGGCAAGCTTACCTTTAAATTTCTATATATTATTACTGGAATGGGGGGGGTAGGTGTGGCAGCCAGAGGACAACTTTGTGGACTTGGTTCTCTCCTTCCATGGGTTCCAGGAACTGAACTCAGGTTGCCAGGCTTTCCCGGTAAGTGCTTTTGCCTACTGAACCATCTTGCTGGCTCAATAAACCTGTTTTGAAGTGAAGCTATTTGCTCTGAGTAGCCATCCAATATTCCTTTGCTGGAACTGCCAGAACAAAGAACCAGAGAATGAGCTGTTTAAACATCAGAAATGTGATTTCTCTTATTTGTGTTGTTTGTTTTGTAGTCAGGGTCTCACTATGTAGCCCAGCTTTCCCCCAAATTTGCAACAATCCTCCTGCCTCAGTCTCATATGTGCTAGGATTATAGGTGTGGACAACCAGGCCTGCCTACCACTTTTACTCAGCTTTTGTTTTATTTTGTTTTTTGTTTTTCTTTTTTGGGGGAGGTGGGGTTTGAGGCAGAGTTTCTCTGTATAACAGAACCCTGTCTGTCCTGAACTCACTTTGTAGAACTCACAGAGATCCACTTGCCTCTGCCTCCTAAGTGCTTGGATTAAAGGCCTGTGCCACCACACTTGGCTTTTACTCAGTTTTGAAGGCTCCAAATCTAGGTCAAGATAGTGTGACAAGTCTGGTTTCTTCTGAGGTCTCCCTGGCTTACAGACAATTACTGGCTCAGGAAGTGTTCTTCATGATGTCTCATTATGCCTTAGAGCTAATTGCCTTCATTTTGGTTTGGTTTTTGAAATAGGGTATATAGCCTTGGCTGGCCTGTAACTCACAGAGAGTTAACCTTCCTCTGCTTCCTCAGTTCTGGGATTAAAGGCCTGTGTCACTGTGCCCGGTTAATGTCATTTTCCAAGTCATATTGGCTTGGTGTCAAGTCCATTTCTACATAATCCCCTCTTTAAAGACCTTATGTCCAAATACATTCATATACATAGGTGTTCAGAGTTACAGCTTCACCATGAATGTTGGGAGATTCAGTCCCTAACATCAACTTTCTTCCACTCCTACCTTTTGTCCTGTGTGTGCTGAGCAACCTACAGTGTGCAGACATTCTGTGAAATGCTATTAATAAACAACAGACCTGGTCACAGTGAGTTAGGGAAGACAGAATTTTTTTTTAAGTACCATGCAAATATTCTATTAAAGTTTGGAAAGGGATGGCTGGAAGGCCTTCTCCCCTTCCCCTCAGACATTCCAGCCTGGCTGGGCCGGTAAAAGGGCCACGTTAAAACACAGCTAACTATGAGGTTAATTGGTCAACAGCTCGTCAAGCTGGGATTCACTTGGCTAGGAAGCAGCGGATGGTGCTGAAAAACCTACAGCCTGCACTACCTCAATTACCCCTTCACTCTACTGTGACGCAAGGGGCCCTTCCCAGCCCCTTCCTCATGACGCCAGGGCCTCACTCCACCCACTGCATACCCTCCCTAGGCAGTGAGCCCCTCCCCTGGAGGTTTCTCCCTAGGCTCCCACCCTAAAGCTTCCTCTCGGCCACGCCTGCGCCCTAGAGCCGAGGGAGGGCGGGAGGCTGACCCGGCGGGCCGGGGAAGAAGAGGGCGAGAAAAAGCTCCGCCCGCAATTGCGACGCCATTTGCCACTGCCGAGTTGTGGGCGCAGGCGCCTCTTGGAAGCACCTAAGACCAACCTCTTCCGAGCACGCTTCTCGGCCTCCTGCACAGTGCTCATCCCGCGTGCTTCCCAGCGTCGTCCATCGGAGTCGCCGCCATCCGGAGCACGGTTCCACACACCGCCAGCCCTTCTTTGCTGCCATGCCCAAGAATAAAGGTAACGACGCTGGGACTGTGGCTTTTCTCCCTGCCGGCGTCCATGGCCCGGCCAGGGGCCTTGAGGTCAGCGCAGGCCGCAGTGACCTTCCAGCCATCCCTCCTTGCCTCTCCTCTGGCTGTATTCTCTGCGTCCTACTCAGAGCACGGCAGAGGCGCAGAGAAGTTACTCCTGGTTCCCCCGTTTGGTCACATTGGGGTGGAGTCGACGCCATTTTTTGTAGAGCCTGTGAGAATGTGGGCTTGTGCCCCTGATTCGCGCCACACTGATCGCGGCGCCAAGGGTACCCATGAGAACACCTGCCTTGGGCTTTTTGGGCTTCTGGCACGTGGGGAATTAAGCCCTGGGAGCGAGTCTGAACTTTGAAAAAGGGTGATGATGCTTTCGTGCCCATCTGGTACCTCCTCCATAGGCTTCTTTATGGACACTTAGTTGTTGTGATTGAGGCTGTACCTCAGTAGCTAGTGGCCAATACTTTCATGCATTTTTAAAGTTCATCCGTAAGAGAATTACTTTGGTCCATGACTTTACAGCTCTTAACTTTTTCCCCAGAGCATTTGATCCATATTTAGCCAACTTTTCCGCTTTGACTCCAGATCGTGTATATGTTATGATGGCAGAAATAAAAACCTTTGAAGTTCCCTCCATTCTGGGAATAAATGCCCACAAATTATCAAGCATGAGGGTATGTTTAATTTGTAATTTCCAAAACAAAAAACCTAGTCTTAAGTACAAGTACAGTGTTCCTCTGGTTATTCTCATTTCTACATATTTACACTATTTTGTGGTGGCGGGTTTTTGGTAGGGTCAAATCTATACTTACCAGCACTCTACTGCTTTGCTCTGTCCCCAGGCTGACCTGGAACTCACTCTTAGTGAGTTAGCCCAGACTAACATTGAATTTGGGATTCTCCTGCTTAGCTTCCAGAGTAGCTGGAATTACAGGCTTGCTGTGTTCATTATCCTCTTAATGTCTCAAAAATTGTGCAAGTAAAAAGTAGCGAAAAGCTTGTATTTCTTACAGGAGAGGAACACATTATGCAGCCCTTAAGAATCTTCTTTAGGCCAGGCAGTGGTAGTATACTCCTTTAATCCCCAGCACGTGGGAGGCAAAGGCAGGTGGATCTGAGTTCAGGGTCAGCCTGATCTACAGAGTGAGTGCCAGGACTACATAGAGAAGCCCTGTCTCAAAAATGTAAAATAAAGATGAAGTCTTCTTTGGGCAGAAGAGATATACATCTTCCTGGTTAAGAGAACCAAAGTTAGGCTCACACACACACACACACACACACATAGAGTAGCTCTTGACTACCTATAACTCCAACTCTAGGGGACCAGTGTAGTCTTCTACCCCACCCCCCACTCCACCACCAACATTTTTGTTAGAACAAAGTCTTTGATAATTCACCCTTGGTACCTTCTCCCTTGCCCCATGCATGCTAGTGCTCTCTTTTATGCTGAAAGTTGGCTCTTTGTACCTGTCACCCTCTGAGTACTTGGTCACAGTTGTGTGAGCAAGTTGATTTGAGACAGTCTTGCTCTATGGCCTAAGCTGACCTTAAACTCAACTGCCTCTACCTCACTGCTGGGCCTCAAAAATCAAGGTTGCCAGTTTTTTGAAAGGATTTTTATTTATTGTCCTGAGAAAAGTGTAGTTATAAGCATAATTCGTTCAAAGTTTTAAAATTCCTACCTGTAAACTTCTTTGTTCTGAGATGGCAACTGGATCACCTCAATAGGTGAGGTGTCTTATTCTCACTTCAATTCTGGTCACTATATTTCCAGTTGCCACACTAGTAAGCCCTAAGAGGATGGGAATGATGCCAGTCATAATCACATTGGCTCGGTAGCACTTAGTCTAAATGATGCTCAATAAATACTTGTTGGACTTACTCATCTCTCTCCTGGTGACTCCACCCATAGGTGAATAGTAGGTTCCCCTTTGGTTCCAAGAAGACAGAACTTATATATTAAATAACATCTAGTCACTAGCCTAGTACATTTTAAGAAATATCCTCCCTGGGCTTATTTCTCTGAAACATCTCTGTAGTTTAAAGAAAATTTGAGAATTGGGATTGAGTTTAAGAACTAGATAAGTCTTAGAAAGGACCATTATACCTACCTTTCTCATTTATTTTTATCACTGTATAGTATTCCATTGCATACTACCGCCATTTATATGCTTATCCTTAAGGTATGTAGGGCTAGAGAAATGACTCGGCAGTTAAGAGTACTGGCTGCTCTTCACGGGTCCTTAGTTGAGTTCTCAGCACCTGCATGGCAGCTTGCAGGACATGTGTCTTCTTCTACTGCCTCGTTAGGTACCAGGAATGCCCGTGATGGACATACATACATGCACACCAAACTGCCATAAACCTTAAATACATTTTAAAACAGGCTCTAGAGGCAATTAACACCTTGCTTTTAAACTTAAATTTATCTTGGGTATGGTACACTTTCCAAGGTAAAGTTTCCATTCTTGTGATTACTAGTCTTCTGCCATCATGAAATCAGTGTGTTCCATTCTAGGAGCAGTAACTTCATTTTCCTCTCCCCTGCTATCTTTCCCTCTGCGTTCCTTTCATAGGGAGTCAGATATGAGTAGGACAAGTGGTTTTATAAAAATTTATCAGGACCCAGTATGGTGACTCACGCTTGCACTCCCAGCATTCAGGAGGCAGAGACAGAAAGATTGCCCCAATTTCAAAGTTAGCCTGGGCTATACTGTGAGGCCCTGTTTCTGAAAAAAACAAAAGGCTGAGGCCTATGTGGTTAAGATTGAGGCAACAGAATTCTCTGGAAAGGAGCCTTAATATGAGAACTTTTGTAGGACAGAGAAGGGTTAGGCCCATTGACTAAAATTTTGAGTGAGTTATTTAATCTCTGAACTTTAGTAAATTCATTGGTAAACTGGGAATTAAAGACTTAATATTCAACGTGATTGTGACAAGTAAATGGGTGGTACCCTGCAATAATAGTTAAGAACATGGTCATTGGTCGTATAATCCCTATTAAGGCCAACATGAAAGATTACTGAGTAGCATCTTTGGAGGTTGGTTTTTTGGGGTTTTTTGTTTGTTTGTTTATTGGTTTTTGGGTTTTTTTAAACACATAATATCCTGTCAGGGCTTGCTTTTTTGTTTGTTACAATAACATCTCTTTTACTTATAAATTATGGCTTCGGGGTTTGGGTTTTTAGTGGGATTCCTGTGTGTATGAACATGTGTGTCTCTTCGTCTGCGTCTGTATATATTTCTTGTGCTTTTATTGCTTTTTGTCATTCCAAGTTGTTTGTTATTGTGTCTTATTTTACTTTCCTTAAGTACCTATTCATTTTCTCATGAGACACAGAAAGTGAATCTGTATGGGATGGGAGTTGTGGGGAGTAGAATCAGAATATATGGAAAAAAAGATATCTTCAATAAAAGAAAAATTAGGATATTACTTAAGATGCAAAATTCTAAAGGAAATTCCATGAGGAGTAGGGAGGGTAACATGGTAACACCTGAACATAATTAACCAGATTAGATGAATTTTTTAATTTAATTAACTTTTAAAGATAGTTTTCTAGCTGGGCGGTGATAATGCACACCTTTGACTCCAGTACTTGGGAAGCAGAGGCAGGCAGATCTCTGTGAGTTGGAGGACAGCCAAGGCTACACAGAGAAACCCTGCATCGGGGGAAAAAAGATGATTTTCTATATCTGTTAGACAATGTTTGTTTAGCATTTTTCTTTTTCATATATTTTGCAGATAATTGATACCTTTTCTTTCTTTTAACAAACCACTAGGAAAAGGAGGTAAAAATAGACGTAGAGGAAAGAATGAGAATGAATCTGAAAAGCGAGAGCTGGTGTTCAAGGAGGATGGGCAAGGTAAGAGGTTGGATAAGTTGGGCTCTTGTTAGGTTTTCCTGGGTTGGGGATTGAACATTTTCTGGCTAAGAGACTAGATTCCTCACTGCCTCTGTTAGTGTTCTGAGTTTATGTGTACAGACAAACAGGTATTATCTTTTTTTAAAAGTTTCTGGTTAAGAATTTGGCATTTTGGAGCTGGAGAGATGGCTCAGCGGTTAAGAGCACTGGCTGCTCTTCCAAAGGACCCGGGTTCAAATCCCAGCACCCACATGGCTGTTCACAGTTATCTCTAATTGCCAGGCATGGTGACACATGCCTTTAATCCCAGCAGTTTGGAGGCGGAGGCAGGCAGTTCTCTGTGAGTTCAAGGCCAGCCTGGTTTACAAAGTGAGTCCAGGACAGCCAGGTATACACAGAGAAACCCTGTCTCAAAAAAAAAAACAAGGGGAAAAAATTTGATATTTTAGCTGGGCGTGGTGGCACATCCCTTTAATGTCAGCTACTCAAGAGGCAGAAGCATGTGGATCTCTGAGTTCAAGGCATGCCAGTTCTGCAGAGTGAGTTCCAGGACAACCAGGGCTCTGTTATGCAGAGAAACCCTGTCTTGGAAAAAAAGAATTTGGCATTTTTAGGCTAGGCATGATAATGTACACCTTTAATCCCAACACTCAGGAGAGGAGGCGGAGAGGCAGGCAGGTGGATCTTATGAGTTCCAGGCCACCCAAGGCTGTGTGTCGATACCCCATCTCAAGAAAAAGAAAATAATTTGGCATTTTGCCCAAGTAAAAAATGATTCTAGCTTTTCAAAAATAGTTGTTACTGTTATGCTGATTTAGCAAGAATATCATTAACATTTAAGGTACTTAGACTTGAGAATTCCATTAGATTTCTCTAAATATTCAAAGAGGAAGAAATAAGGATATGAAACAGGTAAAGATCTGAATATGAGATTTATAAGGTATAGTGTACATACTGGGACTTGTCACCTTTGATCTCTAGAAGTAGAGCATAGTCACAAGGGTAATAGTCAGTCTGTCTCCTTATTCAAAATGAGTAGTTATTAAGACATCTAATAACAGACCCAGGTTGTTTCATTACAAAGTCTTATTTCTGGTTCAACCATTAACTAGCCTATTTGTTTCATATTTGCCCTGTGTAAATTTATTCCTTACAGATGGCAACCACATGTTCTTGTCAATCTTCAGTGCACTTTTATAAAGTTGTGTTTATCAAAAAAGTGAGCAATATTTCTTACCTTTTTTCTACCCTACTCTATCCATTTAGAATATGCTCAGGTAATCAAAATGTTGGGAAACGGTCGATTAGAAGCAATGTGTTTCGATGGTGTAAAGAGGCTCTGCCACATCCGAGGGAAGTTGAGAAAAAAGGTAAACGTGTGGACATTTGCTTTATTATAACATAAAAGTTAAGGAGGGTAGAGGAAATTCCTCTACAGGGAAGTGGGTAGGTGTGGGTATGGGTGTTGCTGGGAAAGCTACCCCAGGGCCTCTTAATGTGTTAAGCACAGCTACTCTCCACCCCTGAGCTACATGCTCAACCTCCCACCGCTACAGTTTCTATGGACCCAGGGATATTTGTGTAAGTCCAGTATAAGACCATAGAAGTAATTTCACAAATTACATTAAAGAATCATTTGCCTCACCTGTGTTATGTTCCTGCTCAAAAATGTTTAGCATGAATCTAAATTATTAGGAAATGTTTGCCCAACAAATCTAATTTCAGGAACATTGTAAAAAACAAAGCCTATCTTTTAAAATGTTGATGTTATAAAAGAAGGAAAGGGCTGGAGAACTATTCCCCTTTTAAGGAGTACTAAAGAAGTCTAGCAAATTGCCCTTTGGGCTCTAGGAATTCCTAGTGCTAAGTGAGAGTGGGGTGTAGGGTGAGAGTATTTTATTGTTGTTGTTTTGGTGGTGGTGGTGATGGTGATGGTGGTATCAGTCCTTTACAAATGAAAAGGATCCTGAAAGCCATGTACATCTGGGTAGGTAGAAGACAGAAATACTTTTTTTTAAAAAATACACATTTTTCTATTTTCATAGTAGTCAAGTGGTTTGTGGACTCATCTGTTTTTAAGTGCATCATATTATACAGTGACTTTTTTTTGTAGGTTTGGATAAATACCTCAGATATCATATTGGTGGGCCTCCGAGATTACCAGGTAAAAAATACTTGAAATTTGTTGATTTACTTGAACTTGGAACAGCCCATTGTGGTTTAGGCATTATGTTGGGTATCCCTGGCATTGTGGTTCCTAAATGCCAGTCCAAGGAGTCAAATACCAGGGGTTTTTTGTTTGTTTGTTTGTTTGTTTGAGACAGGGTTTCTCTGTAACAACTCTGGCTGTTCTGGACTCGCTTTGTAGACCAGGCTGGCCTTGAACTCAGAGATCCGCCTGCCTCTGACTCCCAAGTGCTGAGATTAAAGGCATGCACAACACTGCCGGGCCAAATACCAGTTATTATAGAGCAAAATCATCTCTGTCTTTACTAGTTGAAGTTTCCCCCTTTTAGAATGAATGATACTACTATGTAGAGGTTTGTTCTTTAATTGTGCTCCAAAATGAATCCAGTTATATCCCACAAATGGCATATAGCCTGGTGTGTTCATTTTCTAATCACTAGGACACAAGCAAAAGGAAGGAAGTGTTTATTTTGCCTCATTTTGAAGGGACAGTCCATCACAGTGGGCCCAGCTGCAAGAACCTGAGATGGAGGATCAGTCTCCCTGCCCCCGTGTGTTGAGTTTGGCTCTCTGAGGATGACCTTGAGTTTCTACTCACTCCCCATTTCAAGTGTTGGCATTATAACCACTGTGACTGGGCCCCTTTTCAATGCATTTCTATTTGCCTTTCATCATACTTAGTTTTTGTTAGTTTTTCACTTTTCTGGTCCAGATTAAAGAGTTGACATCTTTGTTTCAAACCATAGAGTTCTCTGTTCGTGATTTGGTGCTCCAGAGGGGCATAGGCAGTGTTGCACAGCTTCCCACAACAAAGATGATCTGGCTCAGAATTAACATTAGTGCTTGTGTTGAAAAAAGCTGCTCCAAATTCATAAACCATTTGTTCTTTTTGATCTTAACAGTAACCCTAGAGGAACAAAGACTAATTCCTTGTTAGAAAAGACACTAAAATTCAGACAGGCTCAACACTGACTCTATTCTCCCAAGATCCTTTCTCTGGCCTCTGCCACTAAGAGGGTAGTCCAGAGAGATTGTGGCATTGCTGTCTTCTGGGAGCTGGGAAGAAGTGCAAGTTCCTGGGCCTGGAAAGATGGCTTAGCAGTTAAGAGCCCTTACAGAGGATCTGGGTTCAGTTTTCAGCACCAATACCACATCGACAGCTTCAGTTCCAGAGGATCTGACGCCTCCTTCTGACCTGTGGGCACCAGACACACATGTGATGGTCGTACATATATCCAGGCAAACCATTCATAACTCATAAATAAACCTAAAAAGAAAATTTAAGGAAAAAATCTCAGGTTCTTGCTATCTGCCTCCCTTGTTCTGTATACTTTTCACATTTTTGAAAGTATTAGTTTAGATGACAACACCCTTGAAGTTGAAGCAGCCATTTTTCACCCTTCAAGGGAGTAAAATTCTTCTCAAATACGGAAATGTAAACATTTTAAGGCATCATGTTTTTGTAGGACAGCACAAAAAAATATTTTTTAAACATTTACAAAGACAAATTGGGTGCCAGTAAAGTAGCTGCATAAGCCCAATGACCTGAGTTTAGATAGCTAGGACCCACGCAAGGGTGGAAGGAAAGGATCAGTTCGACAGACTTGCCCTCTCACCTGCACATGCTTCCAATGTCCACACACATCATACATGATATATATATTTTTAAAGAAATACAAAAATTAGTGATGCTAGTCACTTTATTATCTTCAGGAGATTTTGGTTAGTAACTAGTATTATTTTTCTTAGTGCTATGAATTCATCTTTCTGGTTTTTAATTCAGTCCAGGACCCCAGCCCGTGGAATGGTACTGCCTGAAATTAGGGTGAACCTTACACTTTAATAAACCTAATCTAGAAACTCACAGATAAACCTAAAGACTTATTTTCATTGTGATTCTACATCCTGTCAAATTGACAAGATTAGTCATCACATATGACCTTAACATTTATATAAAAAGGCATATTTATTTCCTTAGATCAGGGCTGGAGAGATGGCTCAGCATTTAAGAATACTTGCTGCTCTTGCAAAGGACCAGAGTTTGGTTCCCAGCACTTAATGCCAGGTGGTACCCATCTACCTGTAACTAACTCCAGTTCCCTGGGGCATCATGCCCCCTTCTAACCTCCACAGGTAGCCAAGCACAGACACATTGTATTTAATTCCTTAGGTTATATTACCAAGTATCAGTCTTTGACTTGCAGTGTTTCATCACTCTGTAAATTGTCCCAGGGGAGCATTTGTACTTCTGATTAAAGGACAATTATAAGTAATATAAAAGATTAGGTCTGTGTGGGTCTGTTGTTAGAGATATGAGCTTCATCTTTTCTGAATTTTTAATCATTGCTCAATTGTGTTCATAAAACTTCTGAGTTAAACCTAAGGAAGGGGAGAAGGATTTTATAGCAAAACATTTTGAGATTTGATTTTTTTATTCAATTTAAAATTAGCTTAGTGCATAACAGATAAAAGTGTGATATAAGCCAGGCATGGTAGTGCACGCCTTTAATCCCAGCACTCAGGAGGCAGAGGCTGGCAGATCTCTGGGAGTTCGAGGCCAGCCTGATCTACAAAGTGAGTCCAGGACAGACAAGGATGCACAGAGAAACCCTGTCTTGAAAAAAACAAAAAAAAGTGTGATATAATCAGATCTGAAAATCACTTGTTTTGTTTTAAGGATAACAAAGCTGATGTCATTTTAAAATACAACGCAGATGAAGCTAGAAGTCTTAAGGCATATGGAGAGCTTCCAGAGCATGGTAATGACTAACTCATTGTTAACTTGTTACTGTTTAGGCCATCTCCTGGTGTTTAGGCAATGAATGAAATTTTGTAGATTTTTACAGATGCCCCTGTTTACTTTTGTACTTACATGATTACAGTTAATTAGACCCACTTATACTTTATACTAGATACCACAGGAAAGAAGTTAACTACAATTCTGTTCATGATCAGAGTATATTTAGTGAGAAATAACAGTGTCAACCAAAGGAATTTATTTTCTTGTGGTATTTTAAAACTCCTTCAAGAAAGGTTGGTGGTTTAGTACAGTTCAGTAGTGGCATGCACAAAACAAGAGTGTCCTTGTTTATGTGTGTAAATATAAGGGGTGGTGATTAAGTAGTATGGGTTTTTACTGAATGTCTCTTTTTAATGTATTGTATCTTCATGCATTATAGGATTTTTTTTAACCAATATTTTCTCCCTGAAAATACATGTCCTGTAACCTTATCACAGATAAAATATACTTTATTATTTTGTAAGTCTATATATTTATATATATGTATATAGAGATTTATATGTATATAGATATATAGTTTTGGTTTTTTGCCTACTGAGAATTATAAACTTGCCATTCTGATCTCGAAAGCAGTAAGATATTTGAAAATGGAGTAGCATGACTGATTCCTTTTCATTTCCTAGGGGAAAGCATGATTTCTTCCTAATTAATGATTGGTAGGAATCAGTTGTTATTTTTTCTTCTTCTTTGTTTTTGTTTTGTTTGTTTCTATATGATTCACTTTGGTCAGAAGTTAAATTTTCTTGACCCTTGAAATCTTCCCTAAAACCAAGGCTAGTAATGGCTCCTCAAATCTGTCTGCCTCCTAAAGTAACTACATTTTGTTTTGTTTTTTTGTTGTTGTTTTGTTTTGTTTTAGAGATAGGAAATAAAGTTGTTAGTATATACATAAACTTCTGAAACATTCCTAAAGGGTGTAATTGCTTCAGCATTAGTATAATTACAGCTTGCCTCGTTCAATAGCCCTTGTGAAAAAAGGAAACTGTAATTTCTCAATGTTCTATATTTTGCTCCATATAGCAAAATTAATAGAAAAGTTGGAAGTCAACATTTTTTATTATATTATCAGTATTTTTTGTTGTGTCTTTTAGCTAAAATCAATGAAACTGATACATTTGGTCCTGGAGATGATGATGAAATTCAGTTTGATGACATTGGGGATGATGATGAAGACATCGATGATGTAAGTAAACACATCCTGCTTTTTCTGATTTCTGTTCATGAGTTACATACAAAAATACTAGCCCTTTCCTTTCCCTTAAGTTCTTATAATACTAGGAATATAGTACATTTATATGGAATATATATATATTTGGGAGTGGGCAAACATGAAAGTAAAGGCAATATTCAGAAAGAAGATCAAGGTGGAGAGATAAAAGGATAGTAAGTAAATATTGGATAGAGACAAAGTGTGCATGTATGAAATGTTGCTATGAAAGCCATTATTTAGCACAATTAATATATACAAATAAAAGTGTATTTTGAGAATTAGCCATGTGGTTAAATCACAAGAATTATTTAGAGGTCAGACTGTTAGCAAGTTGTGGTAGCATATACCTGTAATCCTGGTAATTAGGAGACTGAAGTCAGTGATTGCTACAAGTTTGAGGTCAGCCTGGGTTGCAAAGCAAATACCAACCCAACCAGAGCTACATAGCAGTACCTTACACCACACCTACCTTTCAACATGGTACTACCATAACAAAAGCATTTTTTAGGAACTACAGAAAATGGTTTATCAGTTAACACACTTAAGGCAGTTTATAGCTGCATGTAACTCCACTTCCAGAGCTCTGGAGCCTTTTTCTAATATCTGTTCACAAACACATATACATTTATAAAATAGTAAAACTAAGCACATTTTTAAAAAATTTATTTTATTTAACAAATTGCTTCTTTTTAAAAAATACATAACTTTTACATACATTGTTTTTTGCATTTGCATGCACGCGCGCACACACGTGTGTGTGTGTGGTGTGTGTGTATGTGTGTGTGTCTGATCCCGTGGAGCTTGAGTTACAGACAGGTGTGAGCTGCCATGTTGGGAATTGAGCCCTGGTCCTCTGAGGATCTTTAGAATATTTTTCTAAAGGTTAAATGCCTTTAGTGAGGCTGAGTCATCGCTCCAGCCCCACTAAAGGTATTTAACCTTTAGAAAAATATTTTAGGGGTGAAGAAATGGCTTACTGGTTAATGACAGTCACTGGCTTCTCTTCCAGAGGACCCAGGTTTGATTCCCAGAAGCCATCTGTAACTGGAATTACAGGAACTTCATACCTCCTTCTGGCCTCCAAGGGCACTACATACACGTCATGTGTACATAAAATAAATAACATTTTAAAGCATACGCCACAATGAAAGTGATTTTCAAAAGCGTTTTTTAATGTAGCTTCCTTTGGAGATTTTGGGATTGAGGGTGGTAGTAGTGTTGTTTGTTTGTTTGTTTTTCTTATGATGTAGCAGACTGGCTTCAAAGTCATGCTGTCATCTTCATCCAAGTGCTGAAATTCAAGACATGCACCACTGTTCCCATTAAAACATTCTTTGAGAGCCAGGCTTGGTGTTGCATGCCTCTAACTCCAGCAGAGGCAGGCAGATCTCTGAGTTCGAGGCCAGCCTAGTCTATAAAGAAGGTCTAGGACAAACCCCATCTCAAAAAAAAATTATTTAACTAAATTGTTACTTGTATTTTAGCAGTAGAATGACCATACAGTAACCATATGTTGTGGGTTAGATGCTAGGAAATTACAAAATCTTGAACAAAGGCCATAACTCAGTGGTAGAGTATTTCCCTAGCATGTACAAGGCCCTGAGTAATTACCTAGTAATTCAGAAAGAGAAGAGGAGAAGGAAAGAAAAGATGACATAGGAAGGGGAGGGTAATTCTAAATTTATGTTCCTTTTTTTAAAAAATTATGTTTTTTACTTATGTATAGTATGTGTGAGTTGGTACCCTTATGTGTTGGAGGGTGCCCATGGAGACCAGAAGAGTGTATCAGATCCCCTGGAGTTAAAGGCAGTTACAATCTACCCAATGTTTGTGTCAGTAACAAAACTTTGCAGGAACAGTAAACAATTTTAACCAGTGAGCCATCTGTACCCCCAGAATTTACATTGTTACAGCACTCTTTTGAAACCTTTATTCATTTTGTATGTATGTGTGGGTGGACAAGTACCCTCATGCTAGGGCATTGGGTTTCAGAGAGCAGGCTTGACAACAAGCATCCTTGCCTTCTGAGCCATCTCCCTGGCCTATGAACTGTCTTTGCTGTTTTGGGTTTGTTTGTTTTTGAAGAGTTTGTTGTATCATCTGAGAATTCTGATTTTCCTCTTGGGGACATTTCGCCAGCTGTTTTCTAAGAGTTTAAAGGTGTTTTGTCTGTACCCCTGTAACCAAATTGACAGAAAAGAAATTAAGACATCCTTAACTAGTTTTTTTTTGTTTGTTTGTTTCTTTGGGGATTTTGTTTTTGTTTTCTGTGGGAGTAGTGCAAGACAGGGTTTCTCTGTGTAGTCCTGGCTGTCCTGGAATTAGCTCTGTAGACCAGACAGGCCTTGAACTCAGAGATCCGCCTGCCTCTGCCTCCA
Organism: Lophiomys imhausi; assembly: GCA_907164525.1. NCBI lineage: Eukaryota > Metazoa > Chordata > Mammalia > Rodentia > Muridae > Lophiomys > Lophiomys imhausi. Next base: position 32,295 of record CAJQZJ010034883.1, on the reverse strand, counting down.
GAATGCTGGAATTAAAAATGTGCACCACCATGCCCCATCCCACCCCCCTTTTTGGCTTTTCTTTAGTTTTTCGAGACAGGGTTTCGTTGTGTAGTCCTGGCTGTGCTAGACTCACTTTGTAGTCCAGGATGGCCTCAAACTCACAGAGATCCTCCTGCCGGTCATGTTCCCTCTTGTCTATTCCTATTCCCAAAATACAAAATCTCAAATCAGGGCTGGAGAGATGGCTTAGCAGTTAGTGAAGTTTGCTATCACCTTCCATTTTCACTGTTTATTTGAGTTTTTATTTTAATTCTTAAATTTAAAAAGGAATGTGTTGTGTGTGCGTGTGTGCATGCACACGTGTGTCTACACTCCCACGTGTGTCTCACCACCTGCATGTTGGTACCAGTGGAGGCCAGAAGAGGGTGTTAGATTCCCTGGAACTAGAGTTGCAAGTAGTTGTGTGCTACATTATGTGGGTGTTGAGAACCAAACCAGGGTCCTCTGCATGAGCAGTAAGCATTCTCAAGAAAAGAACTCTTCAATCCTAATGGTCTATGAATGAGGGAAATATTGTCAAAGGTTATATAGGAAGAGAAATCAACTCAGTCTAAAGAGAAAACTCAACATGTAAGCTTTTCTCAATGGCAACTCACTTTTAGAAATTCTGACCTCTGTAATATTTTACGTGGTGCATGTTATTTTTCTAAAGATTATGTTTGTGTGTGTAGATGCCCACTGAGGCCAGCAAACGGCATTGGATTACCTGAGGTCCTCTTCTCCAAGCGCCCCTAGAATCTGACCCACACTATCACACATGAATGTTCACGCACATAAAGGATCTTTGTAGAATTTTCCCTTTGACTTAATGTTCTTTTCTCTTTCAGATCTAAAATGAACTCAACATTTTACGTTCCAGTCTTTCTGAAGTTTGTCCTGCAAGTTTGGAATCGGGCCATAGACTTCAAAGAAATGCTTTAAGTATCTTGATTGTAATTTGTTGAGGCAGATTTGATTCAATCTAAGGTCTTTCAAAACTCACATCTTAACTGATATAGTATGCTAAGCCCATTTTGTTCATTTGATTTAATAATATTCAAGAAGATCATGTAAGAAAAGAATGTTACTGCCTCTCCTATTTTGACCCCTTCCATTAAGTAAATGAATACTTTGAATAAACCATTTACCTTGTACTCACTATAAATTGTGATTAAGCCCTACTTTTGTGTAGCTGTTGACTGTACAGTCTTTGCGTATATTCCAGTTGCCCAGAGATTTTGTTACAAATCAAGGCAGAAATCCATGTTTTTTATTCTGAGATATGGTCTAACTTTGTATCTGAGGCTAGTTTGGAATTCACTATAGTCCTACTGGACCTCAAACTCGTTCTGATCCTCTATTCTCAGCCTCCTGAGTACTCAGATCATGTGTGTGTACCACCACACCTGGCAGAAATCTATTTAAATGCAAAAATGATAGGTCTGCTTTTCATATTTAAGTATGTGGCTATTTTTATACTAGTTTTGATACCATGTAAGTTCACATGATTTTATTTTGCAGCCATCAGCTTACTGGGGAAGGAAAGGCATTTGCAAGTGGTTTTGGGGTTGGTTTGTTTGGGATGGAGGGTGAGACAGGGATTTTCTGTGTAGCCCTGGCTACCATGTATCTCACTCTGTAAACCAGGCTGACCTCAAATTTAGAGATCTGCCCACCCCCACCCCCACCCCGAGCTCTAGGATTAAAGATATGCACCACCACTACCTGGCTCCAAAATGTTTTTACAAACTAGTTTTTAATGCCAATTTTGAATTAAGATCAGTAGTTACAGAAATTGAACACTAGGTGATGCTCAGTTGTCTTAACATAGGAAGTAACTATTTCAACTGTTGAGATGGTTTCTTTTCTCAACTAGTGTGAGTAGGAAATTTCCCAAACAAGGAAAAAACTGTTTTAATCATGTGTGTAGAATATTTTTAACCAACAGAAATATTGTGTTAGAGTATTGCTTTTTTAGGATTCTTATTCACATGAGTTACAATTTTGCCTACTTGATAAACAAGTAAAATAGAGGCACGTGAAAATTTAAGTTCATAAACAATATGAATATTACATAGCAAAAATATAAATTAATGCTTTTTCAGGCTTTCCCTAAACTGAGGGGGAAATAGGAATAACAAACTTAAGCCTGATGTAATGGCATGACCTGTAACCCTGAACCTGTGAGGTCCGGACAGGAGGATCAGGAGTTCAAGGCCAGCCTGGGATAGGTACTTGTGTTTAGAAACTGGTTTTTAATGCCAATCTTGAATTAAGATCTCAAAATAACAAACTTAGTGAATATATGTTTCTTACTTCTGAATCAAAGAGCTATAGCTGAAAAAAAAATAGCATGTTGCAGAGGACATTATACTCTGACTTTACATTAGGGACAAGCTTACTCTGTAGACAGTCTGGGGAGGATCCCAGGGGAAATCCATTTTCTTTCTACTGGGAAATTAGGTTTACTCTTATTTAGGAGTTATTGCAGTCAGAACTGAGCTAGTCAGAATTCACTAGGCACACTGAAACCATGCAAGTTTCAAGTTGAAACTAGCCCTGAGGCATTTACTGAGCACTCAGTAATTAAACCTCTGGACCTTAAATGCACCTGTGATCCCAGCACAGGGAGATATGTCATTGAATAGTAACCAGAGCTTTATGAGACACTGTCTCAAAAACAATGAAAGAACATATTTGCTAAATTTGTACTGTGTATACATATGCATTACTTTATGAGCAGTGTTTTAACTCTGCATAGGTGGTACAACTCAAAAGTTGATTTTCTACTTCCTGTAACACAGGTTTTAAAGAAATTATGCATGACCCCATTTTCTTTACCTTCTGGTGTTTTTTTTTTTTTTAATCTTTTTTTCTTGCCTAAATAGCATTATTGAGTGCTCTTATATCCTGGAAGATAGGGAGTCATGTTGATTTAAAATAGTTGATTACAGTTATCACCAGTATGCAAATGCTACCTGTAAGAGTTATTTGATGTGTATTTGGTGTGGGAGTTATATAGTTTCACTGATCTGATTTTATTTCAAATAAGGAATGGAAAATGGTCTTGAAGGAAATTGGGTGGTTTTTTGTTTTGTTTTTGTTTGTTTGTTTTTGGTTGGTTTTGTTTTTTTTAGGGGGGGGTTGTTAGTTTGTTTGACTCCTATAGTACAACTCTATAAGCAGTACCCAGGAGGAAAAATAAAATGTTTGAAATCTAAGAATAGTGGTTTTTTTGTTGTTGTTGTGTGGAGGGGGGGATTATTTTGTTTCTGTATTTTTGAGACGGGATCTAATGTACTCCAGGCTGGCCTTGATGTATCAACAGGTGAGGCCAACCTCAAACTTCTATCTTTACCTTCCAAAGCTGTGGGGACAAGCACACCGAACAAGAATAACATTCCTTCCGGCTAAGATGGTGTAAGAAGTTAATGTTAATCAATTTCATAGGCTCACACAAAGATCTTGGTCTGAGCTCCAACACCCACAAACAAACCAGTTTGATAGGGTTGTGTTTTTCATGGAATCTATTCCTGTTAGAGCATGAACATGTTTTGCTGAAGTGGCTATGTGACCATACCGAGTATCTGTGTAAAAAGACTTACCAGGATTTAGTCGTTGGCCTGTTGAATCTTTCTTAACCATCTAACGTAGAAGACTACAAAGTATTCATGATAGGAATTTTTATATTCTATTGGAAAATAGCCATTGGTTTACTCATCCCATGTATGGAATCATGGCTGTAAGTTGTCGCTTAAAAATTTTTGTGACTTGTAATGTTACTTAATCTTGATTGTCTTAGTAAAGTTTAGATTACTATGTTGAACAATATCTTTAATAGAAACTGTCAGTGTTGGCTACAAAGTAACTAAATAATCAAATAAATAAAAGCATGTTTTAAATAGCTAGTTTCTACTCAATTTGTATTCTGGACAGATTTAATTATATCCACTGTAAACTGTGGCTTTACAGTTGAAATATCAGAATGAAGACAGTTCTGTATGTTAACCTGCCTTTCATAAAGAGTAAAAGGATTTGTATCAGTGTGTAGTATCCATCTTGCTCAGTAAGGATAAGTTTCATTTATATTACTGGTAGGACTCCCGTGGACTTTTACCTACTATCTTTATGTTTGTGGTTTACCTTAAAGCATCATTTTCTATCCTTGTTCAGAAAAGAACAAAATCTGTATTAAGTTATATTACAAGTGTAAGTAAACCCTAGACTGAGCAATTTAAAGACTACTGGACACCTCTACCAGGCTCTTGAGAGAGTGTACTAGAAATGGAAAAGGAGAACATGGGCCCTGGTGTCAGTTGTCCTGTATCCCAACCCCTACTCAGCTTTCTACCAACTATCCACCACTACCTTTCCAGCTTGTCTCAACTTCACAAATCTGGCTTGGAATGTAGGGACGATAACAGCACCTAATACAAAATTATTTGAGGATTAATAACAGAGACATTTATATACATGACACACAGCGTCTGCTTTTCACATGGAAATAAATACAGGGCTGGAAGATGAATGTCTCCCGTGTTCACTTTGTATCATATGTTTTGCTTGCAGTCTTTAATTCCCGTGATAGAAGGAACATGTAGAATATATATTTGTGTTATGTGGACACTACAATTGCTGCCACACCATCCGTATTTAGTTCAGCAGGTGGGAGTCTCAAAGTTGCTTGAAGCTATTTTATAGAATACCAACTGGTCTATATTCCCTCAAAGAAATTTTATAGTTACTAATAATGCTGGCTATGGTAGTTTGTCATTTTTATGGCTTTAATGAGTCCTTTTGGTATAGATTCCTTTCCATCATATAGAACAAAGTAAAGAAATCAGATGCAAAATACAATTATAGAATAAAACAAACAACCCAACAGTGTATGTAGTTGGTTCTTTTCATACTACTACTTAGATATTAAAGATTATGCTTTCCTGAAACATTGTGGGTTTTTTTTTTCTTTTTGGAACTTAAGTGTAATGCGCTAGAAGAAAAGTACACTTTCCATTTCCTATTTTTATCTGATTTTGGTTGTTTGAACTGAATGGATGCACTGTGTCACGCTTCTTGGTGAAAACGTACTGAAGAGAACATTTTCTGCCAGGCGTGATGGTGCACACCTTTAATACCAGCACTAGGGAAGCAGAGGCAGGCAGATCTCAGTGAGTTCAAGGCCAGCCTGGTCTACAAAGTGAGTCCAGAACAAGCAAGGCTACACACAGAAACCCTGTCTTGAAAAACCAAAAAAAAAAAAAGGACCATTTTATAGCAGGAAACCAATTGTCCAGAGTCCAGAATGATCTCAAGTTACTAAAAAGGATATTCAGGGGACCTTTTGTGCTGTGCAAATATGTATAAGTGAAGCTAAATTTCTGGATAACTTGTTCACTTTTACTGTGGTCTTAGGGTGAATGAGTCCAGTGAGACAGGCTCTCACTATGTAACCCAAGTAGACCTTGAACTCCTAACACTCCTGTCTCAGCTGCTCAGGTTGGTGGGACCATAGGCATGCACTATTCACCATCCCCAGCACAAAGGCCCAGGCCAGAAAGTTTCTGAGTTTGAATGTAATTTTTCCTTTACTGTGAATTGACACAGCTATCAGATATCTAGACTTGCTTCCCACACATCAAGCAAGCAAGCAAGCAAGCAAGCAAGCAAGCAAGCAAGCAGGTCCACAATGTATGCCAGCTAATCTCCCAAGTCTGGCACTGCCTGAAGGTTGTTGCATCCCACAGGCTGAGCTTGTTCCGAAGGTTGTATCCCACCTCCCACAGATGGAGATTACAAGCTCCAAGGTTGTTTTTTAAAACTTTGTATTGATTCTTTGTGAGTTTCACGTTGTGAACCTCAGTTCCACTTAGCTCCCTGTCCCCTCTAATCAACCTTACTCCTGTTCTTGGAGTCTCCCCTCCAAAATAAAAATAAATAAATGAAACAAAGCATGGGAAACATCTCATTGCGAAAGCTGTAGTGTGTCACAGTGTGTCCCACAGTGTACCCCTTTATCCACACAACTTCACTTGCAAATACTCATTGCAGTGAGTCATTGGTCTGGTTCGTGATCTCTGGTTTCTGTGACACCATCAATATTGCATCCTCACTGGGACTCGTGGTCACTTTGTTGCCCTGTATCATGGAGATACTGTAGCTTTGGATCAACAGGAGTGGTCCTTTCATGCATCCCAACCATTCTGAAATGATCTAGTTTTGGGGTGGGCCCTGGATCTGGACCAGGGTGGTAGCTGAGCTGGTCAGCACACTGGCTGTCCCTTATCTGCAAGACCAGGGTGAACTCTCCAGCACTGCTCCATCTAAGCCACCAAATGCCGTCATCAGCAGGACACAGGGTCAGCTCCCATGGCCTCAGGGCCAGCTCAATTGCACCTAGGCCTCCAGAGCCAGCTCCACTGTGCTGCCTAGTCTAGGCACCTGGAAGCTCCAAGGTTTTAACTGTGCTTCTATACAATAGGCCATATAATTCAGGGTTTTGACGACCTTCTTGACTTCCAGTCAGGGAATTCAGGGGAAATTTACATGTTTACTACAAAAGTGGACCTGATCACCAGGTTCTCCCAGCTTGCCTCAGTTCCTACCTGTTACAGGGCATGCTGGCACACCCCACCCTGTATGCTGAACTCCCCTCCCCCAGAAGCCCTTTCCTATATAATTTGGACATTTTGACCCCCCCCATCTGTCTCCTCTCATTCTCCCCTCTCTTCCTCTGTATCTCTTTCTCTGAGTGAACATGCTCTTCCTCTTCCCCCTCCCTCCAATAAACCTGCCTTTATACTCTAATCTGGCTTGGATTGGATCATTTCTCAGGTGGAGAATGCACCTTAACAGAATAATTCACCTATAATGCCAGCATGTGAGGGTCGGAGACAGGAGAATCAAGAGCTCAAGACTGGCCTTGGTTGGCTACATAGTGAGTTCAAGGCCAAGCTAAGCTACAGGAATTCTCAAAAAGAGAAAAGAAAAAATAGAGATAGTCATAGTGCCTCATACCTCTAATCCTAGCACTGGGGAGGCTGAAACAGAAAGAGTGAAGTCAGGCCAACCTGGGCTAACAGTTCTATACCAGCTAGAGCTACTGAATTAGTTACTTTTCTTACTAATGTGGCAAGAAAAAAGGATTTACTTTTGTTTATGGTTTGAAGGGAGTCATGGTGGGAAGAGATATGGGGAGACCTGGCAGTGGAAATAGGAGGTGAGTGATCCCATTGGGTCTCAAGATGGGAAACAGAAATGAATGCTCATGCTGTTCACTTTCTCTCCTTTCCTTGAATTCAGTCCAAGACTATATAGTTCATGGGATAGTGTCACCCACATTCAGCTTAGGCTAAATGTTTCTGAAAACTGCCCCACAAACATCCTCAAAAGTATATCTCTTAGGTGATTACAAGACTAGTCACACTGACAATGAAGATCAACCATCACAGTTACATATCAAAATCTTGCCTTAGAAAATTTTGAGTTGTTTAGGAATCAAGAGGGTGTTCTGCTTTAAACTCATGGAGATGTTTAGATAGTAGAATGTTAAAGTCAGGTACCAAATACACATGGACTGGTCATTGGGAATGTTCGTTAAGCCATATAACCCTCATAACTGTGGCCTAATTACCTCTGTTGTACTGTATTGTATTTATTATTATAAGAGAAAGAGCCGTTTGTTGGACTGAAAGGGGAAACTGTAGGGGGAAATAAGATATACCTTAAACTTAAAAGAAAAAAAAAAGGGAAGAGGATGGGGGGTTGAGGGTGGGACTGGAGGGGGAATAGGGAGGGGACTGCGATTGAGATGTAACTTGAAGAAATAAAAAATAAAGGAAAAAAATAAAAATAAAAAATAAAAAAGCACATAAATATTAAAAAAAGAAAAATATCACTGGAATCTATTTATTTATTCTTTTTAATTATATCAGTCTGTGTCAACTCTGTAAAGAAGAACAATTAAAATAACTTAGATATCTAGAATACAAATTCAACCATAATTTTACCCTCAGGGATAGCCATTGTTAACACTTGAATATTTAATTTAGTATTTTTTATAGTTTATTTTTTATTTCTTCAAGTTACATCTCAATCACAATCCCCTCCCTACTCCCCCCTCCAGTCCCACCCTCCCACCCTCTTGCCCCTCAACGCCCCCATCCTCTTCCCTTTTTTTTTAAGTTTAAGGTATAGCTTCCCACTCCCAACAGCTCCCCCTTTCAGTCCAACAAATGGTTCTTTCTTTTATAACAATAAATACAATACAAAACAACAGAAATAAATACCTGTTTTCTTTTCTGCCCTGGAGTTTGCCTGTTGTTTTAACACATTGTTGTAAAGATCTGACTTTTCTCCACCCAAAACTGTCCTGAACATTATATGTTCAGCTATAAATTCCAAAGATCTGGAACACCTGGTGTAGAGTGCTAAGGGAATATATTTCTGAATGACTAGATAAACCAATGAATGAATGTAGAAATGATATGGTCAAAGTAAGATAGAAGCTGAAAAGTTAGTAATGGTGTTGTGTTCATAGTCTATAGGTGACTGAGGCAAGGACGAAGCTCTTGTGATGACAGTATCATTACTTTCTAATCTTACTTTTGGTGTCAAACTAGATCTCACTATTACCTAAAATATAAACATACAGGACTTCAGGTGTACATGTATTTTACCACAGAAACTATCTAGAGAAATGATGGAATCATATGTAAATATTTCAGTTAATTACCCAAACAACTAGTTCCACAAAAACTCACAATGGCTCAACACCAATGACTAGTTTAAAGTTCATTTTATAATATTATATTATCTGCACTTTCTTTCTTTAGAAAGAAATTTATGGTAAAGAAAAATGGCATTAAATTGTGCTGTGTAAGATCTAAATCTGAGTCACTTCAAAGATGTTTTCTGTTCTTAACTATCATCCTTTCTCTGGTGTCAGTGCTGAGGTCATTGGGTGTTTCAATCAAGGGAACAAAGCTAGTCCCAGGATGTTAAGACTTAAATTAGTTTTTCTATATTTCCTACCAAGACACTTCTTTTTAATACACAGTTTGGCGTTTGTCTTAGGATGCTGTTGATGTGATGAAACACCATGACCAAAGGCAACTTAGGGAGGAACGGTTTAATTTAATTCACAGTTCCATATAACAGTTCATCATCAAAAGCAGTGAGGGCAGGTACTCAAGCAGGGAAGGAACCTGGAGGCAGGAGCTGTTATTGGCCTATATGGAGAAGTGCTGATTACTAGCCTGCTCCTCATGGCTTTTTCAGCCTGTTTTCTTATAGAACTAGGAACACCAGACCAGGGATGGCACCACCCAGGATAGGCTGAGCCCTCCCATATCAATCACCAATTAAAAAAATACCCTACAGGCTTGCATATAGCTGAATCTCATGGAGGCATTTTCTCAATTTAGGATCCCTCCTCTCAGGTGACATAAATACTCAATAGCAAAAATTAGTAATAAAGCTGGGTGCAGTATCACATGCCTTTAATCCAAGAACATGGGAAGCAGAGGCAGAGAGATCTCTGTGAGTTCAAGGCCATCCTGGTCTATATAGTAAGTTCCAGGATAGCCAGGGCAACATAGAGACCCTGTCGCAAACAACAACAATAATAATAGCATTAAGTAAATGAGATGCACACACAATTATGGCTAATTGAGTTATACAAAATTATATACAAGGTCTCTAGATGCATGAGACCAAATACCTATTTTTTAAGTTATGGCAGAAGTTTGGATGTAAGACATGTTACATATTTAATGAAAACATTTCAGTACAAAAGGTCATTGTAAGAAGTGGCTGGTTACTAAATTTTAAATTTTCACTAAGTGTGTCTTAGAATTGATTTTCTAATCCATTGTGTCAAAACAAATAGCTGAAGCAAATCACCCCCATGGCAGAGAAGAACCGCTACCAAATGTCAGTTCTGCTTTAAGTAACAGACCTGTACATACTGTATACAATTATGCATTAGCTTACATATATAGCACATCTTTTGACTTATTGATACCTTTTTCTGATAATACCAGCTGTGTTTGGTTCTTTGTTTAAGATTATAAGGCAATTCTTTTTTTTAGAATTTCATACATGTTTCTGTATTTATGTCATTTCTACACTCCTCTTTAAACCCCTCCAATTCCTCCAGTTTCTCCCAATTCTCTCTCAAGTTCATGACTTCTTCAATTATTGGGGTGTGTGTGTGTGTGTGTGTGTGTGTGTGTGTGTGTGTGTGT
>CAJQZJ010034883.1:10206-21630 GCA_907164525.1 Lophiomys imhausi | reverse complement strand
GTTAAAGGGGTTGTAGGAATTTATAGGATTAATAGTTAAGAAATTGTCGGTGTTTGTTATAAGTGAATTTAGTAATAAATAAATAAGAGTTAAATAATAACTTAAAAGCCCAGCTAGCTCAGTCGGTAGAGCATGAGACTCTTAATCTCAGGGTCGTGGGTTCGTGCCCCACGTTGGGCGCCACCTTTAACCGAACTTTTAAGTTCGGAAGATCAACTGCTGTGAGCAATTAGCTTATCAGCTGAGTTGTAACTTGAAGAAATAAAAAATAAATTATTTAAAAAAAAGAAAATTGCACCAGCCGGGTGGTGGTGGTGCACACCTTTAATCCCAGCACTTGGGAGGCAGAGGCAGGCGGATCTCTGTGAGTTCTAAGCCAGCTTGGTTTACAAAGTGAGTCCAGGACAGCCAGGGATACCAGAGAAACCCTGTCTCAGAAAAACCAAAAAAAGAAAATTGCACCTATTGTGCCACCACTTAACAAGGACAGGATGGTTCCAGAATGTTATTCAGGCACAATGGCTACTTGAGACTGTTTTGAAACATGGTGGCTCTTTTGCCTGGGGAGACATGAACAAACACCAAAGAAATGATTCCACCCAAATCTGTCTAGTTTATTGGGGTTACTTACAGGCACATGAGTGACCTAAAAGCAATTGCATTGCAGAAACCCCCCCCCCCCCCAGCATGTGTGATGACGAATCAAAGCTGCATTCCTGGAGCTGATCCCAGCTTGCCGGCAATTTCAGCAATTGCATGGAGGAGTCTCTTCTCTCCCAGACAATTGTTCAGTGCTTACAGAACCTTAGGGAGGGGCCGTATGACTCTTGTAACTTTCTGATTATTTACTGTGTGTGTACATTCTCATCTATATGGGTTGTTACATATGAATGTGCAGGTGTACATGTGTACAGAAGTCACATATCAACCTTAGACACCATTCCTCAGCTTTCTCACTGAAACTTGGAGTTCACTGACTGGGCCAGACTGGCTGACCAGCAAACCCCAGGGAGCCTACTGTGCCTGCCTCCCCAGCACTGGGATTATGAGTGTACCCCACCACAGGCAGTATTTTTATGAGAGCTGGGGACCTAACTCCAGCTTGCACCACAAGTACTTTACCGCCTGAGCTGTATTCCCTGGCCCCAATCTTGTAACCGTCTGAGCTTCCTGAGCCTTGCAAATTTTCTTAGCTTCTTAAATCCTTTCAGCCTCAGTCTTCACTCCAAGAGGGTTTGTTTCAATAGTGAGGAAAGAGTTACATAATGGTGGCTTACTTGTAATCCTAGCACTAAGGAGGCAGGAGTATTACCTCAAATGGAAGCCAGCCTTGGTTACACACTGAATACCAGGGCAGCCTTGGCACAATGTGAGAACCTGGTAAAACAATAAATATTAGAAAGTAATAATAGTGGTAGTAGTAGTAGTAGTAATATTTTATTTAATTCACTCCAGTGGCTGGAGAAATAGGTCAACAGTTAAGAGCTCTGATTGCTCTTTCAGAGGACCTTGGTTCATGTCCTGCACCCACACAATAGTTAACAATCATCTGTAACTCTAGTTCCAGGGGATCCAATGACCTCTGTGGGCACTGCATGCATGCACAGACGTACATGCAGACAAAACATCTATATACATGAAAAAAATTTAAAAACTCATAAAAATCACTTAATTTATTGTGAATAATATAATATTTAATTCCTAGAAAGAAACCGTGGATTTCTGTTTAGTAGCTTTACAAAAATGGATGAAGTTAGTCTATCAAATTATATTTGCTGCCTATGAAACATGAGCTTTTCAGGAAAATTAGTTTTAATAAAGAATTTGCTGAATAGATCAGTGATATTAATGTTTTGTTTTTGTTTTTCGAAACAGGATTTCTTTGCATAGCCCAGATTATCCTGTAACTCACTCTGTAGACCAGACCAACCTTAAAATCACAGAGATCTGCTTGCCTCTACCTCCTTAGTGCTGGGATTAAAGGCATGTGCCACCACGCCTAGCCATTACGAACAGTTTTACTGCTATGTGGGTCCTTTGATCTCTCCAGTCTCATGATATTAATGATTAACAAATGTAACATTTAAAATTGTAGGATGAGGAGCTGGAGTGATGGCTCCATAGTTAAGGGCATTTGCAGCTCTTCCAGAGGACCTGAGTCTCCAGTTTCTAGCACCCGTGTCAGGCAGCTTACAACTCCCTGGAAGACCAGTTCCAGGGGATCTGATACCTTTTTCTGACTTCCAGTGGCACCCTTACACATGTGGCATGTACCCATAGAGATACATACATATACATAAATACAAATTTAAAGATTAAAGATTTTCATAGCTCTTTCCACCAATTTTTTCCAAATTTTCTATATTCAGGATGTTAGAATTACATCCAAAGTTGAAGACAGAAAAATAAACTTTTTTTTTTCAGAAACTGAAGATAGAACCAAAGGTCTCATGCTTGCTAAGCTAGGGCTCTGCCACTGATCTATACCTCGAGCCCAGGCCAATGAATCTAATAAAAGAATCTTTGAAAACTTTATTATGTAATAGAGTCCAAAGGATACATAATTTAGCAAATTACTACTTGTTGGGCATGGTAGTGCAAGTCTTAGATGTCAACACTATAGAGGCAGAGGCAGGCAAATCTCTGTGAGTTTGAGGGCAGTTTGTTTATATAGCTAGTCCCATACCATCCAGGGCTACAAAGTGAGACCCTGTCTCAGAAAGAATTTAAAAAAGAAAATACATTACTTATATGGGCTGGGTGCTAAAGGCCTGCAATTCTAAGAAGTTAGGAAGCAGAAGCAGGATTCCAAGGTATAGGTCTGCTTGGATGGCCAAGAAATCATCTGTTAATATTAGTTGTAATTTGGAAGAACAAACACAATCATATGTGTTTTTACCAGGTGCAGTGGCATGCATCATAATCACATACCCAGGAGACGGATTCAGGGATTCAGAAGGACCACTTGAGCTCAGGAGTTCAAGACTAGGGCAACATAGACCCCCATCTAAAAGATACAGAAAATGAAACAAAAAGTTCCTTCTCTGTGTACCTCCAAGGCCAGATTTTTTTTTTTTGTTTAGTCAAAACATCATATTTCAACACATTGAATACAAAAGAGATATAAGACTCTTCTGCTAAGCCAAATGGATTTGCAAAACTCAGAAACAATGCCATCTTCAAATTGTAGCTTCCCACTTTGCATTAAGAGTTGGTCAGTGAAAAAAAAAGAATTGGTCAATGTGGGACTGGAGAGATGGTTCTGCAGTTAAGAACACTGGCTACTCTTTCAGAGGACCTGACTTTGATTCCCAGTACACATATAGTGGCTCACAATTGCCTGAGATTGGGATCTTGCATTCTCTTCAGGCCTACAGGGACATCAGGCATGTATGTGATTCACAGATATACAAGCAGACAAACCCCTATATAGATAAATTAAATTAAATAAAAATGAAAAGAATCTGTCAGTGCATTGGATTCATTATTGAATTAATACATAATGCAATCATAATACTATCAATACAATAGTGATAGAACTAACTCAGAAATGAAATTTTCATTTCAAGAAAACATAAGAGGTTGGTGAGATGTCTCATTGAGCAAAGTGCTTCCCTCACAAGCATGACAACCTGAGTTAAATTCCCAAAACCCACATAAAAAATAGGACCAACCCCACATAGTTTTATTATGGCCTATATACATGCACTGTAACCCACACTTTCCATAATATATCATACACACATATCACAATAATTAATTAATTTATTTATTTATTTATTTTTGATACAGAGTTTCTCTGTGCATCCCTGGTTGTCCTGGATTTCTCAGTGTAGACCAGACTGGTCTCAAACTCACAGAAATCCTCATACTTCTGCCTCCTGAGTGCTGAGATTAAAGGTGTGTGGCACTATGCCCAACTCAATAATTAATTTCAAAAAATAAATAGTATTTATCCAATAATATACTTATTCTTGTGAATTTCTTTCACTTTTTCCTTTCATTTTCTTTATTTTCTTCCTTCCTTTCTTCCTTCCTTTCTTTCTTTCTTTTGACAAGTTCTTATGTAGTACAGGCTGGCATTGAACTCTTGGTCCTCCTGTCCCTGCCTCCCAAGACCTAGGCTTACAAGCAACCATGTACCACTGCACCTGGATTTACTTGCATTTTCAAGTAAATTTACAGTTTGAGAACTTACATCTACTACCACTGACAAAACCAAAAGCTTTTTGTGAATCTGTTAAGAGTCGGCACACTTTCTGACAATGACTGAATTGTGGTTTAGAATTTGCAGACCAGATGAATGACCTGTTAAGACTACTCAATTCTGTCATTAAATCCCCAAAGACAACACAGGTTAAATGTGACTATAAGTTTGGGGAGATGGCTCAGCAGTTAAGAGCACTGATCTTCCAGAGGACTATGATTCAATTCGCAGTGCCCACATAGTGGCTCACAACCTTCTGTAACTTCAGTTCAGGTTCCTTTCCAACACCCTCTTCTGGTTTCCAAAGGCACTGTACACATGAGGTGCATTTCTTAGTCTGTGTTCTACTGCTGTGAAGAGACACCATTGTAAGGGAAGTTAGATTAATATAAATTAGATTTACTAAATGTCTAGGGGTTTCTGATACAGTCTCTTAATCTGGGGCATGAAGATCAATTTGGCTGTGGGCAATTAGCTTATCAGTTTATGGACTAAAAACAAGGATGAAGCCAGGTGAAACAAGGAGAGAATCTATGGACTAAAAACAAGGTTTATGGTCTGGCATTGCTTTCAGCTGCAAAGTGGGCAGAGCCCAGATTAAGCTGAAGCCAGGTGGAACAAGGAGAGATCCTATTTAAGGACAAGTGGATGGAGCCGGGGTGGGGGGGCAGGCTAGAGAGCTGCCATGCTAGAGAGTCATCACGCTAGAAAGGACAATGAGTAGTTTGTATCGTCTGATGGAGAAAGTGCTGGTGGACTGATGGCCAGATTTCCCTGAGGCAGAAGAGCAGAGAAGGCCTCAGCAAAACAGCAAAAGGCCAAGGACTAAACCCTGTGGTTCAGCTTTTGCCTAGAGGGGTTTGACTTGTCCAAACAATGGCCTGAACAGAACTATGGCCAGCTTTAAAGACTGAGGCAGAGCGGCAGAGTTGCTGATACAAAGGAAATAAGTTGGCCTACAGACAGCTGAGATCTCCCAGACAGAAGAAAGCCTCAAGCCTTATTTAAGGTGAGACCGCCTTAGCCAATTTACCCTGATGGATCTACATCTGAGATATTCCAGAAGAAAGACTGCTAAGTTCATTAAAGGATCTACCACAGAGACTGTGTTCCTGACGACTGAGGACCTGCCCCAGAGACTGTATCCTTCTAAAAGGTTATGAAAATAGTTGTAATAGTTATCAATAGGTTTAGTGGTTAGGTCATAGGGGTTGTAGTCATTCATAGGGTTAGTAAAGGTAATGTTTATAAGTTAATATGGTTATCAATAAAATACATATTGAATAATTAAAAAGGTTTGGTTTCACACCATGATCATGGCACCTCTTATAAAAGAAAGCATTTAAGTGGGGCTTGGTTACAGTTTCGGAAGTTTCATCTATTATCATGGTAGGGAGCATGGAGGCCCAAAGGCATGGTGCCAGAGAAGGAGCTGAAGGTTCTATGTCCATATCCACAGGCAGCAGGAAAAGAGACACATTGGGCCTGGCTTGGGCTTCTAAAACCTTAAAGTCCAACTCCAGTGACATACTTCCTCCAACAAGGCTACCTACTCCAACAAAACCACACTCCCTGATGACTAAACATTTAAATATATGAGCCATTTGAATTCAAACCACCACAGTGCACAAATATACATGAAGGCAAGATCCTCACACAGATAAAATAAAAAATATTTTTTAAATGTCGTTACATTCCAGGAAAATTGTATTAGCAGAAATAGTAGGCCACATTTGATCCATTGGCCATCATTTGCTGATCACTGCTATAAAAGTATTCTGTTACCAGGAGATTGGATAACTGTGGTGTTAAGTGACAAAATAGATTTTAAGAAACCAGTCAACTTAAAAGTTAGATATTATAGGAAGTTAGTGTAATGAAAAAAGCACAGGAAACTGTTGGATATAATTTATTTCTATAAAATATTTTTATTTATATGCATGCATCACTCACTCTGTGTGTGTGTGTGTGTGTTTAATATGCATGCAGTGCCTGCAGAAGCTGGAGGATACTATGGATACCCTAGAATTAGAGTTTCAGGCAGCTTTGAGCCAATAGATATGGGTACCGTGAACTGAACTCAAGTCCTCTAGAAGACCTACAAGTGCCCTTAACCACTGAGACATCTCTCCATTGTATGGATATCATTTCATGAGGATTGATTGATTGATTGATTGATGTGTATAGATTTCTGTATGTGAGTATATGGACACATATGTATGGGGGTGTTGTACCCATGTACACATATGGAAGCTAAAAGAGAGTATCAAATGGCCTTTTCTATTATTTTCTTCCTAATCCTTTGAGGCAGGATTTTGCCTTGAACCTGGGACTAGTCTTTTCTTAGCTACGCTGGAAGCCAGCTAGACTCAGGATCCATGTGTCTCTGCTCCCCACCTCATCTGGGGTTTCTGATGTGAGTGTACCATCCAGTTTGTTACATGAGCAATCTAGGATCTGATGTCTGGTCTATAGAATTTATTAATTAAGTTATTTACTAGTATTTAAATTATGGTTAATTAGTTTGGTGGCTGTTAATCCCTAACCAGCCATAATAAATGAGCACACAGACACCACATGGATTTTAACAAGCTTTGGCCTGAATTGAGCAATCTTAGTCCATCAAAGTTAGCTCATAATTCTATTCCACAAATATGACCCCATATATACATACGTCCCTTTGGACTGCTATTCTCCACGCTATGCTGATGTTCCAGGTCACACAGAATGATCTTCTTCAATCTGCCCTATTGTGTGTGTCCTCCTTCCTGCTCCAGCTGCTTGTCTTAGAGGCTTCTTCTACTTCATCTCAAGGCTTCTTCCTTCCAGCGTTCTCATCTATCTGCTTCCATGTCTCCCAGTGGAATGAATTAAGCCTCTGTGTAAGACGCACAGTTCCAAAATAGCTAAATCAATCCTGTACAATAAAAAAAAAAATCTGGAGGTATCACCATCCAGATTTCAAGCTGTACTACAGAGAAATAGTAATAAAAACAGCATGGTACTGGTATAAAATCAGACCAGTTGATCAATGGCCAGAAATGAACCCACACACCTATGGTCACTTAATTTTTGACAAAGAAGCCAAAACCATACAATGGAAAAAGGACAGCATCTTCAAAAAATGGTGCTGGTCTAACTGGATGTTGACATGTAAATGAATGAAATTAGACCCATACTTATCGCCTTGTACAAAACTTAAGTCCAAGTGGATCAAAGACCTTAACATAAGGCCTGACACTAAATGTATTAGAAGAGAAAGTGGGGAAAACCCTCGAACTCATTGGCGCAGGTGACAATTTCCTGAACAGAACACCAACAGCTCAGGACCTGAGACCAACAATCGATAAATGGGACCTGATGAAACTGAAAAGCTTCTGTAAGGCAAAAGACACTGTCATTCGAACAAAATGGCAACCTACAGATTGGGAAAAAATCTTCACCAACCCCACATCTAACAGAGGGCTAATATCCAAAATTTACAAAGAACTCAAGAAATTAAATGCCAAGAAACAAAATAATCCAATCAAAAACTGGGGAACAGAGCTAAACAGAATTCACAAAGGAAGAGTCCCTAATGGCTGAGAGACACTTGAAGAAATGCTCAGCATCCTTAATCATCAGAGAAATGCAAAGCAAGATGACTCTGAGATTCCATCTCACACCTGTCAGAATGACTAAGATCAAAATCTCATATGACAGCACATGCTGGTGAGGTTGTGGAGAAAGAGGAACATTCCTCCATTGCTGGTGGGAGGAGTGCAGGCTTGTGCAACCACTATGGAAATCAGTCTGGTGATATCTTAGCAAACTTTGCAATGACTCTACTTCAAGACCAAGCCATACCACTTCTGAATATACATCCAAATGATTCCTCACCAATTCACAAGGAAGTTTTCTCATCTATGTTCATAGTAGCCTGTCTCAAAGAAAGAAAGAAAGAAAGAAAGAAAGAAAGAAAGAAAGAAAGAAAGAAAGAAAGAAAGAAAGAAAGAAAGAAAGAAAGGAGGAAGGAAGGAAAGATGAAACCCTCTTTTGGCATCAAATTTTAACTAATTTTTAAATTTACATATAATTGTAAATAATATTACAGTAGGATTTGAGAATGGGAGATTTAAAAACATTATAAAATGGACTAATGTGGGAAGTCCTAATTTGTAAGAACACTCAAAAGAAATGTTGAGAACAGAGAGGTAGCCCAGGGTTCAATTATATGCTTAGCACATGTGAAGCCCTGAGTTCAGTCCTTAGTACCACAGAAGGAAAATAATTAGCATATGAAGAGGAAACTCACTCCAGATAGTAAGATGCAACCTAAGACACTCTCATAAAAAGAAGTGCTAGACTGCTAGAAATAGATCCAAGAGCTCAGAAGTATGTCTACATATCAGAATTGATGTGAGATTCAAATGGCTTCACACATCCTTGGAGAGTTGGGCATATTGATGGGTGCCTCTAATCCCAGTACATGGGAGGTGGAGACAGAAGGATGAATATTTTGAAGCCAGTTTGGACTACATGACACCCTATTTCAAATTACTACTACTACTAATAATAGTAATAGTAGAGAAAAATTATAGTGATGACAAAATTTTACCCAGAAAGGTGACTTGGATCTCTACCTCAATTCATATACAGAGAACATGCTAAAAAAAAAAAAAGTAGAAACTAGAAATGGTGGTATACTTGAGAGGTGGAAGCAAGAGACTGAGACATTCAAAGTTATCCTGAACTAAATATTGAGCTTCGGCTACATAAATACATGTCTCAAAAACAAAGAAAGTAAATATATATCTGTAAACAGAAAGGAAAAGGAAAACATGGAGTTTAGTTGGGCTAGGGAAGTACATTTTTGTTTGTTTGTTTCTTTCTTTGTTTTCGAGACAGGGTTTCTCTGTGTAACAGCCCTGGCTATCCTGAAACTCACTCTGTAGACCAGGCTGGCCTTGAACTCACAGAGATCCGCCTGCCTCTGCCTCCCGAGTGCTGGGATTAAAGTTGTGAACCACCATGCAAGGCAAATTTTTACTTTTTAAGATTATAATGACATCATTTCCCCTTTCTTCCTTCCAAATCTCCTATGTATCCCCTAGTTGCTTTCTTTCAAGTTTATGGTCTCTTTTTTTTTCTGTTACATATGTATATTTATGCACATGCTATATAAATACAACCTGCTCAATCTATATATTGCTTATATACATATGTTTGTTTCTCAGGGCTGACCATTTGGTATTGGATAACCAATTGGTGTGCTCTTCCCTGGGGAAGACTATTTCTCCCACTCTTAGCATTTCTTAGTTTCCTGTAGTTCTTTGTGTAGGGTTGAGGCATTGTGGCTTTCTTCCACACATTATAGCATGTCTATTGTTGTTGTTGTTTAGCTCATGTTTAGGCACTTATGTTGATGAGACTTTGTGGGTGTAGCTTCTGATATTTCCAGGAGGCACAGTCTCACAGCAAATGCCTTGTTCCTCTGGCTTTTTGGAATCTTTGTCCACTCTTATGCAATGTTCACTGAGCTTTAGGGGCAGGACTTCTGTTGTAGGTTAATCAGTTGGGACTGGTATCCATCATTTACATTGTGATCATCTGTTTCTCTTTTTTGTAATGGCCCCCCATCTGTTACAAAGATAAGTCTTCTTGATGAGGAATGAGGACTACTCTTATATGTAGGTATAAGGACAAATGTTTAGAATGTAGTTAGGGACTATGTTGGTGGAGAGAGAAATACAAAAGGCATGAGGAGGGTAAAATAACAGTAAGGATGTCTGGAAAAGTCATAAGGAATCGCACTATTAACTATTTACAAACGAACAAACAAAGAAAAAACAAAACAAAGAAACAAGCCAGGCATGATGGGACAAGCCTTTAATCCCAGCACTCTGGAGGAAGAGGCAGGCACATCTCTGTGAATTCAAGGCCTACAAAGTGAGTCCAAGACAGCCAGGGCTATTATACAGAGAAACCCTGTCTTGGGAAAACAAACAAACAAACAGACAAACAAACAACCCCACCCCCCAAAAAACCTATAATACACATAAATTTGCATATAAATATACATAGTTTAAATGAAATTCTCTAATCTGGGCTGACAATACTTCCCCCAAGACCCACAGATCATTTAACAAAAACCCAAACAAGAGGCATGAGAAACCCTCTTCTGATTTGTTGACCAGGGCTGTCTAAGAGACTCCCAAATCATACAGCCTGTTGCTGTTGCCCTTGGTTGTCCACCAGAGGTGTATGGTAAGTCCCTATTGCTGAAGACACCATGCACTTCAGATACAGGACCTGGAGACTCCTGAACTAGAACTGACATGACATTTATTTTGTGGTACTGGGGATTGAACCCAGAGCCTTTCATATATGAGACAAATGCTCCACTGCTGAGCTACATGCCCAGTCCTTAGGAAATGGTATTTTGAAAAAGATTTATTTTAAATTACGTATCTTGGTGTATGTCTGTGTGTGTGTGTGTGTGTGTGTGTGTGTGTATGTGTGTGTGTGTGTGTGTGTGTGTGTGTGTGTCTGTGAGTAATGGTACCTTCAGAAGCCAGAGGTGCTAGATTTACATGCAATTTTTCAGTCATCCCCTGTCTGTGCTGGCAATCAAACTCAGGTACTCTGCAAAGTATGAAGCTCTCTTAAGCACTGAACAATCTCCAGATCAAGACACAGTATTTTAAATTATATTTATGTTCACTTAATTTTTGAAGTGGCCCTGGGTGGTCTGGTATTTGCTGTGTAGACCAGGCTGGCCTTGAATTCATAAATCTACCTTTCTCTGCTTTTGGAGCACTGGGATTAAAGTCATGAGCCACCATGCATGGCTTAGGTATTTTTATTTTTAAACAGACTTACTAAGGAAAAGTAAAGAATTCAAAATAGTGAGAGAGAGTCTCTAAGGAATACTGGAAAAGCATATTTTAAGAAGGGACCCTTAAAGTACAATCCATCAAATAGAAATCTTATAGGTTGAATAATTTTATAATCATCAAGGGATTGGATCATGCAAGCACAATTAAGTGTTGATTTATTGAACTATGTATGACTAGAAGGTAACCTCCTCGTAGATACCAAGACAGGGACAAACTGGCAGCCAGATTGATGAACCCCAGGTTAGTGTCAAAGTTTCTGAAGTTAACAACTCCAGGGTGTGTTGGAGGAAGGTCTAATACATTGGTTCTGAAAGGCTGATTTCAATGCTAAGATCTGGT
>CAJQZJ010034873.1:7449-17510 GCA_907164525.1 Lophiomys imhausi | reverse complement strand
CCCCTACTAGGGTGGGATTCAATCAAGCTAACTAAAACATTGCTTGAGGATTCTCACATGTTCTGTGCCTCTATTGCCCTAATATATCTTACAGGCAGGATAAATTGTAGGTAGAAGGTTTTGTGACTGGGTTTTTGTCCAGGTCTCTCTTTCCTTAGCCTACAGAGTACTTTCTTGCACCAAACAGACTGGAACATAAGCGTGAAGGCTCCAAGTCCACACCAGCTCAATCTGGTATTGTTTGCTTTACAGAAGCTTTTCACTTTCATGAGGTCCCATATATTAAATGCTGTTCTTAGTGCCTGTGCTATTGATGTTCTGTTCAGGAAATTGTCTCCTGTACCAATCCATTCAAGGCTATTCCCCACTTTCTCTTCAATTAGATTTAGTGAATCTGGTTTTATGATGAGGTCTTTGATCTATGCAGACTTGAATTTTGTGGAGGTGATAAAATGGATCTATCTGCATTCTTCTACTTGAAGATAACCAGTTTAATCAGTACTATTTGTTGAATATATTTTCTTTTTTTCCAGTGTGTATTTCTGGTTTCATTTTCAAAAATCAGTATCCAGAGGTGTGTGAATTTATGCCTGGGTCTTAATTTCCAATTGAAGAGTGCATTTGTCTTTCTGCCAATACCATGCATTTTTATTACTATAGCTCAGTAGTACAATTTGAAATCAGGGATGGTGATACCTCCAGCAGTTACTTTATTGTTCATTATTGTTTTAGAGATACTAATTATTTTTTTCTTTTCATATGAAGTTGAGAATTGTCTTGCAAGCAAGGTCTGTAAAAAATTGTATCAGAATTTTGATGGAATTCTGTTTAATCTGTAGACTGCTTTTGGTAAAAATGGCCATTTTACTTTGTTAATCCTACCAATACATGAGTGTGGGAGATCTTTACATCTTCTGATTTCTTCTTCAGATTTTATTTCAAAGACTTGAAGACTTTATCATACAAGTCTTTTAGTTACTTGGTTAGAGTTACTCCAAGATGTTTTATATTATTGAGACTATTGTAAAAGGTGTTGGGAAAATAATATTTTTGTTAGTAAATTAAAATGTTATACAAGTGGATTTTAGCTATATAGAACAGGATATCTATACTACAACCAACGCACCAAAGGGAACATGGACATAGACTCTTTTTTGTTTGTTTGTGGGTTTTTTTTTTCAGTTTTCTCTTCCTGGCAATGAGACCCTTTTCACTAGTGCTACTGGCTTGTAGGTCCCCAGTGTATGAGGAGGCTTTTGGCCCTCATATGACTTCTGAACCGGGGCAGGGGACTGTTATGTAAGGACACTCCATTCCAGAGGAGTGGGATGGAAGGGTTAGGTGTTAGAGGGTGGGAGGGAGGGGCTGGGAAGGGGGAAAGAGGACAATATGTTGAAGATGTAACCTGAATCAACAAATAAATAAATTTATTTCTTAAAAAAAGAAACATTATTTTAAATATTTATTAAATAAAGGAAATTTCTTTCTACTAATGTCATTTCCAGAAAGCATTTTGAAGGATCACACATAATTATACAAATGATTATTAATAATGTGGATCATATATTAAATTATGTGTAATGTTTTAATTGTGAAAAATATTTTAGTGCAATGATTAATAGCTTAATTCATTGTTGTATAATTATACTTCTTTCATAATTTTATTCTAATTGTTGTCTTAGATGGTTACTATTAAGAATTTGCTGGAGCTGGAAAATGTCCCTAGGATGTGGAGCTCTTGCAGATTAAAGTTCAGTTCATAGCTCTTATGGCAGGTGTTAGGATCCATATGCTCTTGAGGCTCCTTCCTTCATGTCCATCTGATATTCTTAAGTTCTTAACATACAGTGTTCAAGCACTGTCAGAAGCTCTCCAAGAATGGGGTTCAATAAACACGTAAGCTTCCTGAAAACACTATCCTGCATTTTTCAAAGCCTACACTGAAGATGAACCCCAGAGTTGCTTCTTGCTAACACCCCCCTTTTCATTTTATCTGTTATTACTAACATTTAGTGAAGATTCCCTCATTGTTAAGTACCACTCTCCTTGTTTGGCCAGACTTCACACAGAGTCCTATAAAGGTGATTCTATTATTCCAGTCTTACAAACTGCCTGATTCAGTTCAAACAATTTTAGAAGTTAAAGAAGTTAGATAGCTGATAGAAAAACATATAGCTGTAGTAAATATTCTTGTGTATTTACTACAAACATTGTGTATATCATTAGGAGACAGGCCTGATATAGATTTATAACCTTAGATAAGCTTTCACTCTAGAGGTGACAAGACTAACTCCAGATGCAGACCATAAATCCAATTAATGATTTTAAACTTCCCATGAACTTAGGATATAGTAAAGCTACCAAGAAATGCCTAAATTTAGTACAAATCTTAATGTCAAAATACATAAACTGTTTTGTTATAATTCCCTATGCCTTGTCAGGTTTGACATAATATACTGTCATCTAAAACTTAACTCGTGTATAGAAAAGCAAAATTTAATTGAATACGAAAATGTGTGATTGTTAAGTGCTCTCCTATTGCAATGGTTTTACTGTCCTTGTGATAAATGCCTTTTAACCATGAGGTAATTCTTTCTTTGATGTAGAGAGCCCTCTCTCAGGGTATAATTAGAATGGTCACCACAATAAAGGATGTCCTTGCATCCTAGCTTCATCCATTTCTTCTTTCTGGTGTGAGTGTGTGTGAGAGAGCCAACTCTGTCCTAATCCCTTTCTTATTATTTTCATATAACTCATGGATCAGGTAAAAATCTCAGAGCTCCATCAACTTCTGAGATAAATTGGTCAACCACTCAATGGGTGGCTTGCTGGTCAAGAACTTGCAGTAATTACAAAAAAACGCTGTTTTTTAATTACTTCCTCAGCTTGCAGCCCCAACCAAAGGGAAAATGTTGGTCATTTTAACTCTTTAGTCACTTGCAAAAGGTTTGCTCTGAGCTGTGGAAGAGAAAAGGCATAGGTCTCTCTCTCTCTTTCCTCCATAGATAGCTACCTGCAGGTGAAGGGGTCATCAGCCCTTGCATTCAGGGCCATCAGCACCCCCCTCCCACCAGGCCATACCTGCAAGACTGCCAGCACTTCCTCCCATCCTAAGACCCTGTGCTGTGTGACAAGGATGGGGCTTGACAGGCAGATAACTCACAACCACTTTTAAACTAACTTCAGGAAATGTAACATTCTCTTATGCCCTTAGAAGATACCTGAATTCCTTGTATACACTACACACACACACACACAAACACACACACACACACACACACACACACAGAGAGAGAGAGAGAGAGAGAGAAACAAAGATAATATGTTACAAAGTTAATTTGCTTGTGTTAGTCACCTTTCTATTCCTGTAGCTAAATGCTGAGCTAATTAATTTACAGACACAAACATATCTTGCACAATATTTTTGACATTCTAACCCATATTTGTATTGCCTCATTGCTGTTGGATCCGAATGGCAGCGTGTAATTGTGGAAAATCTTCTATATTGAAAACTACTTAAGCTTGTGGATTCAACATTAAAAGAGGAGAAGGAAGGAAACAATGAAGCTGTGACTAGAGCCAGTAATAAAATAGGTCTTAGGAGACCTTTCCTGTCTTAATGAGATAGTTGAAACATGATCTTTTTAACATGAATGTTTTTTTATTTAAGGTTTATATGGCATTTGAAGAAAGCTTTACAACTATTGTATTGTTTTACATATTTTATTTATTTATTTATTTTTAATTTATTTATTTGTTGCTTCAGGTTACATCTTCATCATATTGTCCTCTTTCCCCCTTCCCAGTCCCACCCTCTCATCCTCTACTCCCTAACCCTTTCAATCCCACTCCTCTGGAGTGGAGGGTCCCTACATAACAGTCCCCCACCCCAGTTCAGAAGTCATATGAGGGTCAAAAGCCTCCTCATACACTGGGAGCCTACAAGCCAGTAGCACTAGTGAAAAGGGTCTCATTGCCAGGGAGAGCAAACTAAAAAAAAAAAAAACCCACAAACAAAAAAGAGTCTATGTCCATATTCCCTTTGATGTGTTGGTTGTAGTATAGATATCCTGTACTTTATTGTACTATATAGCTAAAATCCGACTATAAGTGAAGAGATGCCATGTGCATCCTTCTGAGTCTGGGTTAGCTCACTCAGGATGAGCTTCTCTAGTTCCATCCATTTGGTTGAAAATTGCATGATTTCCTTGTTTCTGATAGCTGAGTAGTATTCCATTGTGTAGACATACCACAGTTTTCTAATCCGTTCTTCAGTTGAGGGACATCTGGGTAGTTTCCAGTTTCTAGCTATGAACATAGATGAGGAAACTTCCTTGTGATTTGGTACGGAGTCATTTAGATGTATACCCAGAAGTGGTATGGCTGGGTCCTGAGGCAGAGCTATTCCAAGTTTTCTAAGATATCACCAGACTGACCTCCATAGTGGTTGCACAAGTCTGTACTCCCACCAGCAATGGAGGAGTGTTCCCCTTTCTTCACACCTTCACCAGCATGTGCTGTCATTTGAGGTTTTGATCTTAGCCTTTCTGGCAGGTGTGAGTTGGAATCTCAGAGTCATCTTCAGTTGCATTTCTCTAATGATTAAAGATGCTGAGCATTTCTCCAAGTGTCTCTTGGCCTTTAGGAATTCCTACTTTGTAAATTCTCTGTTTAGCTCTTTCCCCTATTTTTTAATTGGATTATTTGGTTTCTTAGCATTTAATTTCTTGAGTTCTTTGTACAACTATTGTTGAATGTAGCAATTTAACTTAAAATAAGATTCAACAACCATGTGTTGATTACAAGGTCTGTTTTAAAATAAACATGTTTTCTTGGTAACTCTAATTGTTATACAGGAATCCTAATAGGTATTGGAGAAATCTTAGTTCAAAATAAAATCACTTTTGATACTGAATTCACTGACTCTTCAGCACTGTTGGCTAAATTGTTGTATATATATATATATATATATATATATATACTTATTTTTATTTTATTTCATTTTTATATTTCTTCAAGTTACATCTCAATCACAATCCCCTCCCTACTCCCGCCTTCAGTCCTACCCTCGCACCCTCTTCCCCCTCACACCCCACCATTTACATCTTTTTTTAAGTAAAGTATATCTTTTCCCCTCCCAACAGCTCCCTCTTTCAGTCCAAAAAATGGCTCTTAATCTTATAAAAACAAATCAAATTGATCATTGCACCTATCATACACAATAGTAATAACTGAATTTCAAACTACACTAATCCCAAGAGATTAAAATCCTGGTTGAGTATTTGAAAATCCTCTCCAATGTATTTGTACCATATTAAATCAAGCTCTACTGTTTTAACACAGAAGTTTACCTCCTACTTGTCTTGGTAAAACCAAATGAATACTTGAGAACTGGATTTTTGTTGAAATTATTTTATCAGTTATAGTCTGATATTCCTCTAAAATACAATATTGAAACATTTGGTGGTTCTATCGTCATGCTTCAGAAAGACCAAGAGAAAGAAAGATGAAAAGAAAATTTAAAATATATCTCATTCTTTTTCATCAAAATTCAGCTTTGAACATTAATCAAATGATCTCTACAATATTTCCATCATATTAGATATGCTACCAAAGAAAAGAGTTTAATATGAACTATTCATAAAATGAACATTTAATTTGTTTGCAGATAGCACTAAAATGTCCATAAGATCAATATTTGCCCTAGTATTCATGGAGGTTAGACCATCATAGGAAACATTCTAAACACTTTTAATTAGATCTATAACTTGACAGCAGAGTTTGAAAAGAATGGGATTTTCTCCTCTGTTTCTTAAAATCCGTATTCTATATAAGCAAATTAAATACAAATATGAGTTAGCAGATTGTTCTCAAAAAGCAATTTAAAGTTTAAGTAAGTATAAGTATTTATAAAAAGGAAAAGCATTGTCCAGATGAATTTAAGATAATAAAAACTCATTTCCTCTTTGAGCCACATAAGAACTATATTATGACAGTAAATTATGCTATAATTTCTTCTCACTCACTCTCAACAACTAAAGATGCTAACAGTTAATTTATAAATGGATTTCTAGGAGAGATAATGAAGTAGATTTCTCTGAATATATCCTTTCTGGTTTTCTCCCTTTATTACCCTGATGTAGATTTTATGGCTTCCAAATACATTGCACTGTTGTATATTTTTCACAATATTTGGTCATTATTTAAACCATAACTTTGGTTGGAGTTTCTTTCTTCAAAATAATGAAATTATCAAATATACTACTTTACCACAACTTTCCTATGAAAAATTACTGTGATATATATTGGTTATTTGCATGCTGTACAAGGATAAAATATTTCCCTAGGAGGAATGTTCACTTCATCAACGTTAAATATTATTAATGAGTTTCAAAATCCCTCAGAGAATGTTGTTTTAAATGTAATTAATTTCAACCCCACCAGTTTGGAAAGCCCATTATTTTGAACTTGTTCTGAGTTAATCTGAGCCAGACCCATACTTTTAGGGAAACTGCTTGTTACTCCAGTTAAATGATGCTAATAATATTACAAGAGACCACAGGGTTTAGCAAAGGAAATATATTTACAATAATATTTTAGGAACATCAATGCATATATTAAGTAAATAGAAAGTTAAATTTATTTCTGTTTGGCACATTTGTTTAAAATGTATTTACTAGTGCTTAGAGTATTTTTAAATTCAAAGATAAGCAAATAGTCATGTGTATTATGAAACTTATTTTGTTTAAGATTAGGATTTTCATTCAGATATTCTAAATTATCAAGATTAAATATGTTCAGCTAAAATTATTTATGCAATTTGGAAAGACATACATGTGTTATGGTAACTCTCCCTATACCAAATTGGGAATAAATGTGATATTTAGTAGCTCTACATATGATTTCATATTTTTGTAGAGGACAAGTAAGAGTTTTCAAAATCTTGGTATATTATTTAAATGAAAAAAATTAAGAAAAATCATACTGATAAGTTTTAGATTGTATTTAAAAATATTGCTTCCAAATTGATGAAATAAATAAAATTTAGTTAGCACTGACATGTATTTTTATTCATAATGGATAATTTGTAGTTATATAATGACACATGATGGAAATATTTTATTATTGCCTCGGGAATTTTTTGGAAGTTTTGTTAAATTAAAAGATAATGTAATTTTAATTAAAATATAATGACATGACCTTTCTCTGCTTTAGTCCATCTAGCTCCTCCCAAAGCTGCTGCCTCCAATTCCTTCCATATCCACCATACTTCACTCTGAAATGGATAACCACTTTATTATTATTATTATTATTATTATTATTATTGTTACATGCACACAAATACACACACATATGTGGGTGGGTACATACATACAAACTAATGACTCCATTTTTGTTGTTTGTGTGTATAACTTGTATATGGTTTTAAGACTTACCTCTTTATACTGAATAACCTAACATATTATGGATTATATGATTGGAAGAGGTTAATTCTTCTCTTCTAAGTAGTTAAATAGTTACCTGCTGTTCTTTGTCTTATATGGTGGGACCCTATAATATTTTCCACCTTCCTTATTAGGATTTTTGTTGATATTGTAATTGTTCATGTCTTGTTCATGCAGCCATTTCTATGAGATTATTTTTCACAGCATACATCCTGGTGTTCTGACTGTTATGATTTGTTTGCAATTTCTTCAACAATGGTCCCCAAGCCATAGATATAGGAGTTGTGATAAGTCCACCAATGATGGGTGCCCCACAATCCATTGATTTCTACATTGTGTTCATTTGTGGTTTTCAGTGATAGTCTCCATATGGTATAAAGAGAGGGTTTGTATGTGTGTGTGTGTGTGTGTGTGTGTATGTATGTGTGAAGAATGGTAACTACAATTACCTATGGGTAATAATTTAAGTGTCAGAATGTAGTTATAGATTATGCTAGTTTAGCAGAGTGCTGGCTAGTTATTTTTTTTCTAAAGTCCATGATGTCACTAGCCCTGGGAAAATGGCTAGGTTTTCAGTATCAAACATGACTTCTCTCATGTTAAGAGCACCTTAAGTCCAATTAGAAATCTGTTGATTAACAGAAACTTGTGAGTGCTACTAATTGTATCTTTATTAATATCTTTCAATGTTAATCATTGTTTTGGCTCATAGGTGTTACAGTTATTGATTGCTTCTGTCCCATGGCAGCTTGCATAGTATTTTCTGGTACCATGAAAGCTTAATATATAAACAAATGTCATAGTTTCATTTCATATTGGTGTGATAAAATATCTTGAAGAAAGCAACATAAGGAACATAAGCAACATATTTTCTCATGATATGAAGTTACAACTGATTCACAATCAGGTATCAGGACCTTAAGTTGCATCCATAATCAAGAGCAATGAACAATAAAATAATACATACATGAGAGTGCTCAGTTATTACATAGTTCAGAATTCAAACCCAGGGAATGGTGATATCAGATTCTAGGATAGGATGATTTGCATAAAGTCCAACCTAGTCTAGGTAATTCCTCATTGTGACTATTTATTAGCATATTCCATATTGTTCTAGATAAGAAGGTAACATCAAAAATAACGAATATCAGAAAGGAAAAGAATTACATATTCAGTCATCTATAAGAAAAAGCCAACTTTTAACCAATGATTTTTATCCAATAATATTACCAAAATTGAAAGTGAAAGAAAAAACTTCCTAGATAAAATAAAGGTATAATGTAAACATGAAACTATAAAGTTTTTTTTCTGGTAGAAATACTCTCAAAAGTATAAGTTGTGTCCACATTACAAAAGGTTACCAATATGACACATTGCAAAAGATTACCAATATGAGAGTAGCAAACTTCTTAGGTATACTCATCTAAAAACACAAAATATACAAATGGTAATGTCAAGATCTTGTACTAAAGGATTCTCTGAATGAGAGAGAAATGCATACACACACACACAAACACATACACACACATACACATACATGCACACACACATTTTTGTGTCCCATTCATTCAAATTAGTTGAACTTCATACCTTGTTGAAGAATTATAGGAACTTTGATCTTTATGCTGATCTTTGCCATCTGCTTTACTTAAGAAAGGAACTATTGTTTTTGTACTCCTCTTCGTACACCAAGTTATCTTGCTGGATAAAGAAATGTTGGGGATTTTCTTATTTCTATTTCCCATGCCACAGGAGAACTGGGGTTATAAAAATCCAGACCCATACCCAACTTTTCCTGGTTTCTGGGAATTCAAACTCAAGACTTCACAGTTGGATAGCAAATGTTTCCCATTGAGCCATGTCTTCAGCCTTTGAGTGTCTATTATTTTAATATCAAAATTATTTTTGTGGGGAAGAATCAGAAATGCTATAATTCAACAAGCACACATGCATAAAGGAAGAAAAATAGAACTATATCTAATATAAATGCTATCAATTTTTGTGGTTAATTCTTATTTTAATCTAATCAAAATTATTTTCATTATTATCTACTATATATTAGATAATATTTCAGCCACATTTAATTAATCAGTACCTGTAACTAAAAAATAAGAAAATAAGGGGACAAAAATAGAGAAGTTCTATATCTAAAATTTCAAATTCTTTCATTTTACTCTGTTCTCTCAATATTGTGTGCACACTCACTCAGATAAAATAAATCATTATTCCACTTTTAAGCATTGACTTGGTCAAAAATGTATGAGGTAATCTACATGTCCTTTAAAAATCTGAATTAGATATTTTTTATGCCCTTTTCAAGTAAAACAATTTTATATCCCTCTTTATAGGACTATATGATAGAATTTCTGGGTCTTGTGCATGTGAGTCATCAGTTTAGTATTCTCAACTGTTTTCGAAAATATGTTTTGAATCTGATACCTATATTAAAAATATTCTACAGACTGGAGAAATATCTTAGTTTGTAAAATAACTTGCTGTGCAGTATGAGGACCTGAGTTTGAGTTCGCATTATCCATCCATCCATACAAAGCCAGGCAGACATACACAGACACACAGACACACACACACACACACACACACACACACACACACACA
>CAJQZJ010034863.1:55660-104329 GCA_907164525.1 Lophiomys imhausi | reverse complement strand
AGCGCTCTCGGTGGTAAACAAGTCCATATTTGGCTAAGACCGCTGATCTGGCTTGCTTCCGCATACGTGGGCCTCTAAGATAGCACTACGTGGCTTTACTTGATTGGCTGTTCATTTAGTATTTAGCCTGTGGGTTGGGTCTGCCCGGGCATTCGGAAGACTGTTTTCAAGGGACCTGAATAAACTGCAGGAGAAGAGCTTTTGTGAGTTGCGTCATTCCTTGCTGGACAAGGGGGGACGCGACAAGTGGTGGCCCGTACGGGGACCCAGAAAAGACTCAGAACTCCTGCAGTCAGGGGCAACGCGTTGGTAAGTTCCTGGGATAAATCAGGACAATAAGGTTTCACGGAGATAGCGAACACAAGGTAAAGTTTCGCGGAGATAGCGAACATACGGTGAAGTTTCGCGGAGATAGTGAACGTACGGTGAAGTTTCGCAGAGATAGCGAACAAAAGATACAGTTTCGTGGGGAAGCTGCAAACCGAAAGTAAAATTTTTAAACATGGGGTTGTCTGAGTCACACCCAATTTTTCTGGCTCTTCAGGAGCTACTTTTAGCTAGGAATTTAAAGATTAAGAAGTCTACCCTAGAAAGATTTTTGAATGAATGTGATTCTGTGGCTCCGTGGTTTGCGGTGTCCGGGAATCTTACGGTATCCTGCTGGGACAAATTAGGCAGGGACTTGGATTTTGCTTGGGAGCAAGGGACTCTGAAGCATGGAGTAAGACCGATTTGGAAAATGGTGAGGAGTTGTTTAGAAGATCAGAGATGTTGTAATGCAATTAGGGAGGGAGAGTCAGCCTTGGAACTGCTGCAAGGGGAAAGATCTGAGCAAGTAGACAGTGACAAAGGTGAAAGATTTGAGCAGGCAGACAGTGAAAAGGGAGGCAGAAAGAAAGTTCCTCTCTATCCCGATCTTACAGATTTTAGAGATTTTAGAGATTTTGAGGACTCAGAGAGCACAGATTCTGAAGGAGAGCTACACGCTCTACTAGAACAGTTGGAGAGGACTGTTATTAGAAAAAAGGAAAAGAAAAGGGTAAAAGAAAAGGACATGTCGGCGGCAGTCAGTGTGGGTGGAGCCGTTGCTATAGCGCCTGACACGTCAGCAGCAGTCGGAGTGGGCGGAGTCGTCGCTACAGCGCCTTCAGCCACGCTGGCGGCAGCTGGTGTAAACAAAGCCATTGCCATGGCGCCTTTGACTCCTCCTCCATATCCAGAAGCCACTCAGATAGATCAGCATGTTCAGTCACTGAAAGTAGGGAGATCTTTCTGCCCGGGGATGTGGACACAAGTAAGAACAGAATTACAGTTTGCTTATCCTGTATATCAAGACCCACAAGGGAACAGGTACCAGGAACCGCTTGATTTTAAGGTGGTAAAATCTCTTGCAGAGTCGGTTCGTACCTATGGTACTACTGCTTCTTTTACAATGGCTCAAGTGGAAGCATTAAGCAGACATTGTATGACTCCAAGTGATTGGAGTGGCCTGGTCCGCGCCTGCTTAAGTCCAGGGCAATACTTAGACTGGAAAGCTTTCTTGATTGAGTATGCCACTGAGCAAGCAGCCAATAATCAGAGAGATGGAAATCCAGCCTGGGATAGAGATATGCTGCTTGGGCAGGGGAGATTTGCCAATCAGCAGATAGGATATCCTACTCAGATTTATGAGCAAATAAACAAGATAGCTATCAAGGCTTGGAGATCTCTTCCTAATAAAGGGGAGGTGAGTGGGAACTTAACTAAGATTCTACAGGGCCCCATGGAGCCCTTTTCAGATTTTGTAGCACGAATGGTGGAGGCAGCAGGGAAGATTTTTGGTGACCCAGATGCTGCTTTGCCACTAATAAAACAGTTGGTCTATGAGCAATGTACTAAAGAATGTAGAGCTGCTATCACTCCTTATAAGAACAAAGGCCTAGAGGCTTGGATGAAGGTGTGTAGAGAGCTTGGAGGGCCGTTAACTAATGCTGGTCTCGCTGCCGCAGTAATACAGTTGGCCAAAAAAGGTGGAGGAAGTTCAGGAGTTTGTTTTAAGTGTGGCAAGATGGGACACTTTAAAAGACAGTGCCCCAGGGGAAGGAGTACAGAAAGTACAGGAAGTGTACAACGCCCCAGGCGGCCGGGGTTATGCCCAAAATGTAAAAAAGGGAACCATTGGGCTAATGAATGCCGTTCAGTGATAGACATCCATGGCCAGCCTTTATCTCAAGGTTACGGTGGCGCTCGTCCAAAAAACGGACAGCGGGGCCCACGACCTCAGGGCCCACAAATATATGGGGCAGTAGAGAATCAGGACAAAGAACAGAATCAAGAGAGATGGCCAACCCTCCGCCATCCGAGAGACCGCGGAGAGCCACTGCAGGCTCAGCAGGATTGGACCTCTGCTCCACCACCAGACTCGTATTAACACCCCAAATGGGGGTACAGTTAATTGAAACAGATTTTAAAGGACCCCTTGAACCTGGTACAGTTGGTTTGTTGTTAGGGAGGTCATCATCAGCCTTAAGAGGACTTATTGTCCATCCTGGAGTTATAGATCCAGATTATACAGGAGTGGTTAAGATCATGGTAGCCTCCCCCCGTGGTATAACGGCTATCTCTCCTGGAGATAGAATTGCTCAATTGATCATGTTACCGAGCTTACATGACCGCTATGCAGCAAAGGATAGAGAGAGAGGAAAAGATGGTTTTGGGTCCACGGGCACAGATTTGACTTTTCTCTCCCTGGATTTGGACCAACGCCCCGTTTTGGAGTTAAAAGTTGATGGTAAAAAGATCCTGGGCCTTTTGGATACTGGGGCTGATAGGAGTATCATAGCAAAGAAAGACTGGCCTTCAGGTTGGCCTGTACAAGCCTCTTCTCAAACACTTCAAGGCCTGGGTTATGCTAGGACTCCAGATATGAGTGCAAGGTTATTAAAGTGGCAGGACCAAGAGAACCACTCAGGAGAAATGCAGCCATATGTACTTGAGCTCCCTATCTCCCTTTGGGGAAGAGACCTTTTAAAGGATATGGGATTTAAATTGAGTAATGACTATTCTGATTCAGCCCAACGTATGATGCAAGATATGGGATATGCTCCAGGCTTCGGAATAGGAAAATATTTGCAGGGACGGAAAAGTCCCATATCTATGCAGCAAAGACAAAAGAGACAGGGCCTGGGTTTTTCCTAGGGGCCACTGAGGAGGGTATTCCCATAACTTGGAAGACGGAGGATCCAGTATGGGTTCCTCAGTGGCCACTTTCCTCTGTAAAATTGAATGCAGCCAAAGATTTGGTGGATGAACAGATGTCTTTAAAGCATATAAAACCATCTGTATCTCCCTGGAATACACCTATCTTTGTCGTTAAAAAGAAATCTGGAAAATGGAGATTATTGCATGATCTGCGTGCCATAAATCAACAAATGCAGATCATGGGCCCAGTGCAACGCGGCTTGCCACTTTTATCATCTTTGCCAGCTTCATGGCCCATTATAGTTATAGATATAAGAGATTGTTTTTTCTCCATCCCTTTGTGTGCCAAAGATAGTGAGAGATTTGCATTTACTGTTCCATCCTGTAACCATGAGGAACCTGATCAGAGGTTTGAATGGGTAGTATTACCCCAGGGCATGGCAAACAGCCCCACTATGTGCCAACTATATGTGGGGGAAGCCATTGCTCCCTTGAGAAAGAATTTTCCAGATTTGAGATGTGTTCATTATATGGATGATATCTTACTGGCAGCTAAGAGTGAACAAATGTTAGATCGGGCCTATGAAGAATTAGTTCAATTATTAAACAAGAAAAGATTGTTTATTGCTCCTGATAAGGTTCAAAAGGAAAAGCAGTCTTTTGGAGTTGCTCCTGCTAGTATAATAGTGCCCTATTCCAGTTATCAAATTAAGATTTTGTGTGGCACTGTAGATGACTGGGCAATATTGCAATGTAGCTTTGAAGGAGTGATTGATAACCATTACCCTAAACATCCATTGCTATCATTTTTTAAGGAGCACCCAGTAATATTCCCTAAGGTTACTTCAGCAGTACCACTTCAAGGGTCACCAAATGTGTTTACTGATGGCTCAAAGACAGGCTGCGGAGCCTATTTGATAGAAAGACAAGAGCCCGTGTTATGTCAATTTCAACCGGGTTCCCCCCAAATAGTAGAATTGAAAATAGTAATTGAGGTGTTTAAAAGATGTCAATTTGCATTCAATTTGATTTCAGATTCAGTTTATGTAGTCAACGCAGTGAAAGTATTAGAATTAGCAGGTCCTATTAAGAATAGTAGTACTGTATGTGCCTTATTACAAGAGTTACAAGTTTTAATCTGGCAGAGAAAAAGGTGTTTTTATATTCAACATATTAGAGCACATACAGGATTACCTGGACCATTAAGTGAGGGTAATGATAAAGTTGATCAATGGACCAGGATGGAATGCATTTTTTGGAGCTCATTCCTGGACCAAGCCAGACAGTTTCACCAATTATTTCATGTAAATGCAAAAACTCTACAGCAGAAATTCCATTTGTCTAGAGCAGATGCTAGACAAGTAGTTTTGGACTGTCCTCAGTGTGTGATTCATCATCATCCTCCCAGTGTGGGAGTGAACCCTAGAGGGTTGATGCCACTCAAAATCTGGCAAATGGATGTTACCCACATTTCAGAGTTTGGAACCTTAAAATATATTCATGTATCTGTGGATACCTGCTCAGGTATCATACATGCTACACCTATGAGTGGAGAAAAGGCTCGCAATGTCATAGGACATTGCTTAGAAGCCTGGGCTGCATGGGGAAAACCACAGCAGCTGAAAACGGATAATGGACCAGCCTATACGGCACAGTCCTTTGTCTCCTTCTGCAACCAGATGGAGGTACAGCTTAATCATGGATTACCATACAATCCTCAAGGACAAGGAATTGTGGAGCGTGCTCATCGCACCTTGAAAGAATGCTTGCAAAAACAAAAAGGGGGAATAGGCCAAGGCCGTACCCCCAAGGAGAGAATATCTTTAGCCTTATTTACTGTAAATTTTTTCAATTTGGATGCTCAAGGCCGCTCAGCAGCGGACAGACATCAGGATTCCCATGGTTCACCTAAAAGCATGGTGAAATGGAAGGACATTCTGACAGGCTCTTGGCGGGGACCTGACCCCGTGCTAACATGGGCGAGAGGGTCTGTTTGTGTTTTTCCTCAGGATCAACAAGATCCAGTGTGGGTGCCTGAACGCCTTGTGAGGAAGATTCGTCATGAAGACCTTCCTAAGGATTCTGGTGATAGTAGCAGTGAGTATGTCAGGAATGACCGAGCCGAGATGGGGGATCCTGTCGATATTCCCAGAGCCGATGCCGGTCAGACATGATGCAACTGTGTTTCCACGCTTATTTAGCAGTAATAGAAGCTTAGGCTTACCCTACCTTCCCTTTGATGATCAGAGAAGTCCTATAGAGGGTAACAGAAATGTCAGCTTGAAGGGAAGTTTGTGCTTTTTAATGAGCTTCAATAGGTCAGATGATACAAAATGCATTAAATTGTCTCAGCAGTCAGCAGATTTTTTACCACAACTGAGGTTTGGGGGTAGGAGTGGTGGTTTGTTTTCAGGCAATGGTTCTCGCCTTGAAGGATGGTGGCCCACACGAGTCTCTGACCGGAACCCCCCCCAGACAGCCACGCTGGGCACCTTTTTGTAGAGGATCCACAGGAGAGGAAGGACCTTTTCCCTGGACTGGATGTCAGGAGCGCAGAGCAGTTTGGGTTCAACAAGATTATTTTTCCTTTAGCCCCATGATTAGTAATGTAGTGAATAAGTCTTGTACAGGAATGCTTGATATATCTACTAGGGATCCTCAGCAGACTGCCACCAATCCTTTTGATTTGTGGCTTTTGTGTGGAGTAAATGGAAGTTGCATGGACTTGGGACCTGTCATTATGCTTGGGGGAGGAATTTATCAAAGAGGTAATTTTTCCCTAGGGTCTGCTACCAAATTGGATTTTTCTAGCGGTAGTGGCTCTGGTACTTGGAATTCTTTGTTTCATTCTTACCGCAATAAGACTTTTTTAGCTTCGCCAGTATGTCTCTGGCCTCCTTTTCTGTGGATTGTAAGTAATGGGAGTGCATCCTTAGGTGAAGAAAAGTTAGTATGCACTCCAGGTACATGTTTTTATGCCCTATGCTGGAATGCCACAGCCTTTCCTGTGGCTGTGGTGACTAGAATGCCTCGATATGTACCAGTTCCTGTAGAGGCTCCTAATACCATGATGCTATTCAGGTTTAAAAGAGATTTTGGCATCACTGCAGCTATTGTTACTGCTATCACTATTGCTGCTGTGGGAGCTACTGCCTCAGCTATTGCCTTGTCTAGTTCTATACAGACTGCCAATGCCCTGAATAACATCTCAGCCACTGTGGCACAGGCATTGGATACTCAGAACTCTATGAATTCTCATCTCAAAGGAGGTCTTATGATAGTTAATCAACGCATAGATTTAATACAAGAACAGATTGATTCTCTTTGGCAACTAGCACAATTGGGGTGTGAGTGGAAAATGCAAGGTTTGTGTGTTACCTCCGTACAATATCAAAATTATACAAAAGCTGCTAACTTGTCCAGACAATTGTCAAAGTTCCTCTTACAGGATTGGTCGGCTGAATTTGAAAATTTGATGAGAGAGCTGAGAGCGACAATCATCCACATCAACTCCACTCGGGTGGATCTGAGCCTGGCTACTGGCTTGACTTCTTGGATACAGACGGCTATGGATCATCTTAAGGAGTGGGCGGGTGTAGGCTCTTTGGCGATACTAATGATGCTAGCCTCTCTGGTTTGCCTATGGTGCATCTATAAAATGAGAGCCACACAAAAGCGTAACGCAGCCATGATTATACAAGCCCTTGTCGCCATTGAGGCGGGCCAGTCCCCTCAGGCATGGCTTGCTGCTGTGAAGTAATTCTTCACTAAGCATAGTCCCTGCCCACTGAGGAATTCGTTCCACGGATATTAGGGTCTGGTAAGTCAGTGACGGAGTTGACGGGTAAGTCTCGGCCACCTAAGACAGGGCAGTCCCGAGTGGGGAGGCTGACCCAGAGACGGGTAAGAGTTTGAGCACCGCCCTCCTACAGGCTCAGGCCCACCGTGAGATCCCCAGATAGGGGGATTACGAAACCTTTCCAGGGACTTCTATCATCTTTAGAAAAAATAAAAAAGGAGGAACTGTAGAGAGCTGCGACGTGCCGCGCCTTAAAGATGGCGCTGGTCTCCGCCTTCCACCAGCCCGACGGTGAGCGCTCTCGGTGGTAAACAAGTCCATATTTGGCTAAGACCGCTGATCTGGCTTGCTTCCGCATACGTGGGCCTCTAAGATAGCACTACGTGGCTTTACTTGATTGGCTGTTCATTTAGTATTTAGCCTGTGGGTTGGGTCTGCCCGGGCATTCGGAAGACTGTTTTCAAGGGACCTGAATAAACTGCAGGAGAAGAGCTTTTGTGAGTTGCGTCATCCCTTGCTGGACAAGGGGGGACGCGACACATGGATAGGTAGGATCAACAAAATAAAAATGGCCACCTACCAAGAGCAATATATAGATTCAATGCAATTCCTATCAAAATACCAACACAATTCTTTTATTTTCCTTTATTTTTTTATTTCTTGAAGTTACATCTCAATCTCAGTCCCCTCCCTATTCCCCCCTCCAGTCCCACCCTCAACCCCCCATCCTTTTCCCTTTTTTTTTTTTTAAGTTTAAGGTATATCTTATTTCCACCTACACATCCCCTTTCAGTCCAACAAATAGCTCTTTCTCTTATAATAACAAATACAATACAAAACAACAGAGGTAATTAGGCCACAGTTATGAGGGTTATATGGCTTAGCGTACATTCCCAATGTCCAGTCCATATGTATTTGGTACCTGACTTTAACAGTCTACTATCTAACCATCTCCATGAATTTAAAGTTCTATATCTAACTCAACATTCATACTAACTTGCAACACAATTTTAAAAGCATCTTCTTAGATCTATAACACTCTCTTGACTCCTAAACAACTCAAAATTTAATTATGAGACTCTAGCTATCTGTTCTTCAACGACCTCAGAGACCCGAGAGGGATAAATATATCTGATTTTATAGGAAGTACAGGGCCTGCAGCTTCCAAAACTAAGAAATGACATACCAGTGGCTGCCTGGACAGTTCCCATTTTCTCTCCATACATTACTGCATCGATCTTCAGTCATTTGGCCCCGTTTCTCTGACAGACATTGATTATAGAGCAGGGGTTATGAAGGACTTGCCTACCCTGTCTTGGCAGAGCCAGGCTGTTGACTTACCTGCTTCCAGGTTTTGTCCTTTTTGGACAGCATTCTGTCTACAGTTGCATCAAGGGGCTTTTCCTACCAAGAGATAGGCTTGCGACTAATTCAATCATCTCACACTGGAGATTCTTCGATGCTCATCTTTTACTTGGGGTAGAATAGGGGGTGCTGTCAGGAGTTGATATGTCTTGATATAAAAAAATCTAAAGTTACGAAAACATCTTTGAATGCCATATTCTGCAGATCTCTTGAGGTTTTTGAAGAGGCCCTATCTATCTCTTATATTAGGGTAAGCAGATGTTGCTTGTCTCTTAGCAGTTTTATTTCTGATTAGCTTAGGAAATAAATATAATAGGCTGTCATAGTACCTAACAGAATGACCGGCTTACATAACTATTAGTTTGCATTTCTTAATTATCCTAAACAGTTTATGACAATTAGTAGTAAAAGGCCGAAACTTCACATTTCATTTTTTTTTCTTTACCTCCTAACCCTTCCATCCCATTTCTCTGGGGTGGGGTGTCGTTATATAACAGTCCCTCATCTCAGTTGAGAGGTTGTATGAGGGCCAAGAGCCTCCTCATTCATTGAGGGTCTACGAGGCAGTACCATCAGTGAAAAGTGTGTCATTGCCCGGGAGAGAGAACTAAAAAACAAACAAATAAGCAGACAAATAGATAAAAAAGACTAAAATATAGAAAAAAATATTAAAAATAAATAAAATAAATAAAAACAAAAAGTCTATGTCCAAGTTCCCGTTGGTGTTTAGTTGTAGTATCGATACCTTGTGCTATATAGCTAAAATCCTACTATAAGTGAATAGATGCCATATGCGTCCTTCTGAGTCTGGGTTAATTCACTCAGGATGAGATTTTCTAGTTCCATCCATTTGGCTGCAAATTGTACAATTTCATTGTTCCTGATAGCTGAATAATATTCCATTTTATAGATGTACCACAGTTTTTTAACCCATTCTTCGGTTGAGGGACATCAGGGTTGTTTCCAGTTTCTAGCTATTACAAATAAGGCTGTTATAAACATAGATGAGGAAACTTCCTTATGATTCCATGAAGAGGCATTTGGGTGTATACCCAGAAGTGGTATGGCTGGGTCCTGAGGTAAAGCTACTCCAAGTTTTCTAAGATATCGCCAGACTGATCTCCATAGTGGTTGCACAAGCCTGCCAACACAATTCTTTATAGACCTGGAAAAAGCTATTCTCAATTTCATATGGAACAACAAAAAACCCAGAATAGCTAAATCAATCCTGTACAATAAAAAATATCTGGAGGTATCACCATCCCAGATTTCAAGCTGTTATACAGAGCAATAATAGTAAAAACAGCACGGTATTGGTATAGAAACAGACCAGTGGATCAATGGAATCGAATTTAAGATCCAGAAATGGACCCACACACCTATGGCCACCTAATTTTTGACAAAGCCTTATTTGTAATAGCTAGAAACTGGAAACAACCCAGATGTCCCTCAACTGAAGAATGGATTAAAAAACTGTGGTACATTTACACAATGGAATACTGCTCAGCTATCAGAAACAATGAAAGTATGCAATTTGCAGCCAAATGGATGGAACTAGAGAAGCTCATCCTGAGTGAGCTAACCTAGACTCAGAAGGATGCACATGGCATCTATTCACTTATAGTAGGATTTTAGTTATATAGTACAGAATATCTATACTACAACCAATGCACCATGGGAAAATGGACATAGACTTTTTTTTTTTTGTCTTGTTTGTTTGGTTGGTTGGTTTTCCCTCCCTGGCAATGAGACACTTTTCACTGGTGGTACTGCTTGTAGGCCCCCAGTGTATGAGGAGACTCTTGGCCCTCATATGACCTCTGAACTGGGGCAAGGGACTGTTATATAGGGACATTCCACTCCAGAGGTGTGGGATGGAAGTGTTAGGGGGTAGAGGGTGCGAGGGCGGGGCTGGGAAGGGTGGAAAGAGGACAATATGATGGAGATGTAACCTGAAGCAACAAATAAATAAAGTTATTTATTTAAAAAAAAAACTACTATAGCACCTGATTTCCGTTCCTTTAACTGATCTTGGATCTGCAAAAATAAAGGGAAAAAGTAAAGAGAATGAGGGCTAGGAGAAAGCAACCAACACTGCTCCGACTTGCTTCTTTAACCATAAAGCCAAAACATCACCAAGTCTTTTTGTATGGGAAGTCTTAATGAAATGGCACACTTGCCAACTTTAAAATAACTGCAATGAAATACCAAGTCCAAAGATTATGTGTTAGTGGAATCTTCAAAGTATATGTGGCTTTGGCTCTCTATTGTGCTCCATTCCAGAGACAACCAGATCTTCACTTGCAGTGCCAGCCTGTCTCTTGGACCCGTGGTAGAGGTCACATGAAATGGATTTGGCTATATAGAGTTCCTGGTCACCAGGAATGTCTCCAACTCTGGCGAAGTAAATACTGTCACCATCAATGTTACCTTCACTGATATCACAATAGTATAACTATCCTATGAGAAATTCTACCCAGCAGCAGACCAAAACAGATGCAAAGACACAGTCAAACATTAGGTGGAGTTCTGGGAGTCTTATATAAAAGATGGAAGATAAATAGAGAGAACCAGACCAGGCAAGAACAATATATGAAGATCAACAGAACCAACCAACCTAGGCCCCTAGAGGCTTACAGAGACTGAAACACTAACCAAAAAGAAGAAGAAGAAAGAAGCTTAGACTAGAACTAGACCCCCATATACAAATATAGAGGCTAGGCAACTTGGCCTTCATACAGATCCTTTAGCAAGATGGGGGAGGGTTTCAGTCATGGACTTTGTTACTTGTTAATGGAACACTTTACCCTAGCTGAGTTGCCATGTTTGGGCCCAGAGCAAGAGGAAGCTCTTAGCCCTCATGTGACTGATGAACAGAGGAGGAGGGATATGTGGGAGTCCCTCACACCCAGAGGAGGATAGGTGGGAGAGGAAGTATAGGATGGGAGGGTGGGACTGGGAGGGGAGGAAGGAGGGGTTTGATGGAGATGAAAATTGAACTAATAAACAAATGTTAAAGAAAATAAAAAGAATGCTGAGACAAGAAGATTTTGAGTTTGGATATTGCATAGAGTATATAACAAAACGCTGTCTTTAAAATAAACAACAATTTAAAAACTATTTTATGCCATATTTGGCACTCAAAATACTTAGATATTCAAATAACCATAACCAAGATGTGTTGATATATTGTCTAACTAACCAAAAACTTGCTACCAATTTTCTTACAACTGCCTGACATGGAGTGATAGGCAGCCCAAGAGTATCTCCAGTTCACACAGGAACAAATGTTAGCTTTCAGGCCCTTAGCAAGGTCTCCAGCCTTTCACCGCTGAGCAGCTCTTTCAAAGTTCATATTTGCTTCCATTTATCCCTCCCTGAAATTTGATTAAAAGAAAACACAAAAACCTGTCAGTTAAAATTCCTTTCTACTTACTGGATTCCAAGAATGATTTAAGGATCTTATTCTGAATAAGATGTTAATCTGCAACATCAAAGTCTCTGAGAACATACCTGAAAGCGTAGTGGCACACATTACCTCAGTGTGTACCACTACGAGAGCTTGTAGAAGGTTTAGTATGGGCACAAACCCAGCAGTTACAGCCGTATTGTCAAGAACCTACACTCATCACATTATCAGTTTCAGGCAGATAATTTGATAGGATGGGTGTGAGTCACCAGCTACAAGTCTCTCCATCATGAAACAATAATTGTGAGCCTTTATTCTTCACCAGGAATAGCAAGGTCACTGTCTGTATCAAATCCAAAAGGGAGTTCTCCTCAATAGATGTCATAAGAGATAAGCACCAAGCTGACATGTTCTAACAAAACTATCACCTGCTATCAGAGCCACTGTGACAGCTGTGTGGCAAGACAACACAGGCCAAATCATCAGGCATCTGGGACAAAGTGCAACCCTAATGGATATGAAGAGCATATGCCTCCCTGTTACACAATGGGTACTTATTACTATAGGGCTGTTTGTATAATTATCCAGTTAATCACTGTTGATGGTCATAGTTTTTGTAATTGATGAAAACAAGAATTTTGTAACTCTACTGAATAATTGCATCTATTGCCATAGTGTGAACTTGGAAAAACTACCAAACATACACAATCCTTCCTAGATATTGTAACCGAACTTTTAAATTATTATTTATCACTTATTTATTTATTACTAAATTCACTTATCCTATAAACTCTTACAACCCCTTTAAC
Source organism: Lophiomys imhausi (assembly GCA_907164525.1). NCBI lineage: Eukaryota > Metazoa > Chordata > Mammalia > Rodentia > Muridae > Lophiomys > Lophiomys imhausi. The sequence goes on along the minus strand of CAJQZJ010034863.1, from coordinate 91,767 downwards.
CTATCCACTAAACCTATTGATAATTATTTTTCTAACCTTTTAGAATGATACAGTCTCTGGGGCAGGTCCTCAGTCGTCAGGAACACAGTCTTCGTTGTAGATTCTTTAACACACTTAGCAGTCCTTTTTCTGGATCTCTCAGATGTAGGTTTGTCAGGGTAAGTTGGTTATTGCAGTCTCACCTTAAATAAGGCTTCATGCTTTCTTCTCTGTGGGAGACCCCAGCCGTCTGCAGGCCAACTTACTTCTTTTGAATCAGGAACTCAGCTGCTCTGCCTCAGTCCTTAAAGCCAGGCACAGTTTCCTTTAGGCCACTGTTCGGACAGATCAAACCCCTCTAGGCAAAAGCTGAGCCACAGGGTTTAGTCCTTGGCCTTTTGGTGTCTTGCTCAGGCTTTCTTTGCTCACCAGCTTCTTTCTGCTTCAGGGAAATCTGGCCATCAAATGATGGCCAGCCCTTTTTTCAGCAGGACTCTTGGAGCTCTCTAGCATCAGGGGCCTCTTCCTTCTTCTGGGCTCCATGCACTGTCCTTAAATAGGAGGAACTCTGTTTCAGTTTAATTTGGGCTCCGCCCACTTAGCAGCTGAAAACAATGTCAGGCCAGATACTTTGTTTCTTCAAGTCCATTAAGTCTTTCCTGTTTTCCTGACTTCAACCTTGTTTTTCAGTCTATTGAGTATTTCCTGGTTTTCCTGACTTCAACCTTGTTTTTCAGTCTATTAAGTCTCCTGTTTGTTTCCTGTTTTTAGTCCACATGCTGATAATGCTCTTCATGCCCCGAATTAAGAGACAGTATCAGAAACCCCTATATATTTTCTAAATCTAATTTATCTAACCCCCTACAAGATACAAACAGCATACATGTCTCCTTGTCTTTGACATATGATCTTTGTCATGCAAGCCTTTTTCCCTCCTCTTCTTTTGAAAAGTCCTCATATTTGAAAGACTCAATGCAAACTGTATCCTAGGATTCCCTATCCTCTGCTTCTAGAACCTGATTGGTATTTTAAAGAGAGACTCCGACTGGACAGAGACGAGGGGAGCCCGTAAAGTTTGTCCCACTCTAAGCAGCAGCCAGTCTTCAGCATCAGCTGACATGACCTCTGTCCCCAGGAGATAGACTTGGGTGTACCAGGTGATCGGAAAGATGTGATTTTTTCTTTTTCTCTTTTTTTTTTTTTTTTTTGCGAACTTCTCAACTTCAAATGTTTTGTTTTGGTTCCCCTGAAAGTAGGACTCATGACACAGACACACTCTTTCTGGCAATTCATTTCAGAGGTGACACCAGAAGAGAAACATAAAAGAAAGAAGGAATTAAAACCAACTAAGAGATGGTGGTCAGGTCCCTGACTCTTCCCTGTGGGAAAGCAGCACATGCATCCCCACCCTCAGCACCTGTCGCCTGTTGCCTTAACGGGTGTTCCTTGGGATCCTAGTTCCCCTGCACTTCCTTATTGAACATGCCAAAGTGCTGGGTGGGTTCAGTTCTAGGAAAGCCCTGAACAGAAAAGCAATGCTTCCTGAGGTGGAATGCCATTGTGACTTGTGGATTCTCCTTGTGACTGAGGGCAAAGGTGACTGAAGGAGTGTAATGATACTGAAGCTAACAGCAGCTAATAAAGCCAGAAACAATTCAGAACAGCCGTTGTTTGGCTTACGGATTTCTCTGCTTTATTTGGACAAAAGCCTGACTGCCTTAGAGGGAATCATAGCATCACCAACTCAGTGCAACATTTGTACCATGGAACTGAACCATGTGTCTGCATCTGGGATCCCACAGGCATTACTCACATTGAAGACATGCTGTGTAACCTGTAGACTAGCCACAGGGCCTGACTTAATGTAGGCAGTCAATAAAATCTGACTGAATTAGCTCACGGGAAAAGCCTGGGAGTGTATGTGGAACTAAATCAATAAACATTAGAATGATGATTCAAAGACACACACACATTGTAATTTGAATGTGAAATGTCTCTCATTGGCATTTGGACACTGTTTGAACATTAGGTCCCCCAGCTAGAGGTGCTGTTTAGGCAGGTTGCAGAACCTTTACAAAGTAGAAGTGCATCACTAGGGAGAGCCTTGAGGCTTTCTTGACTGACCCACTTCCTGTTCACACTGCTTCCTGAAGCTTCTTGCTCCTGCTGCCAAGACTTTCCTCCCCCTCACTGCAATGCCTTCCCTACCAAGATGTACTGTACTCTTCAACAATTTGAGACAAATAACCCTTCCCAGTAGTCTTATGTCACTTTTGTCAGGCTATTTTAGCATAGAGAAAGAACAGTAATTAAGACTTTAGTTATTACATAGTTAACTACATCATATCATATCACTCATATTATATAGGTTATAGCTCATCTTTTCTTTTTTTAGTAGAGTTTTGCCATCTAGCCTAACCTGGCCTTGAATAGTGATTCTTTTTCCTAAGCCTCGAGATCATAGGCTTGTGCCACAATGCCTGCTCATAACATAATTTCCACTAGCACTCTGATAGCTACAACTAAGAATCAAACTCTATCAGGAGAAAGAGTCCTAAGGTAGATAAGAAACAGACAACCATTTCTGGGTTTTTGTTGTTGTTGTTGTTGTTGTTTAAGGGAAGTTGCTTTGTTTTGCTGAGATCAGGTCTCATTGTATAGAACTCACTGGCTGGAACTCTCTGTGTAGGCCAGTCTGTTCTTGAACTTATAGAGATTTATATGCCTCTGCTTCTCAAGTACTGGTACTAAAGGTATGAGCCACCACACCAAGGAGAATAATCACTTCTCAATTCCTGAAAAACCCTTCTCATTCCAAGACATAAATGAATCATTGATAAAGATAAAATTTGTTTCCTGAAGATGGGGATGTATTGCCTCAATTTTAAAAATTATAATTATAAAATGGGGATTCGTAGCACCTAGCATGTGACTCACAAATGCCTAAAACTCCAGAACAAGGGATCTGATGCCCTCTTCTAGCATCTGCAGACACCAGCACGTATGTGATACACACACACACACACACACACACACACACACACACACATGCACACACATATATTCATAAAATATTTTAATCATAATTTCAAATTTAAAAATACCTGTACACTTTATAGTGGTAAAAACAAACTATATTGCATATAAAATACAACAATGGGAGTTCAGTTTCAACATATACAACTACTGAAACTGAAATGTTTTTGTATATCACCTAGAAATTTGCCTTTTCCCACACAAACTCTGTGTCTTAGTTTCATTTCTATTGCTATGCTAAAATACCAGGACAAAAAGCAACTTAGGTAGGAGGGGGTTTATATAATTCCACAATTCCAGGTCACAGTATATGACATCAGGAAACTAAAAACAGGTAGTCACATCACAGGACATTCAAAACCACAGAGAAATAAATGAATCCATGTACACTGCTCACTTACTTGTCTGTTTACTTACTCTCATTTAATTTCTCTACTCTTATGAAGTTCATGACTCCCTGCATAGAAAATATTGCTACCCAAAGTAGAATATTGAGAAGAATAACTAAACAATAAAAGTTTTTTGGAAAATCTACATAGAAACCTACCATTACCTTAATCCCAGCACTTAGGAGGCAGAGACAGGCAGATCTTTGTGAGTTCGAGGCCAGCCTGGTCTACAAAGTGAGTCTAGATTAGCTGGGGATAAACAGAGAAACCTTGTCTTGAAAAATGAAAAAAAACAAAAAAACAAAAAAAAAAAACAAAAAACAAAACCTACCATTATATAAGCTTCCTAAATACATACGATACATACACATGACATATACATATGTAAATAGATTTTTATATAGAATTTCTCTGTAACATAAGTACAATATCCCAACTAGACATTTTATTCCAGCAGATAAAAACCTCAATACCAGGAACCAGTTACTTCTTTTTGAGTTGTTGGCCAGTGAGGTCTCACAGTCTGCTAAAAATTACAGTAGATTACCATTAACCTCAGTTACCTTTGAGAAATTGATAATAATATTTTACATATTTGAGTCATAGAAGATGGGAAAAATTCAAGCAGGTACTAACCTTGAAGCTTCATCCCCATTAGCTAGTTGTCATAGTGCTAGAAGGTAATATGCATACTATCAGAGGAAAAAAATAACCATCTGTCTTATCTAACTATAAAGCCAAATGTGCTACAATAATAATTTTCCTCCCCAGACATGCCCACTGTTGCAATACTGCTGTGAAGATTATGGGAGTAACCAACCACTCTCTGATTGAATTTAAGTCCTGCTCTACAAGATGGAATCCATACAGGAACCATTATCAAAAAAGATAAAAAACCTGTGGTTAGATGGGCCATATGTTCTATGGGAGAAGCTATCATTGTTATTATTATTATTATTATTATTATTATTATTATTAATTGACATAGTATTAAACACAACTCCTAATATCTTATTGGTATACCCAGAGATTAGTGTATCTCTCAACCCTCATCAGAGGAGCTTTTTTTTTGTCAGTCGATGGTGATTAGCCTAGAGCCCCACAACTGGTCAACATGCAGGGAATAAGAGACTGTGAAGTTTTCAGCCATAAATGAGATGTCTATGTCATCTCCTGCTTCCCAAATTTCAGATATCACTACAAAAGAAGAGGTAGTAATATTATAAGAACCAGGGCCAACAGATTAGTACCAAGAAACAGTGTTTTACAGATGCATGAACTCATAAAAGTTGTGACAGCATGCATAAGAATTGTTCAAGATCAAGCAGACAAAATTTCAGAATGGAGTGAGCTGATAGCAGGCATACATGAACTCCCACGCTTAGCTGAAGAGCTATTGGCATTTGATAGCTGCTGGGAGAAGACTGATCCGCTATCTTTAATGGTGTGGCTCTGGTAGGTTGACGATGTTCCAGAGTAGTCACCACACAGAAGAGTGTTTTGGCAACACTAAATGGACTCCATGGGGGGAGGAGTGAAGCAACACAATATGACCAGGAAGTTGGGGGAATGGAGAGGTGAGTATATCTCAAATGAGTAGGGGGATAGATATGGTAAAAACACATTATAGGAAATACTCAAAGAATTAATAAAAATATTTTAAATCCTCCTATGAAGTATTATATTCTCAACCTTGCTAAGCTATCTAAGCAATGGATCACATCTATTGTACAGATAAAATAAACAGGCTATTTTTTAAAGAAGAATGAAAAATCAACCAGGAAAGACAGATATTGGGAAAAACTTTGTATGAGTTTATTTCAGTCCTCTAATCTTTAGTAGAACATGTATTGGCCTTCAGAGTACCATCTTAAAGAATGTCACCAGTAAAAGTGACAAACAGTACAAACTCTCAAGAAAACTGCGTAAGGTACTTAAAGGTTAACAAAATGGGCAAACATTTCTCAAAGAAAGCAATAACCTTGGAATTAGCTCAGAAGCACTGTAGAGACAAAATCCATTTAGCAGACATAGAGATGCATGCCTGTAACTTCAACACCAGATTGAAGTCCTGAATGATCTTAGATTCCAGCCCAAGCTGTCCTATATAGCAAGGTACTATGGAAAATATATAATAGTATAAGAAAACTAGAGTATAATCAGACTTATTTACCTCTCTCCCTCTTAACTGCTGCTAATCTCTGAAAGAGTACAGGGATGGATCATGCAGCTTTGCTCCCCAGAACATAGCACTTGACATACAATGGATGTTCAATAAGCTTCTTGATTCGCAACTGAAAACACACTGTGCACATGTAAAATGGGCTCTCTGCATGTATTAGAGGATTCTAGGGTGCTGTCTTGAAACCCAGTAAAGAGTTTATGTCAAGTCAAAATATGTTAAAACTGTTAGCTCACACAGAAGGCAGCAATCCCAAGGCTGAGACACAACAAAACATGAAATTGAAAACAAGAACAGTAACAACAACAACAAAAACAAACAAACAAACAGAAACAACTCTGGCATGGTTGGTATGAAAAAGAGAAGTCTTTTGCTGGAGGAACGCTGTCTATGCCGATATGCACAGCACACACATGTACACAGCACAGGTTGCACATCTACTAAGGGATGTACATGTCTATCGACATAACAAACGCTAAACAGAAGCTCTAGGTCTGGTACAGAGGCATCCATAACTGAACCTGAAGGTCCATTTATACGTGCATCCATTATCTGGGGAGGGGTCTCATCCCAATACATAGCTTCAATTTGGGTAGTACATGAGTATTCTCATTATTCGTATTTTATAATGTGGCATTTTATAAAAGTGGCATTTCATTTCCAGTTCCACTTTGTTTTTATTTATAGAAGGAGGAAATAGGGGATGGGAAGAGGGAGAACAAGACCTGGCTTCAGCTCTGCATCTGATACAGTCTCTAAGTCATGCCTCAGCTGTGGCTATCAGAAACTAATCACAGAAATAGCATGCCACCAAAACATAAAATGTTCCATGAAAATCCACAAATTCCTAAATATATAATAAGAGTTGAAGTTAATTAGTATCAATCATACTCAAAGTATGATCTGAGATTTCCCAATAGCCTGTTTAATAGCAGGATCATTTTAGATAACTCAAATAAAAAAAACATTGGTATGAAAATTGTAATTAAGGTTCTAGAAATTTTGAATGCAAAAAATTATTCATCAAAAAAAATCACTCAAACATAATTTTATTATGTTATTGTATATGAAGTTTGGTACCAATCATGGGATCCAAAGTTAGAGGCTATATGTCACAATTCTTAAATATTCATATTAACATAGGTAACTTTTTTCCTCCTCTACAAAATTATACTTTAACAACCTTGAAGTTATGATTCTCTACTTAAATCTAGCAGGTATATTTTGGAGTGTGTGATTCCAAGGTCCTAAACCAATAAATGAAAAGGAAAAGCTGCAAACAGCAGCTGATTAGAAAAATACTTATAATAGGCCTGACTGCTGTTATTATTGAGGGTACAAGTGAAATTACCATCAGGTCATTTTAAGCTCTGGAAAACACCCTATGGTGGTATTTGACTGATGCAATGTGTTCTTGTACACAGTTGCTGTGATAATGGAGCAGACATTTACCCCGTAACAAAGCAAAGTGCAAATGTAAGCCTTAGGGTTTACAGTAATTCTAGAATACCAAACCACCAGAAAGGGTTTTAAATGAAGCTCCTGCTGATCTATTTACTGGTTAAAACCCTTTTGTCTCCTAAAAACAGTAACATCATGCAAAAAACAAATTATTGATAAATTGAAGAATTTTAAACAAAGATAAGTAGGGAATTAAAAATCTGTAACAGACATTAGCTTCAGAAAGTGCACTGAACAGAATTTGGTTGTTGGGCTGGATCCAGTTTCCTCTGTGCATTTTCAGACATAAAGAGCTCCTATGTGAGGTTCCTATTCTCACTGAATCCTGAAGAGAAGAGCAAGCTCAGCTATGGGACTATGAGAGGAGCCAAGCAGTCTTGATTGCTTAGCATAATCTATAAACACAAGACACCAGGATGACCCTCAAAGTGATCTCTTTCCCTTCACACAGGGATGGCAGGCCAGCGATATCGTTATGGGTTACAAAGCAGCATTTAGAAAAGGTTCCTAAAGGAAATCTTTCTTCCTTTCAACCATGTTGCTATGGTAACCACACCAATCAAGCTCCTTCACAAAGGCTTTTGTGTCAAGTTCTGTTAGCAAACTTATATAGAAAGTGTAACTCCTATCCAAGAACTAACCAGGTCTGACCCTGCTTAGCTTCCACGATCAGTCACATTCAGGGTGGTATTGCTGTAAGATGCCCAAAGGAAAGACAAGGGGAAGAAAGTGTCCCCAGCCCCAGGCTTTGTCGAGAAGGAGGAGGCCAAAATGGTGGTGAATTCCTTGTTTGAGAAAAGTCCTAAGAACGTTGGCACTGGACAAGACATCCAGTGCAAATGAGATCTCATTCACTTCTTCAAATGGTCCCACTACATCAGTCTACAAAGACAAGGGGCTCTCCTCTACAAACAACTTAAAATACTTTTTGCCATTAATCAACCCACTGAGGCTGTGGACCAAGAAACAGCTGCTTAAACTTGTCCACAAGTACAGGCCAGAAACAAAGCAGAAGAAGCAAAGGCTGCTGGATCATGCTAAGAAGAAAGTTTCTGGCAAGGAGGATATCCAATACAGACCCCATTGAAATGGTGGTCTTCCTGCCTGCCCTGTGTCACAAGATGGGGGTCATCTACTGTATCATCAAGGGAAAGGCCAGGCTGGGACAGCTGATCCGAAAGAAGATAAAACACTGTTGTCGTCGCACAGGTTAACCGGGAAGGCAAAGGAATTCTGGCCATGCTGATGGAAGCTATAAGGATGATTAAAAGGATGAGATCTTTCTGTCATTGGGGAGGTGATGTCCTCCGTCCAAAACCAATGGCCTGCATTGCAAAGCTGGAAAAGGCAGAGGCCAAAGACCTCATGATTAACGTGGGTTAAATGTACACTGCTAAGTTTTCTGCACATAAATAATGCCCTCCAAAAAAGATTTTTTTGTGTGTGTGTTGTTTATTTTTTCCCTTTATCTTTTATTTCTTCAAGTTACATCTCAATCGCAGTCCCCTCCCTATTCCCCCCTCCAGTCCCACCCTCCCACCCTCAACTCCCCATCCTCTTCTCTTTTTTTTTTTAAGTTTAAGGTATATCATATTTCCCCCTACATTTTCCCCTTTCAGTCCAACAAATGGCTCTTTCTCTTATAATAATAAATACAATACAAAACAACAGATTTTTAAAAAGAGAAAAAAAGGAATGAAACTGAAACTCAAGTAAATTAATACACTTGTTACCTTATTAGAAATGGGCAAAGAACACTTAAGAATAATTAGAGGAAATTTTTAGTACTGGTCATATTAGCATCTTAAATTAGTTAAGCTTAGGTTTTTTACATAAAAGCCTCCAGGAGACTCTTCCAGGAAAAGAAAATGAATGGATCAGGCTGGGGCTAGAGAGATAGCTCAGTGGTTAAGAGCACTGGTTGTTCTTCCAAAAGACCTGGGTTCAAATTCCAGCACCCACATGTAAGTTCACAGCTATCTATAATTGCCAGCATGGTAGTGCATGCCTTGATCCAAGCACTCAGGAGGCAGAGGCAGGCAGATCCCTGTGAGTTCAAGGCTAGTCTAGTCTACAAAGTGAGTCTAAGACAGCCAATGATACACAGAGAAACAAGGTTGTGGAGAAAGGGGAACACTCTTCCATTTTTGGTGGGAGTACAAACTTGTACAACCACTATGGAAATCAGTCAGACCATATCTTAGAAAACTAGGAATAGCTCTACCTCAAGACCCAGCCATACCACTTCTGGGTATCCACCCAAATGATACTCACCAAACCACAAGGACATTTTCTCATCTATGTTCATAGCAGCCTTATTTGTAATAGCTAGAAACTAGAAACAACCAGATATCCCTCAACTGAGGAATGGATTAAAAAAAAAAAAACTGTGGTACATCTACACAATAGAATACTACTCAGCCATCAGAAACAAGGAAATCATGCAATTCTCAGCCAAATGGTTGGAACTAGAATAGCTCATCCTGAGTGAGCTAACCCAGACTCTGAAAGATACACATGGTATCTACTCAATTATAATTGGATTTTAGCCATGTAGTACAGGATTACTATGGTACAACCAACACACCAAAAAGGATCAATAGGTAACATAGCCTTTGTTACCTATCAGTGGGACAATTTGCCCTAGGGTGCTGCCATATAGGCCCCTAGTGCAAGAGGAAGCTCTTAGCCCTCATATGACTGTTGAACTGAGAGGGGCTGATATGTAGGGACATTCCACATTGGAGATACTTCTCCAATGGGTGGGAGAGGAAGGAGAGGGTGGGAGGGGTGTAAAAAGGGCACTATAATGGAGATGTAACTTGAAGTAATAAATAAACATAAAAAAGAAGGAGGAGGTGGAGGAGGAGGAAGAGATGGAGGAGGAGAAGGAGAAGGAGGAGGACTTCCAGATGGCAGAGCAGTCCTTGCCTCCCTATACGTCACTGTGTCTTCTTCTAAGCCCTGTGATGGACACACATTGGTGCTGCAAATCCAATGCTCTCATAGAGAACCCCAGGGCATACATTAGTGTCACAGGTATAACTCTATGCAGGGAACCCTAACGCATCCATTTGTGCTGCATACCCGACCCTCATGAGGAGGATCCTAGCATCTGATGTCCACATGAGCACACAAGAAGGAATCTTACAGGGTATTTTCCCTTAGTAAAGTCCCATGAAGGTGTATTATTGATTACAGTTGTTCATTTGAAGACTGTTATATGTTAATGACATGGTTTCACATTAGCATAATTCCATTTCTATAAAGCTCCACTTTCTGTTAAATATACTTCTCAAAACAGAACAAAAATTACCACTGTAGGTTGTGGATCACACCTACAATTTCAGCACATAGGAGAGTTGCTGTGAACTGAAAACTGGCTTGGGCTACATGGAGAACTCCAGGCTAGTGAGGAATACACGACAGAGCTCCATTTCAACCAAAATCAGAACCAGAGAGAAAGAGAGTGATTGGCTTAATGAACTTCAATAATTGCCTTGAGAACAAGATATTTCTTTTAAATAAGAAAACAGTAGTTAACTGTACAGAGTAAATGTTTTGTATTCTTTAATTTTACTCAGAAGTAACTAAAGAAATTAAGAGATTCTAGTCTTTTTATGTTTATTTATTACTTCAGGTTATATCTCAATCACAGTACTCTCTTTCTACCCCTCCCAGTGCCGCCCTCCCACCCTCTACCCCCCTATCCCTTCCATCCCAGTCCTATGGAGTCGAGTGTCCCTACATATCAATCTCCCGCCCCAGTTCCACGGTCATATGAGGGCCAAGAGCCTCCTCATACACTGGGGGCCTACAAGGCAGCACCACTAGGGCAGTGTCTCATTGACAGTCTATGTCCCTGATCCCTTTGGTCCATTGGTTGTAGTATAGTTATCCTGTACTATATGGCTAAAATCCGATTGTAAGTTCATAGATGCCATGTGCATCCTTCTGAGTCTTGGTTAGGTTAATCAGGATGAGCTTTGCTAGTTCCATCCATTTGGCTGCGAATTGCATGATTTCCTTGTTTCTGATGGCTGAGTAGTATTCCATTGTGTAGATGTATCACAGTTTTGGTTTTTGCTTTTGGGTTTTTTGTTTGTTTGTTTATTTGTTTTATCCATTCCTCAGTTGAGGGACCTCTGGGTTTTTTCCAGTTTCTAGCTATTCAAATGTCCTTGTGGTTTGGTGAGGAATCATTTGGATGTATACCCAGAAGTGGTATGGCTGAGTCTTGAGGTAGAGCTATTCCAAGTTTTCTAAGATATTGCCAGACTGATTTCTGTAGTGGTTGTACAGGTTTGCACCCCCACCAGCAATGGAGGAGAGTTCCCTTTTCTCCACAACCTCACCAGCATGTGCTGTCATTTGAGTTTTTAATCTTAGCATTCTTATCCATCCTCAAAATCCTATATTATAGATTTTATATATATATATGAATATATATGTGCATATATACATACATATGCATTACATTATTGTTATAGAATAGTGGATTTTTAAGACAATAATGAAACTTTTTATGAGAAAGGTACTTAATGGGTCTAGTTTGCCTAATATTCATCCAAAATTTAAAATAGGTATTATTCTTTTCACAGAATAAGCAGAATTTCAAGATTTCTGCTGAAAAAATACATCAAAACACTTGATAACTATAATCACATTGAAACTTATAATATAGATTGAGACTAATTAAAACAGTTTTAATTATTTCAGAGACTTTAAAAGACGAACATCATCAGTGCCATTAAACATCTATGTTGGTCAACACTGTACTCCTGAAATAAGTGTCTGCATAAAATGTGAACTGGATGTCTGGAGTGTGCACAGTTCAATAGGAACTCATGAACAGATTGTCCTGCTGTGATCTGAGGTGTGCAAAGCCTAATAGGGGCCTAGGACACTTCCAGCAGAAATAAATTATAACTGTATGTTCAAGGATGGGGACACTGTTCAGTCATATAGAAATTCCCTGACATGTGCAAGGCCATGTCAACCAGTAAATAACTAAATCATAATTTTAAAAAATCTTAAATACTGAAAGAATCAACATTCATTACCTGTTTTAATTTCAAATGCTTCGCTTCATGAAGCTACTGCCAACCTAAACTATGGAAATTGACATTTTAATTAACTTTACCAGAAAACAAATTTAAACACCAAACCTTAAATAGTGCTATTATCTTTTATTTGTATGTGAAGTGGGAAATATGTCTTGGATACTTTCTTCACAATTTTGGTAGAAAGATAGGGAGATTCTAGTGGAAAATAAATGGAGTTTAAATCAGTTTAACAATGCATATTACCCAAAGTTGCCTCTTACATTAATAATTATAATATCAGATTTTATTACCTATCTACTAGAGGCCAGTATTGGCCTTTTCCCTTCACTATTAACATATTATCCGGGCAAACAGACAGCAGACAATGTCTTCAGTTGTCACAGTGATTTTGAATGTGACTATACTCGTTTCACAATCTAGTGCACAGAGGTTCAGAAAGGGTAAGTGGCCTGTCAAAGTCAGGCAGTGAGACGCAGTAGCTAGAGGCCCCAGTCAGCTCCAGCAGACCAGCACATTTCCAAGAACAAATCAAACTTGTTTCCCTAGATCACTGTTTGTCATACAGGACATGCCATTGCTAACATAGTTACCTCTAACAGTTATACATGTTGATACTCATTCTTTATTTGGCTTTGTAATTGTAACATTGTCTTTTACGGACATTCTAAACATCTTTATTACTAAACAGTCATTTGCCCTTACAGTACATTCCTGTGGAGTTCCTCTGTTGTCCTTGAGAAGAACTTTAAGCAAGAAGTAAAAGAAGTTAGTCTACTTGTTTCCATGCCTGACTGATTAGTTAAATACAAAATCTCATGGAACCAGAAGGCAGCACAAATACTGAGAAAGGATGTTCTAACAAGAGCTGACGTTGCAACATGAAGAAACAAAGTATTAATCCTTAACCTTGTTAAGATGAAAGGAAAACTAGGGGAGACAATGTATACATTACTTGGCCCTTTCTCTCTGTATCCTATACTCTTACTGTTCAGTGGAGACAGTGTCTATGTGTCAACATGTTACTCCTATTACTATGGATAAACAGAAGTTTAAAATACAAAAAGGTTCTTCCAAAATATTTTCTTTCTATTTTATATGAAAGTATTAATTTCAATGGTAAATATTTCTCTAACATAAAAGCTCATTAGAAATGAGGTATACATTTTAATCTACTACATTATATTTGACTATTTCACTAAAATTATATAGGAGATCCTTAAAGCCAAAATCCCTTTGTGACCCAAAACTGTGAACTTTCTGATAGCTGGAATTGCCTGATAATTCTCTCATTAGCCACATAATCAGGGAGCATAAAGCAAACAGAAGGCTCACTCCTGGACTTACCTATGTCTTATTCCCCTGTCTACACAATTATACACTCTAAAACTAAGGTATAAAGGAAGTGTGACCTCTCACAACAGCCCAGTGTTCTTGGATCAAGATGTTTAAAGCAGCATTTCCCAGCAGATAGGTGCTCACAGGCAACATAATAGACAGTCTACCAACTCATCCTTTATCCCTAAGGACAGTGAAAAGGATATATACCCATATACTGAAAAACAAGAAGCACAGAAAACTACAAATATTCCCATGTGTCCATGAATTTTTAAGTGAATCTAACCATTCTAAAGTGTATTGTTCAAAAACACTGAAATTGTACAAGATAAATACATATAATTTTCTGTCAATTTAAAAGTGAAAGCCATGTATGATGCACATGATTTAATTCCCAGCAGAGGCAGAACATCAGGAGTTCAAGTCACCACTGACTACAAGGTCAGCTTGGTCTACATGAGAGCTTTTCTCCAAAAGACAAAGATCCAAACAAAACAACCAAAAAATAAAACCAAAGTAAATACAATTTAAGTACATTTCTCTGTGTGTGTTTAATATAACCACCTACAGTATATATACCATTGCAATTTCCATTGAAATGTGAAAGTGAAGATTTATCTTAGTCAGCCTTCTATCCTTTTGTGGAGAGACACCATGACCATGTCAATATTTACAAAGGATAATATTTAATTGGGGCTTGCTTACAGTTTCAAAATTTTAGTTTATTATCAGCATGGTAAGAAGCATTATAGCATTTAGGTAGACATGGTGCTGGCGAAGGAGCTGAAAGTTCTACGGGCAGCAAGAACAGACAGACAGTGGGCCTGGCTTGAGCTTTTGAAACCTAACCCTAGTAACAAATTTCCTCCAACTAGGCCATGCCTATTCATCCTTCTCAGGTATTTCCACTCCCTAGTAACCAATAATTCAAATCTATAAAGCTACTGGGGCTATTCTTATTCAAACCACCACAGGATTTGTATAGGTTACTCAGGTTTCCTGATACCAGCCACAATTCCACCTGAGTGACCAAGTTAGCTCAATTTGTCTTATCAAACTCATCATTAAAATGAAGAATTACGGAAGACATAATTCCTGCCTTACCAGCTTTTACATTTTTCCAGTGCTAGGAATTGAACCTTGGATCTCAACATGATGGCCAGTCATCCAAACTTTCTCCGACTGGTGTGTGTGCATGCGGGGGGTATGTGCATACACACACACACACACACACACACACACACACACATGTGTGTGTGTGTGTATATGCACTACCACGTATAGTCCTAACTCAGAAGTTAAAATGCCTAGGTCAACATACTTGTTCACCAGATAGATAGATAGATAGATAGATAGATAGATAGATAGAAAGAAAGATAGATAGATAGATCCAGTCGTCCTTTTCTCCCCTTTGAGAGAGAGCTTGCCAGATTTTCAAAGCTGAGTTTGAATCACTCTGCAAGTTAGGAATGCCTTATAACCTTACCATCTTCCTGCCTCATCATCCCAAGTAACTGAGGTACAGGCTTGTACCATCAAGCCTGGCATCCTCACCTGTTTTTTGTTCAAAGAAAGTACTGAAAGGAACATATTCCTATCTGCCCCCCTGCTGTTGAAATGCACAGGCTTTGCATTCCTATATACTGTACTCCTTGTTATATCTCTGGATCCATTCAAAAGTCAAGGAGCACAACCCATAGAAGACCTTGGTGATAGTCAGTCTTTACTGTCAACTTAATTGGATTTACAACCACTGTGGAAATACACCTCTGGGTGTGTCTAAAAAAGGAGGGCTCACCCTGAATGTAGGGATCACCATCCCTTGAGCAATGATCCCGGATTGAACAAAAAGAATAAAGACAGCTAAGCACACATATTCATTTCCCTCTGTGACCTGAATCTGGACGAAATATGACCAGGTGCCTCATCTTTCTGCCACCACACCTTCCCTTACATGTCATACCCTCAAACTGTGAGCCTAAATACATCTATCCTTCCTTAAGGTATTTTTAGCTGGATCTTTTTATCACAGTAATAAGAAAAATAACAATGCTACTACATTATTCTCCACTATTTAAAATTCAGCAAATAGGGGAGGCTCTTTGCTATCCCTGAACAAAAACTAAGTTTAACTACTTTTCCAACTCAGAAACTTCAATCCACCACACACAGTTTAACTACAAAGTTAAAATGCTTAGATTCGTCCATCAGAAAACTCAACTTCTAAGTATCTCTCCTACCCAGATAGTTAGTTACACAGAAGTGCCTCTGAGTTATAAAGGGTGATGTCAGCCCCTTTTCCTTCTGTTCCTTCCAGTGATCTCTCTAACCATTTTTTTTTTCTGAACCTAAAATGACCAGGTTGATATGAGGAGAAGGAACAGACCAAAAGAATTACCTGCCTGTAGTTCCCTGGCAGCTAACTCCATGCTCCCTAGTTATGCCAACCCCCCTCCAACACATCAACCTGCACATGCATGTGTTTGTGTGTGTATGTGTGTGTGTGTGTGTTTATCTCTATTTCCACAGTTTTAAAGACACTTATGATAGTCACCAACACTGCTACCCTAAACTCTATCATAATCTCTGTGACTCCTCCAACTCGTTGGACTGTGCTGAGACTTGCTCCTTTCTGTGGAGAACATGCAAGAGGTCCTTGGCATTCTTACAGGCTACCCACACTTTTTTTCTTCACAAAAAAACTCAGAGTAGAGGCAAATTCCAACATGTACCTCTTCTGTGTTTCTATCCTCCCCCTTGGGATGAATAGCTAACCTGCTTCTCTCTTGATCCTTTCAGACTTTCTACATAGAAACAAGAACACTAGCCCTCTATGTACCTCAACCTCCAGGTAATATGGAAAGCACCAATGGGCTATCTTAGCTACAGCTTCTATTGCTGTAATAAAACACCATGACCACAAGCAACTGGGGAAGGGAATGCTTTATTTGAGTAACAACTCTCAGGTCACATTCCATCACTGATGGAAGTGAGGGCAGGAAACTGGAAGCAGGAAGCAGAGACCACAGAGGAACACTGCTTAC
This sequence comes from Lophiomys imhausi, assembly GCA_907164525.1. NCBI lineage: Eukaryota > Metazoa > Chordata > Mammalia > Rodentia > Muridae > Lophiomys > Lophiomys imhausi. Next base: position 75,275 of record CAJQZJ010034863.1, on the reverse strand, counting down.
TGGCTTACTTCCCATGGCTTTGTCAGCCTGCTTTCTAGGAACACCTGCCTGGGGATGGCACCACCGACAATGGGCTGGGCCCTCACATCAATCACTAATTAAGAAAATGCCCATGGGTTTGTCTATGGTTCAACAGTATGAAGTTTGAACCATACTATTGAACCAGTTCTTCTCATATTATTCTAGCTGTTCCAAAATGACAGAAAACTAAGCCTGAAGGTTACCTGTGAAAATTTGCTGCCCTGTGGGTTTAGTAAGGACAGTGAACAGCCTCTTATGGAGGAAGGCTCACCCATGTGATTTATCTTTGTGAATCCTGTCCTTCAAATGTAAAGCAATTTCCCAGTATTTCTAGCTCCAGGGCTGGGGGTTGGACAGGTAGCACTCAGTGGCAGGTAATGTTCAGTCTGAGTCTCAGGATACCCAGCATGCTCCTACCCCCAAAGAAGAAAGAAAATTCTGTCTGTGCTTTCAGCAGTTGAAAAGCAGTATCTGAATCAGTTTGAAATGCATTTCAAATATCTTGAATAAGATATTTTAGACACTGATGTTATGAGGAACTGAAACATAAATCTGAATGTATCATTATGGAAAGTAAGTCTCTTTTGTGATTATGTTTGTATTGATATTTTATGGGATGCTTGTTTGTTGCTGGGATTTATTGGGTTGGTTGGTTGGTTCATTTGGCTTGTTTTTGTTGTTGTTGCTGTTGTTGTTGACTTTTTGAGACATGGTCTCACGTAGTCACATGGGTCGACTCAAACCCTGACTTTATGGTTAATGCTGTCCCTGAATTCCTGATCTGCCCAAGTGTTGGGAGACTGTGGTGCATTCCACCATGTTCTCTTTGGAAATGTAGGCTCATTATGAGTAATCCATTAATAAAATGGATTCACTATAGATATACTGGATATTCACTAACCAACACTCTGAACTTTTTTCGAGTATTAAAGAACAAACGCTCTCATCAGTAGACTAGAATAAAGTGGGTTTCTTTGGCAAAAGAACACCTCATTATTAATAAATCATGTAAACACACTATTCTCAAGTATATGCTACTTTTCAACGTCTTAATAAAATTCTGAAGCAGGCAAACATCATTAGATATTCTGTAGCCACAGGCACAGACAGCACTGGCTGCCATTACACTGGCAAAACAACGTCATTATTATAGTAGAGAATACATTTTTACGGGTTTTGTTTTGTGTCGTGTTTACTCAACATTCTGGCTTCTACATTTCTTACACTTCACCAAATGAGTCATTGACAACTCCCAACAATGATCCACTACATCTGTTTCCTTTGACTTCTGCCCCTAAAACATTTATCCAAGCCCTGTTAGTGTCTACCTTAGCAAAGCCACTAGTACTCTAACTGATTTCAAAGCAAGCATAGTTGGGAAAAGAAAAGGCTATAAGAACTGGGAATAAAATGTTAAAGTGCCAGCCAATATAAGCATGCGTTCTGACAGAGAAAATGGACTTTAAATTATTCAAAGTCAGGCACTTGTTACAATTTGAAAGTTTTCCCAATGAGAGTAGAACTGGTATATTTATACCTTGGCAGGTTAAGAACATGGTGACTGATGGCTGATATTAAAATGCTAGGACATGGAAAAGAGGAATGCCAGGATTCACTGAGCAAAAATCATTAAGGGAAGCATACATGTACTTATAAATCCAGTACACAAAATAAGGGATATTATAGAGGACTTATTTGGCTGTTGATAACATATCCTCTGGGGTAGGGACATGATTTTTCATTCTTAAAACCTCTAAAGGGAAACTGAATTACCAAGCAAGTAATGTGTTTAGGGTTCCCTGGCTTGAATTCAGAACTGGAACCCAGTTCTGTCAAAACTCAAATTTTCCACTCCCTTGCCCCCACACACACCCAAATCACTGTGCATGCTGCACATGCTGGTTTTAAGCCTAGGAAATGTAACAGGTTAGAAAACAAAAAGTAATAAAAGTTTCTTCCAAATTGAACCCATTATGTACATAGTCCTTATGTTGTAATCTTCCAGAAATGTGCTTGTGATAGTAAATGCTGACTGTCCACTGGATAGGATCTAGAACTTGGAGACAAATCTCTGGGCATGCCTGTGAGAGATTAGCCAGAGGAGTTTAACTGAGGTGGGAGAGCATACCCTACATGTGGGCAGCACACTTCCCTGCGACCGTGGGCTGAATAAAAGGACAAAGAACTCTAGGGATCAACATCCTTTCCCTCTCCTTACTGGTTGCAGATGCAATGTGACGAGCAGGCTTCCACCACCATGACCTCCCTTCCCTGATGGACTGTACTGAAATGAGTCAACATAAACCTCTTTCCCTTAACTGGCTCTTGCCATGTCATTTTATCACAGAAATAGGAAAAGCAACTAAGATCCTTCCAGTCACTTCGAACATGTATAGCAAAGCTTTCTAGACCTGCCCGCTAGGAGCTGAACAAAGCTTAGTTACTGTAGCGGAATATAAAACACTGAGTGTTGTTAAAGAAACATGACTGTAGATCACTGTTGGCCCAGGCTCCTACTAGGACACAATCAGACTGAAAATCAAAACTGGAGTCATTCATACAAAGAGCCATGACAGTATACTCCAGAGAAGGAAAGACAACTTCTCAACCGACTAATTTCAACCAGCATTTATAATGTAGCAAATTCCTTCAAATTGAAACATTCTACCTAAAAGAAACCCCACCAGACTCCAGAAGTTCTAAATGGAGACTGCTAATACTCAGGAAGTAAACAACTCACAGAGCTCAGGAAGTCCCTGAAACTGCCCTTACTCAGGAGGCCCCTCCCTCTCCAAGGTCATATAAGCAGCAATGCTCTTGAGGCAGGAAGACTCTTCCATTTGTCAAGTTGAGTGCCTGTCAGGCAGAGACCCAGGAATGCGTTTGATGATGTGCCTGTCTATGAATAACCCATACATCAATAAGTAACCCAATTAATTAACTAATTAATTAATTAATTAATTTTAAAACCTCACTGGTTCACAGTGATGGCTTTTGGGGATACCTTCAGTTCAGTCTCTCTACTGTTCCCTATCTGAGGTGCATAGACACTTGTTTATACTTTTCCAGGAACAGTGTCACACAGCAGCATGCTAATTTCCCCTCCCTGCCCTTAATCAATAGTCAACAATCTTGCCATTCCATTTTCTCGTCCTCACCGTACAGTGAAGTATTTTTGAAACACTGGGGGTAGTTTTGTTCTCTCTTTCTGGCTTGTTCAGTGTCCCAAACTAAATTCCTCTACCTAGCTTACTGCAGCACTTCTTCTAGGTGATGGAAGGAAATGGAACTTAGGTGTTAAAAACTGAATTCAGATATCTAAATAACCACTGTAATTTGAGCCACTTTGACAGTGATGCTTCCATGTTACTGTTAACAGGCAGCTTCTAGGCACACTTCTTTGAGTTTTACCCTACTATAGTACCTTGTTGTTCTTCCTACTGCTTGACTTGCTTTTCCTCAGAATCCACAAAGGTTTCCCCTTTTACCTCCTGTTAATATTTCAGGTCTACACCCTCTTACTCCTCACTTTCCGTGGATATTTCCACTTTTTCCAGCTAATTGTCTTCTATGCTGCAGTGGGGCTCTGATGTTTATCTCAACAACCACCATGACTCTGGCCCACAGAATCTGCTAGTGCACAACATTGTCCCATTACAACCACCCTCCTCTGATTTCCCAACATTTTCCAGGCTGCTAGCCCTTGAAGAAAGATGCCATTTCTAAACAAAACCCTAAATTTCTACCCTAATTTTTTCCTTATTCCCCCCTTCCTGTTTTCATAATATAAACAATTAGAAATCCTATGTCCATAGCTACCATGATCTCATCTGAACTATCCACAAAGGTTTCCTGAATGGCCTCCCTGTCTCTTTTACCTTCTTTTTTTCTAAGTGTATATAGGTGTCACTAACACATAAACAGATAATGATTTCTCACCCCTCCTGCCTCAACTTAAATGTTCCCTCTTCAGAGAAATTTATAAACATGGGACTCTAAGACATCAGACATCATTTCATTTTTTTAACCCTAAAAGATTTATATTTTCACATGAATCTATTATTCTACTCTCCTGGATACCAAGTTCCTTGGTGGCAAGTGTATTATCTCCTGACCAACAAACAGTGACTGGTGCCTAGGACAATGTCTTATACAGAAGACAGTCTATAGACTTCAAAATCCACAGCCTCCTATGCCATAGTCTGTGGCCCCTAAGCCCACACTCTCATTCTCAACACATCTCTGAAGGAATATGTTTATCAGGGAAACTTATTGAGTCTATTTACTCCATATGTCCTAGCCTTTCATACCATACTCCTCTTAGATTTCTACTCATTTCTTAGATCAAACTTTGGGACATTTTGCTCTCCACACACATACACTCAATCAAAGTAGAAGTGCTTACTCCTTTTGTGTTATTCTCTGTGCAGAAAAGAAAGAAAGAACATTATGGAAATATGGCAAGGAAGAGAAACTCCTCATCCAAAGCCTCTGACCAGGTAAGAGCCAGGAATTCCAGCATGATTATCATTTTCTTTAAGGACTGTTGACACTGACAATATCTCTTTTATACACAGATGGGTGTTAAATGAATGATGCCTGAGGCCTAAGCCTATGTGGCCTTCAAATATGACCTCGCTCCTTTCCTAGATATTCTGGGAATCTTGAAAACAAAGATTAACCTCTGTATACAGCACAAAATATCTTCATTTTCAACCCTTGTGACCCAGGATTTTTCCTTAGCAGCTGCAACCCTATCTAAGGCATAGGCCCTGCCCTCTGATCTCATTTTGGTCTCTTACCAAGTGTCTTCAGAAGCTTCCCTAAAGAGCAGCAATGTAGACATTCAATCCTGACCCTCCCTAGATGAGCTCACACCCACACTTGAGTGTGGGTCTCTCCTCCCTTGAGGACCTATCAATGGCTGTTCTGAAATCTGTTGAGTGTCTTTTGGGAATCTCCAAGTCTTTTTCATACTGGCTTGCACTGAAAGTCTCTTCTACAGCCAAGTCAAGGATAGAGTTTTATCGAAGATGAGGTCCCTAAAAGATTAAGAGAAGTACTTAGGCTGCTGCAGGCAACAGAATGGAATGATGTCTCCATCCCAACAGTTGTTGACAGAATTAAGTTGTTTATCTAACATAAGAAGAGTTAGAAAATCTCCATTTCATATTTCAATCCCCCAAACCGATGGTGAATAAATGACTGAGTCTATCAACGAATGACAGTATTCAAGGAATTTTCATGTTCTTCTGAAAAACTGGAAGCAATTTCCTAATTTTCCTTAGACCCTAGAACATAAATCTCATCATTTACATTTCAAAGCAGATTATGCCTGGAACCTATAGGATATATATCAAGTCCCATCACTCAAAGATGTATTACTTGCTAGAGGTTATTAAAATTTCTAAATTAAACTAAACATGGATCCAATCCAATTAAGCCATGGCTAAATGGACTTGAATAGAATCTCTTTAAAATAATAGGCCTGAAATTATGTGGAAGAGCATCTTCTTGAGATATCACATTTTCATAATGATTAGTACAATATCCCAAAGCACATTTAGTTAGCACTTAGCATCATCATCAAAAATAATGATAATATATTCAATATGCTGGACACAGTGTGACCTATTCACCAGTACATTTATTACTGAAAAGGAATGTAAATTTCATGGATGCCTTTTGGTCAAACAATCTACAAATGAAGAGCTGATTCAACGATCATGGAGCACACTAGCCTGCCACCTTTGTCATGGAATTCTATCTTCCACACCTATGAGAAATAATGTTTGTTGTTTAAACCTTCCAGTCTATGTTACTGAGTTACAGCAGCCTGAGCACATTAGGTTTTGTGGCAATAATTTCAAACGCTGGCTACACAAATTATTGTGCAATAACAGAGTTGTTAAAAATGAATACCAGGTTCAATTTCAGACTAGTTATCAAAAATGAGAAGCTTATCGAAATTTTCATTGCCTATGTATTTCTAAAACATGTTTGCTGAGAGAGGGAGAATTGGTTTCCTGCATGAAAAAGCTCTCACACAAGTTGTCATATATACATATATGCATATATATACATACATGTAACCATAATAAATTAAAAACAATTAATTTGGAAAGGGGATATGGGCAGAGTTGCTGGGGGAGGTGGGAGCACAGTGGATGTAGAGGGGCTGGAGAGAAGAAGCAGCAGCAACAGGAAGGAAGAAGCAGGGGTGATATAGATGCAATGTTCACGTATGAAGTTCACAAATAAAATTATTTTAATATATATATATGTATATATTAACAACATGTAGGCCATGCTCCATCTGGATTCACTGTAAAGCTTTAACCTTTCCAACAGGGTAAAATGCCATTAAAAAGTGTGAAATTCTATCCCTAAGTAAACCCTGACTACTCAAGCCATATTTTAAAATAATTCAGAATGTTTCGCTCCCTTCACAGAAACCATGGAATATCCTATAACGTGTAACACCCACAAAGGATTCTCATAACCACTCTTTATATTCCACTAGCAATGTGTATATGCTTTGATTTACTGTGAAGAGCTTACCACATAAAAAAAAGCTCCCTATGTGGGCATGGAAATTATTTTTTAGGTTTTAATCCCAAAGTATAATTCAGAGATTTATAAGTATAAAAGGATAGGTTTTCAAACACGTATGTTTATGTAACTACATCCTTATCAGGATATGAAACATGTCTTTCAACATAAAAAGCTCCTTCAAGTCCTTCCCATCATACTCTTTCCCCTTCCCTAACTTCTGTCTATCTTGGGCCTGGAGAGTCATTGCAATGACCTGTCACTGTAGATTAGCCTTGACTGTTTGGACTTCACATCAAAGGCTAGGCATGGGAACCTCCTTTCTAGCTGTTAGTCAAGGGAGTATAAAGACCCCCAAAAAACTATAGATTATTGTCATTGTCCCTGTTACCTCTCAGAAAAAAAAAAGAGAGAGGTAATAACCTATTGCTGAAGACACCACACACATAGGACATGGGGTTTGGAGGAATAGAGCTGGATCTGACCTAAAAGCCTCCTCCCTGAAGTCTAGATCTGATAGTCACAGGAGCCATGCAAGCTGCTAATGAAGAAAAGTAATCAATAGTCTACCCAGCTATAATGCCAATGAGCAAAAATGACAAGCATGGTAAGATATTTGGATATGTAACAATATAGTAGCACTTATATCCTGGGATAACCAACAATCATGCAATTGAACTTAAGGCTCATTTGACAGGAGGAAATTCATGCATGGCACTTTAAATTTACCTAACTACCCATCATTGACAAGGCCATGGAACTTAGAGAAGAACCCATGACTGCCACTTTCCTAAACAAGTATAATTCATAACTGCATTCTACTTATCTTTTTATTCACAGCTAAGTTTAGCTCTCATCCCCATCAACAAAATTCCCTTTTGAAGTGATAGAGATCCTTACAGAAAGCCACACCTGGCCAAAATGCAAACTGAAGGGTGCCCATCTCCAGCTGATACATCTACAACACAAGACCTACAATTAACTCTTACAGAACATTTTGGAAGAGGAGACAGAATTATTGTAAGAACCAGAGCACCAGTACATCTGCTATAAGATAATCTCTTCTAAAAAAAAAAAAAAAATTAAAAATTAAATAAATAAATAACAAAAGACAACAGAAAAAAAAAAAGAAAAAAAAAAGAAAACAGACAGAAGGGGAGGTAGGACCTGAGTGGAGTTGGAGGAAGGAGAAGAGGAAATGAATGATCAAGACACATTGTATGAAATTCTCCAAGAATTAATAGACATACTGCATATTCTTAAAAAGACTCACAGGTAGGTATACCTCCTATGTGTTCATTACACTTCTTTTAATAATGTTCTATTATATTACACATATTAGCTATCTAAAAATTTTAATACTATAACTTAATAATATCATTACCTTCTTTTTCCAGATGATCAAATACAGCAGAACAAATGAGTAACCTTCCCAAGTTCTCATGGCTGAGAGGGGAGAGTTGTACTGTGGACCCAGGAACTTTGAATTATGTAACCACGCTTTGAACCACTTTGGTTTTTTTTTTTTTTCCATTCCAAACTGCTGTGTGGTGTAAAATTATAAGGTTATTTTCAACTATACTGCTTAAAGGTGTAAAAAACCAAGGGGTGAAGATGAAAGAATTTTAGAGAGATAATGATAGAGACTCCTCCCACCTTCAGAAGAATGGCCAGACACAACAGTGAATCGAGAAATCAGAATATGAAACAAGCCAAAGGCAAATATGCTGTAGCATACACAGGACCCAGATCTACAGGTAAATACATGTTAAGAAAGTGTGAGAACTTGATTGATCCCAGTTCCTACATGCAACATGTTAAGAACAAGTGGACATGCAAAATTTAATTGTTCTATAGAAGATTCTAGTGGCAAAAATATCTCTAGCATACATGTCTGCAATTGATAATAAATAAAAGTAATGTTTACTGAAAATTTTATTATGTGCCAAGCATTGAGCTCAAATGTTGAGAAATGCTATTTTAACTAAATCTCACAAAAATTTAGAATAGAGAAAGGACACATTTAGACTGGATTAAGTTGCCCTAATTTGATAAATATCCTATTCTTCCACATAAAACCTGTGTTGCAGTTCAATACTATATTTCTACAGAAAATGTGATAGAACACTAGAAGACAGCACAATGAAATAGCAAATAAAATGTGGACACTAGTTCAATGATCTAAGGGTTCTTTTTTTAAAGTACTAAGCATAGACCAAAGATTTCTTTTAACTAAGAAAACATTGCGGGTCGTCCCAGATATTTAGACAAGGAATGTGGGAGGGCAATGGGCTTCAGGTGTAACATCTTGAATATTGAAAGGCATGCCACCTGGTCAATAAGAATCTCATCAGATAGCCTTAAGACCAGTCTCTCCAGCTCTCCATAAACAAGGTGCAAGCTGTCCAAATCAAGTTTTCTTGCTATTTTAAATTAGGTTTGGGGGAGAAACATATTTTTAGATCCATCTGACCTGTTCTGTGTACACAGTTTACATCCGTTATCCAGCTTAAAATCGCATTTTGAAAACAGCGTTTGTATAATGCACTACACTGCATGCTGCATGGTTGAAAGGAAACCAGCCCTGCTGCAGTCCACATCATTCCCAATTGTATTAAGTAGCCCTTCTTGTGATCCACAGTGCACAGCATGTTCCCAATGAGGCATGAGGAGAGGGATGGCTTAAAACCAAACACAGAGCCTCGACCTACACTACTTCCCAAGGAGAAGGTGCCTGGAGAAGGTGGGTAAATGCAGCTCAGCTGCTAGGTGAGATGGGTATCTGTGGGCTTGCCTAACAAGGCAGACTTCTTTACCTCTACAAAGTTGTCCTCTAGATCACTGGCCCTTAACCTGTGAGTCGCGATGCCTTTTGGGGGTTCAAACCAACCTTTCACAAAGGTTGCATATCAGATATCTCTCATATCAGATATTACATTATGATTCATAAGAATGGTAAAATTACAGTTATGAAGTAGAAATAAAATAATTTTATGGTTGGGAATCACTGCAAAATGAGGAACCATATTAAAGGGTTGCAGCATTAGGAATGTTGAGAACCACTGCTCTAGATGCTAGACTACTGCAATAGCAGATAACCAGAGAACACTAGCCTCCTTTTCTTAAAATAAGGAAGAGTGAATGTGAGAGAGGGGAGAGAAGCAAGGAGGAATGGAAGAGAAGTGGGAGGGGTGGAAGGAGGAGGAATAGAGGGAGGGGGAATCCACAGAACTGGTCTGTTAAGTTCTAAGTCTGTTGCAAGCCAGGTACACTCTGAGGTCTTGGGCCGTGGATCCATTTTAAACGACTTTTCTTTTGTTCTCTAATTCTTTAAGGAGGAAGCAAAAATGAAAGAACACATCTGTTATAAATGCCTCATGGTGTTCCTAGGACTTTGCACCTGTCTTAGGTCTTCCATTTGTGATCAGTAGCCCTCATGGGTCTCCCTGTTGAATCCTGGGAGAATGTCTAGAAGGGTTAAATGCTAAATATGTTGGATAAAAAATTAAAAGTATTGCCTACTCTGTGTCAAAGTACACTTGGCTGGCTTCCATTACACCATTATGAAATTGCCTGAGGAATACATTATGTAAGCATGCTCTGTGGCTGGACTAGAGATTACAGAGTCCACATTCAATTAAGAAGAACACCCTAGCCGAAATCAGCAAATCTAGTCATTTCAGGAAGAGAAACGACAAGGTGAGCAAAATTAAAGCTTGCTAAGCTTCCTCATAAACACACACTACATTCCTCTGAATGCCAAGCCCTTCCAAATCACACATATCATTGGTACCGACTCAGAAAAAAATCCACACATGCTCCATCTCTTCCCAGCGCAGAACGCATCTTATCATTTTGGAAATGTTTGGCTATTCACTTCAGCAGTGTTTCTTTTATGACTCAGCTGTTGTTAACACTGCAAAATCTCACAGAAAGTTTCACTGGATAAAAATGATTTACATACACTAATCTGGCAAAAATGGCTTGCCAAAGCACAGTGCTTCTACTTTTCCTTCAGTTTTTTCTTGACAGTTGGAAATGGGTACATGTTGTAATTTATCTGTGTCTATTTTCTATTTTAGGAGTGTCCAGTAAAATCACTCAACAGCATGAGAGCTAGAAGGGCAATAATGAAAACTGCCCTAAATCTTCAGAGAGCAATAATGTGCATGGAATATAAACAGTGTAGGCAATTGTGTATGTGTCTATATGTATATATATATATACACATATGATCTAGACATATGACTGGTAAGGAAACCTGAACATATTTGCAGACCCAACCATGAAAATGGCTGATAAAAGGGTCTGCACTGATCCACCAGCTTCCATTTCCTTACTAGAGAACTCATTTGGAAGGTCACTGAGCACAATAAATTCTAACAGTGGGAAGCAGTGGACTTTTGAAGACATGAAAGCAGAACATCGAAAGCACAAAAGGCCATGGCAGCTAAACATTACTCCACAATGTGAAAATTAGGAAGGAAATAAGCAGAGTCCCAAGAAAGAAAGGATGACAATGGGAACTATCACAAGAGCCACATATCTCAGAAGTGCAACAGTGAATGATTCCTCAGCAGACTGTCAAGGATGAGAAAGAGGAAAGTAGTGTCCATGCTGTACGACTTGTTAGCACGTGATGTTCCTTAAGTTTATGTCACACTACGGGCTCACAAGACTTCTCAAAGAATATTGCTTTAAATATGAAATCTTTCAATTGTAGAACTTTATAGCTGGAGAAGGCTGTATTGGGTATTCAATGTTTCTCTGAATTGGAAAAAAATCATTTTCTCTGTCTCTATAATCTCTTTAGCTCTCTCATCTCTCTATTTTTCTCGTCTCTCTTCTTCCCTTTCCTCCTTTATAAACCCTTTTTCTTATGGGGCTTCATTTTTCCAGAAACATAATAATGATGCAGACCACCTTAAAACAGAAAATAATACATGAAATCAAATTAACATAATCGTTTGTTTCTTGTAGTATTCTCATAAATTTCATTTCTGTTCTGGTTAGGTTTTTCTTTCTTTCTTTTTTATTGTCAATGTAATGCAACTAAGAATGAGCTGGGGAGAAGAAACATACACTGAAGACTTCCCTCCACCATGTCTCGATTGATCTTTGATGAGGGAGGACCCAGGCATAGGTGTGTCTGGGATATGTATGAAAGCCAGCTTAGAGCATGAACTAGCTGGCCTTTGGGGCAAGAGTAAGCCAGTAAGAAGCTTCCCTTGTCCATTCCTCCCAGGTATATTTGACTTCTTGCCATGAGTTCTGACAGTGATGGAATGTGACCTGGAAATATATTGAAAGAAACTTTTTCTCCCCACATTTCTTTCGGTTGTTAAGGGCAACCCAAGAGCAAACTAAGGCAATATCCATCATTCATTGTCTGCAGAATTCCATGATATAGTAGACATTTTATTTTTTCCATCATTGCCTATTCTTATTTTGCACATATTATAACTGAGTTAGCATCTTCTCTATGGGCCCTAGAGATGTTAAGAATTGGGGCAGCACACCTGGTTCATTCCAGGGCCAAGTCAACAGAGGTAACTGCAAAACAAACAAGGACAGGGTACGAAGGACAACAGTGAAAGTAAGTGGCTTTGTTCCTCTATATTACTGGAAAGAAGACTTTGCTGAAGTATAAACCTAGTATGGCAGTGTCCCACTGTCTACAGTTCCTATATGTTCAGGAGACATAATTATAGACACAGGAAAACATCTAGATTCAGGAGAATGCTAAGTTAGTAACAAGCACCATTCCTAATATGAAATAGAATTTAATTCAACATTAAATATATATTTCAAAGGGTTTTTTCTTCCATTTCAAAAAATTCATCTAACAGTCTGATATATAAAATTCTAGATACAATTCCTCAACTAATGAAACAAAGTTGAGACTTTTTGTTTTTTATTTTTCTCTAAGATTTTTATGAAACTGGGTTCCAAATATGTAGCTCACAGGCTGGTTTCAGACTCTTGCTGCTCTTCCTGCCTTGGCTTTCCAAGGGCTGGGCTTATAGGTGTGCAGTAAGTTTCCTTTTTTTTTTTTTTTTTTCCTAAGATATATTTATTTATTTTCATTTACTTATTTATTTATTTATTGCTTCAGGTTACATCTCCATCATAGTGTCCTCTTTCTACCCCTCCCAGTCCAGCCCTCCCACCCTCTACCCCCTAACCCTTCCATCCCACTCCTCTGGAGTGGAGTGTCCGTACATAACAGTCCCCTGCCCCAGTTCAGCAGTCATATGAGGGCCAAGAGCCTCCTCATACACTGGGGACCTACAAGGCAGCACCATTAGGGAAAAGTGACTCATTGACAGGGAGAAAAAGAAAAAGTCTATGACCATGTTCCCTTTGGTGCGTTGGTTGTGGTACAGAAATCTTGTACTATATAGGTAAAATCCGACTATGAGTGAATAGATTGCATGTGCATCCTTCTGAGTCAGGGTTAGCTCACTCAAGATGAGCTTCTCTAGTTCCATCCTTTTGGCTGCAATAGTTTGCACACACTAACTCAGAGAGCTCAGATGATAGTGAGTGGGTTTTTGTATTCATGTTGAAGAGAAATCTTAGAAGAATCATAATGAATTCTTTCTCTTGTCATTCACTTACTTCTCTTTGTAGTTCCACTACTGGCCTTCATATCAGTTAGTTGTAACGGGAAAATACATCAACGTGGTTTTCACATATTCAAAACAACAAACAAGGAAACTCGTTTCTGGAGAATTTTTAGGTAGGTTTCTAAAACCTAAATATTTGAAACTAAATGTTTTTTTTTTATATTTTGACACTGTATGTGTAAAATTAATGATTCATATAACAGGCTAAGTGTTTATGCATGTGTCCACATCTGTATGTATGTCTGCACATGTATTTGTCTGTGTTCCTGTGGATACAAGTCTACATGCACATATATGTACCTGCATGTGTAAACAACAGGACAACCTTCAGAGTCATTCCTCAAGTATCATCCACCTGACTATTTTGAGACAGTCTCTCATCGGCCTGGCACTCACATATTAGGCTAGACTGACTGCCTAGCAATCCCCAGGGACCCTCCACTTCTGCTTTCCCAGGACTGGGATGACAAAAGTATTCCACCATTACAAGATTTCTTCACATGGCTTCAATTCCTTATGCCTATGCATCAAGCACTTCGCCCAGTAAGCTCTCTCCCTGGACCATTGTTTATTTTTGATTTGTAAAACATATCTAAAATTCAATAATATTCTGAAAACTATCGTTAGCAACATCTGACCCTCTTCTGGTTTGTTTATTTTTATTTACTTCATAAAAATCATGATCAACAACTACTTTATTTCTAAAAGTTTTAAGTGAGTGGTAAAAGGTTTGGTCAAGGTAATTTCATCAACATAGCAATAGACGGAAATTGCTTCAGTCACTGATCTCACACATGTAAGGCATGTTCTTTCTTAAGGGCATTATCTCATTTAATGGTCCCAGCAACACTGTAAGAGAGGTAGACATTCCTATTGTTTCTATTTAAGAGATCAAAAAACTCAGGGCAGAGGGCTCAGTGGGTAAGAATATTAGAATCATCTGCAGACATGATGGTCGGAGTTGAAATATCCAGGGCTTACATTAAATCTAGCCATGATTGCTAAGGTCTATCTGTAATCCCAGAATTGGAAGAAAGAGACAGGATCCTGAGATTTTCTTGCTAATCAAAATAGCCAAAATCCTAAGCATCCAGGGCAGTAAAAGACTTTGTTTTAGTCAATAAGGCAGGGAGCAAAGAGGAAGTCACCTAAAGCCTTGTCCTGGCTCCTCACATACACATACACCTGCACTCACATATCACACACACTACACAAACCACATCACCAAAACCAGCACAAACACAGACAACACACAGCACCCCCATCCTCACTATACTTCTTTAAAAGAACTAACAACAGCCAAAGATCTAAGAGATTACACAGCAGGAATTCAAACCATGATCCATGCAGAAGCTAGACAAAGAGGCAGGAAACTCAGTGATGTCTAACATACCATTGTGTCCTTCTTCAGGCTTTGAGCAAGATAAATGTTCTCTTAATTTTCTAATATAAAACTTGGGGAGAAAAAGAAAGGAAACATAGAAGAGCTTTCTGTAGATAGTTTAGTGGTCCCTGATCATATGGAGTTAATCTGGAGCAAAGAAAACAGCATGGCTGAACTAAGGAATCCAACTGCATGGATCGGGAAGCAGATGCTGACTTCTCAAGTTGTGTAAGCATCCCAGGTTCAAGTCAGAACCTATGAAAGCCAATGATGGGGGCTTATATTAAAATGGGACCCAGAGCCTCAGAATAAGAGCCAACAAACTAGACCAGGCTATGGAGTGGCCAGAGGAACTCGATGAACTTTCTTTTTTCTGCTTCGTTAGATATCACCAGCATTGATGGCACCAGCTGCAGGGAGCTCGGAGAGCAGAAGGTGCATCTCATCCTGAATAGCATGCAGATAGAGGAAGGGCAAGGTCTAGAATGATAACTTCTAAAAGCCAAGCTAGGAAAGAAATTCAAACTAGTGGAAGAATAGAAGCTGTGCACACTCTGCTGCTGAGTACTGGGGCTTCCCTGGGCCCTCCTTTCCTGTTCCCTCTCAAAGCCCTGCCTGGACCATGTCACTAACCCCATTTGCTGGCTCAATGTCTGGTTAGAGACACATTGTCTTCTGGGTCTCCAATGACGTGTGCTGTGTACTGCTGTATACTATGTCTGCACCAGGGTGTAAGACCAGAGAAAACACTCTGATCTTTATCACCACCTCTTTTTCATATCTGGGACAAGGCACTACTTGTTAGTTTCAGTATGAATAAATTTAAAAGCAATATTATCCAAATACTATTTTCACATTCAGAATTTTGAGTTTTATGTATGACTACATGCTCTATTTAAATTAAGAAATGGTTAAAAATGATGAAAATATAATACAATCAAAGTTAGTGACCTTGAAACATGTAAATTAATTCAGGCATAACTACTGCTCAGAATGCAGAACTTGAATGTTTGCGTCATTTAGCAGAACACAGACAGACAGAGCACACTGAAAACTACGCTCTATTTCACAAAGAAAGAAAGCTACTGGCCCACATCTAAAAACACCAGGATCAGTGGCTAATTGCTGGAAATCAACACTCTTCTCAGAATTTTCTTCTCTCCAGTAGACACTACGTAACCAGCCATATACCAAGTAAATAATAAAAATAGCATTAATGTTTCATATATAGTAGCCTAAGAAGTTGTCTTAAATTAAAACCAGTAATAAAAGCAATATTTAAAGGAGGAGGTAAAACAATACAAAAAAACCAAAGCAGATAAAAACTGAATGCTTTTCTTCGACTAAAAAAAATAGAGAGCATATTCTAGAACTAAGAAAACTAAATTAACAAGGAGCCAATATTCTCCACAAAAAAAAAGTTCTAAAAAGAAAACCAGCTTGTTTCTTCTTTCATTTTGAAGTAGCAACCTAAAAGGGAAGTTTAATCATTATAGAATTTATATAAATATTCACATATAATATACCCATCCCTAGAACATGAGTAAGTTCTATGATATTAGATAAAAACCTAAAAGACCATCTCTTACCCAAAACATAAGGACCAGTATAAGCCCATGTCACAGAATAAGCAGGAAAATATTCATTTTAGATATTAACCAACAAACTACCAGCTAGAAAACTCACTATGATGTATAAAGGACAGGCATTTAGGCTGAATCAGAACAGTGGGTTATTTTCAGGTGAAAATATTATGAGGGCCCCTTTTCTTCAGATTCTGAATTTTTCAAGTAATGTTCTATCATGCTTATGGCTTTAGAAGACAAACAAGTCTAGATGAGAAAGGTGAGATAGCTCTGGTTTAGTCACTGATAGGTACAGTTCATCTGAAGGGTTCATCTTTGGCTTCTTCTCTCTTTCAAACCACTGTAGTCCCTTCTTTTCCTATTTTGCCACTTAAAAAACACACTCAAGTGGGGTATTCTGTACATTTCTTTCTAGTGACTACTCACAAGAGGAATCAATGCTAAGGCTCAGTAATTTACTCAGTAAATCTACAGTGCCAACAACTTAATATACTGGCTAGAGCTGGAGATATGGCTCAGTAATTCAGCAGTTATCCAGCATGTGCAAGACCTGGGTTCAATTCCCAGCACCACCACACATACAAGCAGATACAAGAGTGAGGCATAAGCCATATCTTTCTGAAAAATAACCATCCCCACCCTTAAAATGGAAACTCAGATAATTAAAAGAGGGAAAAGATTCATTGCCCTTTTAATGAGCTTAGCAACACTGTATCAATAAAGCCAGAACAGCAGAGTCCATGATTTGATCCAGCCTGCCCCTTTCACAGTACAGGAAACAGCCTTAAGAAAGAGCAGTGCCAGTTGTAGTATTGATACCTTCTACTACATAGCTAAAATCCTACTATAAGTGAATAGATGCCATATGTGTCCTTCTGAGTCTGGGTTAGTTCACTCAGGATGAGCTTTTCTAGTTCCATCCATTTGGCTGCAAATTGTATAATTTCATTGTTTCTGATAGCTGAATAATATTCCATTGTGTAGACGTACCACAGTTTTTTAACCCATTCTTCGGTTGAGGGACATCTGCATTGTTTCCAGTTTCTAGCTATTACAAATAAGGCTGCTATAAACATAGATGAGGAAACTTCCTTATGATTCCATGAAGAGGCATTTGGGTGTATACCCAGAAGTGGTATGGCTGGGTCCTGAGGCAGAGCTATTCCAAGTTTTCTAAGGTATCGCCAGACTGACCTCCATAGTGGTTGCACAAACCTGCACTCCCACCAGCAATGGAGCAGGGTACCCCTTTCTCCACACCCTCACAAGCATGTGCTGTCATTTGAGTTTTTGATCCTAGCCATTCTGACAGGTGTGAGATGGAATCTCAGAGTCGTCTTGAGTTGCATTTCTCTGATGATTAAGGATGTTGAGCATTTCTTCAAGTAACTTGGACATAGACTTCTTATTTTTAATTTTTATTTTTTATTTATTTTTTATATATTAGTTATATTTTTTCTATTTTTTAGTCTTTTTTATCTATTGTATGCTTATTGATTTGTTTGTTTAGTAGTTCTCTCTCCCAGGCAACGAGACACTTTTCACTGATGGTACTGCTTTATAGATCCCCAATGAATGAAGAGGCTCTTGGCCCTCATACGACCTCTCAACTGAGATGAGGGACTGTTATATAAGGACACCCCACCCCAGAGAAATGGGATGGGAGGGTTAGGAGGTAAAGAAAAAAAAAATGAAATGTGATGTTTCGGTCTTTTACTACTAACTGTCATGAACTGTTTAGGATAATTAAGAAATGAAAACTAATGGTTATGCAAGCCAGTCATTCTGTTAGGTACTATGACAGCCTATTATAGTTACTTGCTAAGCTAATCAGAAATAAACCTGCTAAGAGACAAGCAACATCTGCTTACCCTAATATAAGAGATAGATAGGGCCTCTTCAAAAACCTCAAGAGATCTGCAGAATATGGCATTCAAAGATGTTTTCGTAACTTTAGATTTTATTTATATCAAGACATATCAACTCCTGACAGCACCCCCTATTCTCCTCCAAGTAGAAGATGAGCATCGAAGAATCTCCAGTGTGAGATGATTGAATTAGTCGCAAGCCTATCTCTTGGTAGGAAAAGCCCCTTGCTCCAACTGTAGACAGAATGCTGTCCAAAAAGGACAAAACCTGGAAGCAGGTAAGTCGACAGCCTAGCTCTGACAAGACAGGGTAGGTAAGTCCTTCATAACCCCTGCTCTACAATCAATGTCTGTCAGAGAAACGGGGCCAAACGACTGAAGAGCGACGCTGTAATGTATGGAGAGAAAATGGGAACTGTCCAGGCAGCCACTGGTATGTCATTTCTTAGTTTGGGAAGCTGCAGACCCTGTACTTCCTATAAAATCAGATATATTTATCCCTCTCAGGTCTCTGAGGTGATTGAAGAACAGATAGATAAAGTCTCATAATTAAATTTTGAGTTGTTTAGGAATCAAGAGAGTGTTATACATCTAAGAAGATACTTTTAAAATTGTGTTGCAAGTTAGTATGAATGTTGAGTCAGATATAGAACTTTAAACTCATGGAGATGTTTAGATAGTAGAATGTCAAAGTCAGGTACCAAATACATATGGACTGGTCATTGGGAATGTACCTTAAGCCATATAACCCTCATAACTGCGGCCTAATTACCTCTGTTGTACTGTATTGTATTTATTATTATAAGAGAAAGAGCCATTTGTTGGACTGAAAGGGGAAACTGTAGAGGGAAATAAGATATACCTTAAACTTAAAAGAAAAAAAAAGGGAAGAGGATGGGGGGGTTGAGGATGGGGGGTTGAGGGTGGGAGGGTGGGACTGGAGGGGGAATGGGGGGGGGGCTGCGATTGAGATGTAACTTGAAGAAATAAAAAATAAAGGAAAAAAAGAAAGAGCAGTGCCATGTATGAACTTCTGGGTGTCTATAATGGAAAGTGCTTCCTGTGTCACTAAGTTCAAGTTGTTCCTAGTGACCTGGAACACCACAAGCAATGCCTATATTGTGAAGGGGACGAGGAGATGGGCTATTAAATCTTTCTGGGTGAAAATGGGTGGCCATTTTATATAGCTCATAATATTCTTGTAACCATAAAGATTTAGATCTGTAATTATAGGAAGGAGTCCGATTTCACTCCAATTACTAAGAAAGATGCTACATAATAAAAAGCCAAGACTTGAAAAATGAGAGTTTGTAAGAAGTGAATGTTTCCAAATTCTAGTGGATTAACTGGGTGAAAACAGATCTACTTTAACACAACAAAACCTCATCAGACACATTCCACCCAGTCAGTAATCCTTTAAGCAAATAAATAAACACATTTGTTACAACAGAACCAACTTATTTTTCCTAAATTAAATGTTTGGGGAGACAAAGTCAACTGTTGTAAGACAACACAAGATTATTATAAAACACACACACACACACACACACACACACACACACACACACACACACA
>CAJQZJ010034863.1:17954-55650 GCA_907164525.1 Lophiomys imhausi | reverse complement strand
ACACACACACACACACACACACACACACACACACACACACACACACACAAACCTATTCTTAGCCTTGAGTAAAAACAGCAGGCTTTGTCCTAGGTTCAGTAGGTAATGGCAAGGCCCTTGCCACCCAAGTCTGGAGATGTGAGTTCAATACCTGGACCCATGTAAAGGTAGAAGGAGAAAACCAATTCCACAACTTTGACATCCAAATACATACTGTGGCGCACACACACATAGACACACCATGATAAATCAATAACTTTCATAAATCATTTGAAAAACCAGGTTATCTCAAAAAAGTCTTTGTATTTTTTTAAGTTATAAGCACTGTTAAATAAGCAAACTGATTATAGCTGTTATGAATCACCATCAAAAAACATTAAACTCTCAGAAGACTGCTTTTGCTTATCTGAATTATAAAAATTGTAAGCTGCATGCTTACAAAGTCCAAGAATTGAGTTTTAAATACCGTATCCTCAATGGCTGCAACATAAATATGCCTTCTAAACAACATAATACAAAATATCTCCTTGACGATAGGAATAATGAGAAAAAAATTCTACCTGCAAAATGTAAGCCCCAACAAAGCCCAAAACCTATGGCACTCTCTCTGGAGAACCACTGAAATTCACAATGGGAAGGAAAAGAGAAAGGCATATGGAAGGATCACCTCAGGTTCTGTGGCCAAAAGAAAAAAGGAGTTGAAAGGCAATGCTTCCTGGAGTCATATTAAGTCATGGAGCTCATCCCCCTCCTCTCCGTTCTTCTGTTTGATGGCTCACAGAAATCTCCATCCGGGTGTTTAAACCCTTGCCTGGGGAATCTCACAGAAGAAAGGAGAAGAAAGGGTTAAGACACTGGTGTAGTCTCTGTCCCTGCCTCTCATAGCCAACAGATTGTCGGGGGTGGAGCCTGGAAGTCACTTATCTGCCCCTAGTCTTCTTTCAGCAATTTCTAACTGATATGTGCTTGTCAGCATTAATTACATGAGACACTGGATTGGCTTGATCGCTGACAAAATTTAAAAGCACTGTAACAAAGCAAAAGGGCACCAGGAAAGCTGCCAAGCAGGAGGATCAGGGGCTCGCCCACCTCCCTCCTGCCCAGTTCCACCGGCCCCTGATACAGCTGCCCTTCTCTGCAGGCGGAATTTAAGATAGCAGACCTATCCACTTTTTGTAGGACAGTCCACTCTGCTGTCTCATTAGAAGCATTCCCTCTCTCATACACAGCTTCCTGTTTGAATGTCAAACTATAAAATCATCAGACTGAGCCTCCTCTTTAAACTCTATCACCATTCTTTATTCCCACCATAGAGTTACAGCAAAGAGGCTTCCCTGGAAATCCAAGAGCTGTGATTCGATTCTGGTGATGCGCAATCTGTTTCCATATTAATTCTCCACAGAAGTCTATTTCTCCACATTATGCTGGGATGAAATCAGAGAACTTGTACTCATTAGACAGAAAGCACAGGATCTGCTATCAACTCACTTTCCCCGAGAATAAATGTATTTCAGAACCATAAAATCTTTCATTCCCATCTGGCTGGTACATTCTTGCTAATAAGATCACTGGGTACTGTAAGCATATAAATGGTGGCCCTTTACACTGCAACCATGAGTGGATAAATGGTGTTTCAAAAGTCAAGTGGACTAGTGCTGTCCAACAGGGCTGTCATGCAACAAAGGAAAAACTCTATGTTGGAGCTGCTCTACACGGTCACTCACTATGTGTGGGTTTTGACCACTTGAAATGTAGCTGGCACAATTGAGCTCTTAATTACATTTACATTTAATTAAGTAATAAGGAAACTTGGCTTCTTAAATTAGATAATTAGGAACAAGAAGATCTGTCTGCTGTCGCTTCCCATGGGTAATGATGAGAAGACACTAGACTCTGGCAGATACCTCCCAAGGCAGCAGAGCCTGGGCTCTATGACTGTCAGAGTGACAGGCTGTGTGTCAATAGGGAGGGGACTATGAAGTTTAGTGTACTGTTCTTTTTGTAATGTTTAGAAAATTTTTCATTTAGTATGTGAGAAATGACCCTCAAAGATGTGAGTTATTGTCCCAAGGGTTCTTAGTAATTACCTACACATATGGAGACATGTGTGATGCTTCACTCTTGTGCATAAGTATTCCAAAAGGGGGGGGAGGGCATGCTTAGGAGGCCACTTATTTCTTGTATCCTTCCCTTAAGAAACACCATGTTGATATCGGTCTATGGATAGAAGCAAACTTTGGCTTGCTTCATTGCTTTTCTCAAAGTTAACAGCTAAGAACAAGAACAGAATACCTTAAAAAGCCCTCACCCATTTCTATGTCCCTGTTCTTCTGTCTAATGAAGAATCTAAAAGGTTTCCCAATCAACAAAGGTAGCAGACCTCACCACGTTTGACTAAAAAATGTTAAGCACAGGAACTTTACTTTTAAGTAATATACTTTTAAAAAATGGTTGGAAGCCGTATGTTTTTCATTGTTGACTTTTAAAAATATAAGCAATAATCATTGACTAGTATGTGTACCAGTATACTTCTTAAAGGGCCCTATCGTTTTACAAGCATCATGACATAAAATAGTATTCAAAATGAGTCCAAGAAGATGGATATTTTAAGCATTTCTCATAGAAAATAACCATCTGTACAATAAGTCATTGTCTATTATACCAAGGTGATTTATTAAGGATAATGAGGTGCATGATTTAATAGCTGCTGCAAATCCTTTTTCAAGTAGGATAGGAATAAATAATACAAAAAGATGGTCCAATAATAGGCAAGTTCTAAGCTAAGATCTATGCTGTATGCTGGTCGCAGGAAACCACATGAGCTCGGTTAACTGTGGAAGAAGTAAAAGTGAAGAACTGATATATATGTAGCACAATGTCAGTTTTCCTGTCTCTTACTTTAGGAGTCATCGTGAATGTAGATTACTAAACCCCTTTCCGCCACTGACAGCACAGAGCTCTCCAATTGGAGGTGAGAATGGTGCAGCTCAAGTTTTTCCAAAACTCCAGCTCTCTGACATCTCTCAGTGCAAATTACAGTCGACAGTGTCTCCTTAATCCCTGCAACCCCTCAGTGTCCTGCACACTGCAGTGGACAATGCTTTAAAGACTGCATTCGCAATAGGAGAGCAGCTGAGTTCAAGAAGTAAGTGAGATCTCAGAGATCTCTGCCATACTAATCCATACCTGTTTCCCTGTGAGACCTGGTTCCAGCCTATACCATCACTCATACTTTCTGGAAAGTATGCATGGTGAGTTGTAGTTATGGCTAAAAGCAATAACTTTTTATTTACCATTAACGTTCTACAACATATAAAACCAAAGCTGCATACATCATTTGACTCTCACATGTAGTCATCACTTCCGATTTGCAAACTAGCAATCTCTGGTAACAGTCAAGTCTTCCCCCAGCCTTATGAAATCAGTATGGCAAATTTCTAACAACGGGAAATACAAGCCATCTTACAAGCCAGCTGTTTGGCATGAACAGACTGCCTGGCTGTGCCTTACAGGCATGACATGGTCATTCACTAATTAAGCTGGAGCAGTCAGCCTGTTTCCATACCACCCAGCAAATCCATATCAAATAAGAGTGGATGCTACAAATCCTAGTGTTCAAGTAACATTGAACTTGAGAAAATGTCCACGGTTCAACATAAACAAGGGGCCTATGTGTGAGGCATATGCAGTTTCTACTGCCCTGGCGTGCCAGAACTGAGACCGTTTTATTAGATGCCATTAGTCTCTGTTAGGGCGGTCATTTGAACAACAGATTGGCAAGTATAAAACCAAGGCACCTGTTGTACATTTGGCACCGGGGATGAAGCCCCTTAAAATGAAAACAAGTAAGAGCTAGAATCATGCCAAGGGATGGCTTTCGGTTCAATAACGACCGTGTGTCAGAATTAAGTGCATCTGGGAATTCTTACCACAGCCAGATGTAAAGGCAGATTTGTCTTGTCTAGTGGCATATGAGTGGATACACACAGTCTACTGAAATTTGGCTTTGGAGTGGATTAGTAACCAACTAGGTAAGTGGAACCTTTCCAATCAAATAAATTAAGTACTGCAAAGGAACCAACAATATGCTCAGAAACTGTAGACCCTTAACATCTAAGAACTGGACCGTGAACAAACTCATCCCTGATTTTTCTGTGTACAGTGGAAAATGAATGAGAGAGCATTCAAATAGGAACAGAGAATGTTCAAAATTATAGAAGAGCCCCAAAGGGAGATTGAGAACTACAAAGAATTTGGCATAACTATAATACATGTTTGCTGAGGTGGGTAAAGGGAAAGAGGAAATGACTGGGAATGCTAAGGGGGTAAGAGAGAAGCATTTGAAAGGACATCAAGAATCAGGTGGCTTTGCTAAGTATTATTTCAAGGTTCACAATCAACGGAACAAGAGCCAAATTCAAGTATGTTCTAGTTAATAATAAAAGTTAACTCCGAATGAACTTAGCCAATAGCTGCTTGCAAGCAGGGACTGCATAGCAGTGTCTACTAAATTTTCCTTATGAGGTTTATTTTTTAAAATCATGGATTAACTACAAAAACTATGTGATATGTGCCTGTAATCCCAGCACTGAGGAGGTACACGCAGGAAGATTGAGAGGTCAAGGCCATCCTCAGCTGGGTAGTCAGTTAAAAGCCAGTCTGGTACACATGAGACCCTGTCTCAAGCAACAACAAAGGCCCAGAGATTCTCAGCACATGTTACCCACACAAGGTGGTACTTCCTGAATATCAGCAGAAGTATTTACTCAGGGTTTGTTAACGATCAAGCTGGCTACAGAGCGGAAAACCACAATCAGCGATGCCAAAGGTACCTAAGGAAGCATCAATCCAAGCAAAGGATGCTGGAGCTGTGCAGACAGAAGCAGGCTGGAAGGAGACTAACTCTTATTCAAGTACCTCTAAGATAAACAGACACTATTCAAGAGAAAATATTCTAAATTATAAATTCTAAAATCAAATTTTAAATTAAAGTTTTTTTCGAAAATCTTTTGTTTTTGTGAAAATACATACAATTCAGGCTGCACCTAGAAAACAAAGTCAGATTCAAACATATCTAGGCAACCATTGCTTAAGAATAGTAACAAGTATGCATATGATAGGTATTAAATTCGCTATTCTCAATTAATAAATATTTTTATTTAAAGACATTTATAAGACCAAAAAGTGGGTGAGTTCTCAGTACAAAAAAAGGCAGAGCTGCCCATGCTTCCTGGAGGTTATGGTTAACAGATTAATTTGTAGAAAAGTGTGTGACTTTTTGCATGTGAGAAGCATTTTGGAAACTTGGACCCAAAGGACTTAAATGTTGAGACACAAAAAAGGCCCATAAAAGAAAAAAGCATTCTCCAAGTGACTTTATGTACCATGTCTGATTTAAAACTTCAGGGTGCCCTGCTGTCAAAGAAACAAATAATTTTCCAAACCATCAAACAAATATAACATTTTTTTCTTTAGAAAATCATAATTTGAAACATTATTCCACACCCCCCTTCAAAACAACAGCCCCAAACAAACTCCTATGAAACAGTTTAAATGGAGAAAAAAATAATCAACTTTGCCCATCTGTTATTAAAAAAATTATCAGGAGAGCAGTAAAACCAGATATTTTAGAAGGCACTCTAATAGATGAAGGTTTCACAGATAAACGTGTGGCAGGACAGCTGCCAGCAACAGGAACACCTATGTATCACCCCTTGGCAGAACTCCACCTCTTTGACAGGAGGCTGCTCTTTGGAGATTCCTGCTTGATTTATACTTCTCTTTATAAAAAACGCTTTTGATTCCTAGTGGGTAGCACGAAAGTGCCAGGCTTGATTACTTTAAAATCATTTCTGGTGCAGATCCTTTGCCTAACTCTACCTTGGACTGAGCCCAGAGCTCAGCAGCTCATCAATGCCTTGGAAGCCTGACATATTAGATCTGGAAAGCAACAGGAGCCAAAGGTCAACTGCCCAAACCCCTATGGGGAAAGTGCTTCTCAGTTGTGTAAGGACCAGAAGCTTAGAAACGGCACGGAGAATTTACATATGCTTATATTTCTTATGAAATTGTGCCAAAGAAACAGAAATACTACTGGTTGAACTTGCCTGCTATGTGGGAAATACACTCTTTAATACTTTTTTGGTATACAAGAAGGAGAGGCTTAAGTGTAAAGTAGATAATACTTTAGTTAGGGTGCTCACACTGCTGGATTTAAAATCCTGGCCCTCGGATCAACCCTTATTACATCTACGTACTCAACCTTGAGCTCTCTCCTAATCAGTTTTCCTTCCTGTGAAACTACCACCTAGAACTATCTAATTAGCATTTAATATATACAATATTAGTTTTGGGATTAAACATATTACTGAAGGGAAGGAACCAAGTGCTCAGTACAATTTAGCAACTAGCACTAGCATGACTATCGAATGCTGACCCCTAAATTACACTTGCAATGTCAACACTGCAAAAAGGACATCTTCTCCAAAAACGAATGCTGAATTTTGCCTATCTCAGGGTGCCAGGTATTTTTGTTCAGTCCTGTGTTTGAGTTTCAAGGGATCTAAGGCATCCACACATGCTGCATAAGGGCTCTGCCACTAAGCTATATCTCTTATAACCACAGCCCTATCATCACAGGCATGTATCTACAGTAGTTCTCAACCTTCCTAGTGCTGTGATCCTTTAATACAGTTCTTTATGTTGTGGTGACCTATGACCATAAAATTATTTTCATTGCTACTTCATAAGTGTAATTTTGCTACTCTTATCAATCATCATGTAAATAATACATGCAGGGTACTTGATATGTGACTTCTGTGGGGATTGCAGCCCACAGGTTGAGAACCACTGGCTTATGATGAATAATTATTGTTTACATTCATGATTTAAATGAAATTCAACTCATATCTCCTCAGTTCAATTCAATCCAAAGAAAAACAATAAGTGAGTTGAGCAGCAGTTGGGTAGGCAATACTTAGGCTTCCCTGATCATAAGTTGACACAGCAGACATGGAGGAGGAAAGGGTTCTTGGAACCATACTGGAGAGCCAGAGAGTGCTATGGCAGAGACTCCTCCAGGATAGTTCAGAATCTGCTCAGGCACAAAAATGGATCACCTAAGTGCTCTGGGTGAGAGAACAGGTGGGGCATGCAAATTAGAGTCAGGCTGCAAAGGACTGTGCCTGCTGGGATGCCTAGTTAGCACTTGATTGTGTAGGCACACACACACACACACACACACACACACACACATACACACACATACACACACACACACAAACTCCGCATCTCAGAAAAGAACAGAGACAACACTAAGACAACATGAGAAACTATTTGTGAATTGCTGAGCATCCAACCACATGGTAAAGTCAGAAGGGAAAGGAAGCCATACAATAAAGAAACTCCAGGAATAGAACTACAAAATTGGATCCAACAAAAATGAAAGAAGAAAGGTGTAAAAGATGACACCAATGTTCCTTCCAGAGGGCTAAATCAGATGAGGTTTGGTGCCAAGGAAAATGGCTGCAAATATGTAAAGGAGACATTATTTAGAGTTTACACAACAGAGCTCGGGAAGCAGGGAAGTCTCTTATTTACAATGATCTATCCAGTTGATAGAAATTTAGGATTGGAACTTGACAGATGCTGAGAAACCTACGCAGAAATTGTTGGTTCTATGTTAACTAGACAGGAATATCCCAGGAGGCAGCATAGGGGGAATCTAAATAAGCTGTAGATTAATCGACATTCAAAGAGTTTATAATAAATATGGAAGCTATGGACCCTAAACATCACAGGAAAGGGGAATTCGTGCTGAGAAGAAAGCAAGAGTCAAGGAAAGAGCTCAGAGCAGCATCCATCCACTGTAGTCTTCAGTATAAGTTGTTTCTAATATGTCATTTTTATAGGGAACCACTACAATACTCCAAGGAAAAATATAAATAAAAATGATTACATGAATAGTAAGTAGATTTGGACCATTTAAGGTGATTATTCTCTGCTAGTCAAATTATCATGAGAAATATTAATAAGGTATAAAAAAATGTACCCTAAGGAATCAGACCAAACCATTTCAATCAGAAAACTCTGAATTGGTGATGATTTCCCCCCCTTTTACAAACCTTTAATAATATTTTAATTAAAATATACTACTTGGGGATGAAATGTGTTTCACAGGGAACTGAGGGTCTACTTATGGAAAATGAAGTGATTAGAGCCACTCAATGAATCTTTTTTGTTGGGGTGAACATTGGGAAGGATGGTAAAAATTCTGTCAAACACTGCAAACAAATGTCTTTTTGACCTGTAATAGGACAATGTGCCAGCATTTGATGTGGCTAGTCTAATTTCTTCCTGTGACACTGTACTGGTGGGTCTTAGGGAAAGACAGAAGCCAGTAAGTAAATTCCTATCTTCCATCAACACATTTGACCTCAGAACAAACCCACAACTGGCTACAGGCCCCCACCATCCATCATTGCTCTTGAAACCAGATCTTTCAGGAAAAGACAGCTGCACTAGGCAAGGACTGAGCAGCTTTCTAAGATGCAATGCACTTTTTTAAAGGCATTTATTTTGGTTTAGTATTTTAATTAACTGCGTTTCTAAGCATTTCTTTCCCCCAAACTGCAGTTCCACATCAACAGCTATCCTTGGGAATCTATTAATTCATTCTTGACTTTTAAAGGAAATGTTCCCAGTACATTCTAGGCAAAGTCATTTCTAGCTTTTACTTTGAAAGCTTTTCTGAGATAGTGGTGTACTGAGGCATGCTAATGTGCACAGACTGCATTGAACAAGCTGGGCAAGAAAGATTGTTCTAGGATCTGCAGTGATGACAACAAATACACAACAGAATGCCAAGGAGGAGGGAAGAATATACAGACACCTATGTCCAACAGAACCGAGTTTTAGATCAGTCAGCAACCATTTAGAGCTAACAGATGATGATCGAGATAGGTATCTACCATAAAACATATGCCTAGCCTGAAGCATACTTACTACATGGCTACTACATTTGGGGACTTTTTATTCTAACCTGAAAAGATACGAAATCTTAATTACACATCAGCACATGAATGGTATTCTCCCCACCTCAGAGATGGTGAACCTGACACTCTGAAATGCTGACTCCGTGCCCAGGAAATGATAGGACTGAGAACGTGAGTTTTCCTTACAGCAAAGCTATCACTGCCGTCTCTTCGCTGAGCAAAAATAAATAAATAAGAATGGTAGTGAGTTTTGACATTCCATAGGAGTCTCTTATACCTTGGTATCCAATGATTACGGCTGATCATTCTATTTATTTTAAAATACAGTTTCCACAAATCTCAAAACGGGGCCAAGAAACACTTTGAAAAAATAGAATCCATCAACCTCAATTTCATTAGCTACTGCTACATTAGCTCAAAGGCTGGTTTTGTTGTTGTTTAAAGACAATTAAGATTTTTATAAATTCAATTAATCTCAAGAAACCGACAGATTTACAGATGTTAAAGCCAGTAAAAAGCAATGTGGAAAAGGCTGTGAAGCTCCTGACATTGCTCTCTGAAGGTCAAGGCCTCAGCAAAGTGAGGCAGTCTTTCTGGTCAGGGAGCGCAGGGAGTGAGACAAAGCCTAGGCTCAGCCTGTGCTCCCTCTCGGCAATGGGACTCAGCTCTTAACACTGTCTTGTCAGTGCTGAAGCCCACAAAGCCCACCGAAGGGGCTGCCGCATCCACACACAGCCATTTGAGCAGGAAAGCTGGGCTCCATCGCCACAGGTGCGGAGAGAACACCTAAATTGTTGGTCCATTACTGTCTGCCTGCTGTGCCTATGACCTAGCCCTTGCAGACAGAATAAGTTGCTTTTGCTTTCCAAACTGTCCTCTTTTTTTTTTTTTTTTGGTCATTTCATTGCCTGTAACATACCAATATTTGATTTAGGGAACAGAAGAACATGCTTAAAGAGCTATGATAAGGCTTTCTTTAAAAAAAATAATATTGATATAGACTGATTAACTATATCAGCATCAAACAGAAACTAATTAAAACTGGCCACTGAATTACCCTGAGAGGGAGGATACTGCAGGTATCATCGTGGGCCATTTTTCTCATGGGTTGCTTTGAGAAAGTATAGCAATATGAATGAACAGAATCTTAAATTCCTTTAATTCCAATTCTCAGTGCCCAAGTCTTAAAGATACTTTACTAATAAAATGTTAACTGAAAGAAATAAAATCAGCTAGCTGAAAAAAAGCCTTGATGATTTGTTAGACAGGAAACAAGGGATGTAACATTTCAAGGTAATTTCATGACGTTCTCCTGGTGAGAAGGCCTCCTCATGAGCTCCAGTCTCACAGCTTTGTCATGGTATTAGTATTTGGGTTACATTAGGTCAGAGACTGCTACAAAATATGGACATTTGCTCTTTGACCTTGTCAAGACTTATAACACAAAGAAAATTCTCAACTTTTACTCTGGATGCCCTAATTTCATGAGATGAGCAATCAGTGAACGCCAGCCATGTATTTATTCCTTTAGCTGTCTTTCCTGGGAGCTTAACTGTGAAGAACTAAAATATACATCTTTTTTTAAGTAAAAGAAGGGAAAATTGGACACTTTCCTTGATGAAATATACTCAAGCCAAGTATGACATTTTCATAAGCATTACAAACTCCTGATTAGAAGCAAATGAGATTACCCATAGAGAAAATCCCAAACAAATCCATCCTTTGGTAGATATGACGCTGTGTTATAAAACCAGACACTTAGGCAAATGACGTCCATTCAATGAAAGGCGCTGGCAAATATCTAAGCAACCTCCCTCCACATTACCGGACTGCTTCAGCTTAAGTATTATTACGCAGATATCCTTAATCTCAAAGTCTACAGAGAATAACTCCTCTTTTAGGTCTTTTGTGGCAAATCAGTGATAATATAAAGCAGAAGGTTTTGAAGCACTGATTTTGCTTCAGGTAGCAAATTACCTTTGTGTCATCACAATTACACAGCTTTCTTTGTCGACTTTTTCCAAGAGACTGAATAGTACAAGAATTAAGCAAAAAAAAGTTAAATAAATCCACAAGGCTGCAAGAGATTCCCAATGAGTCTAGTCTAACACAATCTCATTTACTCGTACTGACTTTCCTCAATTAAAAATGACTGTCCCTTTATAAAAGCAGACAAATCAAATACTCATTGGGTCCTCTGGAAAAAAAATGAATATTATTTATTTATATTTAGTACCTAAAATATCTGTATTTGTAACTGCAAGTGTGTTTGGAGATCACCCTGTTGATTATCTTAGATCAAACATAAAGTTCTTTCAAACAACTTTCAGGGCTAAGGACCACTGGCAAAGATGTTAAAGATATTAGCCTTTAATAAGTCTAATGCTCTCAGGACACAAACAAACTACAACTCAAGACTATCCACAAATACACACTGAAATTAGAGAACGTGTATGATTTTTAAAAAAATCACCTGGAAGAATTCATCTTCCTTTGGGGGTCAATTTTCATATAAGACAGTGTAGATAATTCCACATTTACCTATGGATTCCTTTAAATTACAGAATTGTTCAGTGCCATGATAGATCAAGTAGGTTGGAAGGAATCCAATATGCAAATATCTACAGTGTGCTCTTCCACAAAGAATCACCAGTTTCAGTTTAAAAAAAAAAAAAACTGAAAATCACCAAAAGATCAGAGAGTACGTAGATTTGACCTTACTGCCTACAGGATTGGCAGAGCTAAATGAGTTCAAATTTGCATGCAAAACTGACACTAAGAAATGCATAGTGCATCCCCAATCCAGGTCCCTCAATCGCTGTCTGAACTACACTCACAGCTTCAGAGTCCCGCTCCTTCCACACGAACTTGTACAGTACCTTCAAAGCTATTCTAGTCAGACCACCAACCTGTGCCTATACTTCCTTTAAAGTAACCCTGCTTCATTTACCTTCTAACCCTGGCTTAGGCAAACAGTAACCTTATCAGACCAACTAGAAAAAATGTTGTCTATGGTTCTTCTTGTTGCACTTTACCATACACTGAGAAACAGGAATCATATAAGGATCTGCACAAGTAATTATTTTTTTGTTTCAGAGTCTATATGAAAAATCATCCTAATAATACCTTAGGGTCATAGAATAACTAAATAAAATTCTTGAAATATCCTTTAATCAGCACTTACACCTAACATCAGACGATGGGTTTGTATTTTTTAAAGGGGAAAGAAAAAAAAGTTATAGAACTGCCTACTTGAATTTCTCTTAAATGTCTCTCTAGGAAGGGCTTGTGCAAGCTGTAGCAGGGTGTCTCCTGAATATAAGAACAGTTATACAGGCCCCTAGTGGCTTAGCAAATAGCAGCAGTTGAGGGGAATCCAATTTTTAGTTCTAGACTTTGGGGTATTTTGGTTTTAAGTGAGTGTCTATCTTAAAAAAACATGTCTGACCATGGCATACAATATTTTAAGCAGTTTTGTATCTATAATTATCTACACACGCCCTACACACACACACACACACACACACACACTGAATTCCATTACTTATATTAATTGTCCAACTTCACTGGCCAAGAATTTTTGCCGTATAACTGCCATAGTAGGACACTTGACACATTTGCTTCCTTACATGCCATTAGAAAGTAGTATCTCACCCATTTGCCTTAAAATACATCTGAGGGCCATTTTTCCTATTTGAATCCCATTTCTGTTGTATCACCATTACTAAGGGCCTTATATTAAGTGTTCATTATTTGAAATAAGATAGGCAAATATAATGATACATTTACAGTTATAAAAATTTCAGTGTGTTTTCCATAACAGTATCTATTTTAAAATATTTACAATTAATAACACCCTTTAATCCTCCATCCCTCTGTGTCTTTCCTTCACAAAAGAAAATTCCAGCCAGGCACATTTACAGCTTTTAGCAATTTTTAACTGGACACAATCTGACAGCTGAATTCATGAAACTGACCAGCTTGTCAATTTCACACTTTGAAAGTACAATAATAGCTGATAACATGAGGGTGAATTTTTAAAATCTGTCATAGAATTGCTAGCTCCACTTGAAAGGACAGTAAAGTACATAATTATGGGAGGCAGGAGGTAGGGGAAATTTTATTGTCCATTTAGGAGATCTGTTTCAAGAATCTGGGTACAGAGCATGGAAAATGTGCCTCCTCTTTGGTACAGTGTCTATTAGGGGCACATAGGAGATGTGTTCAAAAGGAGTATGATGCCTACTAAGCTTGTCCATGAACATCAACAATGCTTTCACAATTGGGTTTAATCTCAAAATGCGTTTAAATCAGAATGTTTTGAATTTGGGCATATCATCCTGGATTTAGATCAAGTTGAACCCTTGGCGTGTGGACTCTGAGAGAAATAGGCAAACCATCAGAAGTACCTCTGGCTGAAAGAAGTCAACGTAGGTGTGCTAGTGACTGGTAAAAAGGATATATCAAAGTCCACATTTGTAACCAATTACAACCTCAAACATGTGAACTAAGTACTTACTAGTTACTAAAAGGCTCAAAACGTGTGAGCCTCCGCCTCTCAGTTCACTAGCATTGAATATCGGAGCACGTAAGGGAGAAACGATAAACAATTTAAGAGCAAATAAGGGCCAGCAATCCCTTAGGAATCTTCCAGGGCATTTAAGGTGTAGATTGTAGATGAGGCTGGAGCATAAAATCCAGTCTAAGAAACCCAGGCAACAGGAGATGCTAGGCAAGTAGAGTACTGGGAGGCGATCTGGAAACAACACAAGTGGGTTTTGAAGAACTGCATTTCTATTTGTAATTTAAAACGCACGATTAATGAAAACCAAGCTCATACTTACTGTTTGAAAAAAAAAAAACATTTAAGCGGAACAAAAGCTGACTTCACTTAACGATTTAAAATAAAATCAACACGGCGGAGAAAGAAGCAGGACAAGTTTTTGTTTCAACATGTCTATATAAAAGCTACACTCAACGTGTAGGAAAGCAAAGGATCTTTGGTTGGTGGCTTTCTTTCTGAATTGTTTCCTACTACTTCAACTCTTCATAATAAATTATGTTTCCTTCCCCACGGAACGAGCGTGTGTGAGTACACCAGATTCCCGCAGCAGAACCAGAGCTCCGACCCGGCCACAGAAAGCGGTCCAAACAATCCCCCTCCCGCAGGCAGCCTGGGACCCTCGGGTGTCTCCTGTTTTTCCTTCTCCGCACCACTTCAGAGCAAAGAATCCAAAATCGCCCTCCAGAGCGGGCCGCCGCCGCCGGGGGCAGGTCGCCGACCCCTGGCTGAGCTGCGTACGGAGCGGAGTCGCTCCGGGCGCGCGACCGTCCCGGGCTAGGCGGGCTCGGGGCTGCGGGACGCGGACGGCTTACCTGCTCACGTCGGCTCTGGGCAGCCGACGCCCGCGCCGCCAGCAGCGCCGCGCTCCAGCCCTCCGTGGCCGCGCCGCCTCGGGGCGGCCGTTCAGTCCCGGCAGCCGCCGCCGCCGCCGCCGCCGCCGCCGCCGCCTAGCCCGCGCGGCAGCCGCAAGTGGCGAGTCCGCGGGAGTCCCGGCCACGCAGCCGAGCGCCCCGCCTCCCTCCGCCAGCGCCGCGTCCTCGGCCCTGGCGCCGCCGCTCGCCGCTGCTCCCGCTCCTCCCGCTGCTCCGCGCTCCTCCCGCTCCTCCGGGCTGCTCCGCGCCCTCCTCCTCGCGCGCCGCTGCTCCGGCGCGGCTGGGGGGTCCAGCCGCGTCTCGCCTCCTCCCTCCGCCTCTCCTGTTTCCTCCTTCCTGCTGCTGCTGCTGCTTTTAAAGCAGATTCTTTGGCCACAAATAGCAACTCGGCTGCCCCCCTCAGCGCCTCCCTCCGGTTCTTGTCTTCTTCCCCCCCAAAAGTGAAGCGCGAGCGAGATAACCCGACCCTGAGGCCCGCAGGGGTGAGGGCAGCGGGCAAGGGGTGCCCGCGGCGCACGAGCGGGGTCCGGACTGCACAGGCCAGGGCAGAGGAGGGCTTGCGGGCTCACACCTTGAACCTGGCGGGAACCCGGTGGTCACAGTTGCAGGCGAGGTGGCTTGGTGGGGAAATGAAATGAGGGAGCTCAGGAAAGTAATTTTCTGAGCTTCTCTCTTTGTTTCCTTGTCTGGGTGATTTCTAAAATCCTCATAACTGCTGGAGATCCTGAGGAATCGATGTGCCCAGTACTTGGGGATTGTCTGCGCCTGAGTGTGAGTGTGGGTGCGTCCCGGGCAGGGAGAACCAGTCTGCTGCACCCGCTGGCGAAACCTCGATCTGGACCACTGACTCACTGAGGACCAGAGGGCTGGAGCAAAGAGGAACAGGCCGGAGAGCTGAGCTTAGGGGAGCGTGCACACACACACACACACACACATACACACACACACACACACACCCCGCGTGCGCGCGCGCGCACACACACACACAACACGAGAGAGAGAGAGAGAGAGAGAGAGAGAGAGAGAGAGAGAGAGAGAGAGAAGGGGTGGGGGCGAGTGACGTCACTCCCCACCATCTATCCACCCAGGCAGAAAAGACCCTCTCAGCTTCACTCAACTCATCCCGGTGCAGGCACACCCGGGCGCTTCCCGCTCTGCTTCCTGAAGCACAAGAGGAAGAAAGGCTGGTCGTGCCCTATTCAAAGCAGTTGAATAATACAAGGGGCGCTTATTGACGAGATTCAGTTCTGTCTACCCCAGCCAGTTCACCTTGGCAGCCTCCTTTTCGGATGTTTGTAAGATCCATTTGGAAGGCAGAGAGGAAGGCAGGGAACTACTAAACCAAGATCATGGTGTGAGAGAACTCTTAGGGTGCTTTCTGCTACTTGATCTTATGTTAGCTGGGCACTGCTTTCCGGCTTTCCCGAAAGACAACATAAAACCTCTCCAGGCAGGCACCAGTTGGAAGAGGGTAGCTAAGGTTCCTGGTGTGGATTCCTACCTAAAAGACCTTATTCCCTACTCATAATATCTCCAGCATGTGGAGAAGTCAGCAGCTGGAAGCCTCCATTGACAACAGGCCCATCAAAATTCATTAGGAACACCATGAGAAAGGTCAAGTGAAGTGAAGCCAAGGCCTTCAAGCCACCTCCACTGTTCATTCTGTGTTCAGGCCAACCAATGCAAACAACACTTACTCCTGAAGACTCCAGTCTTGGAAGGAGCAAAGGTAAGCGGACCCTCTTAGAAGCAGCCTAGTGGTCCAGTATCTAGCATCCTGACTATTGTCTCTAGCTGCCTGCATATTTGCTTCAATCTTCTGCATGCCGTGTTCTTGAAAATTACTGAGTGGATGGTCAATATTTCTCTGCCCACTGTACACTGCAAAAAGAAGGCATACCATTTGGAAGGGGTCTTATGAGGTGTACTTTAGTTTCTCAGCAAATTGGGAGTGAAGAAGCATCCTTGCCTAACTCTCCCTTATTTTTTCACCTCTTCCTTCTTCTCCTCCTTGTATTGTTAACCTTATGGGGAGAACCAGAAAGAAGCCTATTACTGTGTTAGCTCCAAGCCATGTTTAACCAAGTTTTGAATGGAACAAGCTGAAAACTTGAGCAGATATAACTGTTCTTTATGCCCTCAGAATTAATCTAGAAATCTGAACTTCCTGACAAATCACTCCTGTCCAACATATAAACTCCAGATTGGCTTTGTCATTGGACATCCTCCTTCATGGACTAGTGATCCCACTTTCCTCATCTAGAGTTGGGTATTAGAAAGACAAGCTGAACTCTGCCACCACATATAACCTTGCTAAGAAGAGCCCAAGATGGAAATCTGATTGCTCTCTGGGTGCATAGTCTGAGAAGTATTGTCCTTCCCTACTAGGAGCAAATTAGACTAGCTACAGAATTCAGTACTGGCTGTTGCCAAGTTGAGCAACACAGATCTTAGTACGATTAACTGACAATCCCAACTTCTTCACCACCAGAAGGTCCTGGATGTTCAAGTCCCTATTATAAACAAACATCTTTTAAGAAAGAGCTGGGGATCTGAGTGGCATCTAGTCTCAGCTATTAATTGTACAAAAGAAACTTAGAAATATGCAGGGTGATGCTGCTGAGGAGGCCATGATAGAATAAGCAAAGAAACCAGACTTCTCCACACATCCAAGTAGAAGTGGGAGTGAGACTCCAGCCAGGCACACACATTTACCACGGTGGTAACAAATACACAGCAGCCGATGCTGCAAAATCTCATGTAGCAGCTGGACTGCTTTATATTCTGGATATTTTAACTAAAGAACAGTAGAGGTAGGCAAGTTTCTGGATGGTCTCATTTCATCTTTACAGGTAAGGAAACTTTCTCTCTGAGACTATAAGACTACACAAGGCGTCCAAGGCAGAAGTAGAATACAGACTAAGGTACCATTGTTCCCTTTCCCTGATCCTAAAATATCCACAATCACCTTTAAGTTCTGGGTCAAATAAACTGTTTTTCCAAATCATCGCTGAACAACAAATATAATGATAGCCATCTACACAAAAGAAATGATGCTGCAGAGCTGCACCTGTCTTAATCCCTTTGAATTCTGGCTTCTGTGAAAAATAGCACACTGGAGCTTTGCTGTGATCCACACCCCTTGAGTGCATAATTCAGCTAGGGTGACAATGAGTCTGTTTTGGACCACATCCAAAGGAGTTTGTTCCTAGAAGTATTGGTGAGATTGTGTTTTCATTTATCAGGAAGCATGGCAAACAAAACTTTAAAATAATAGTGACAATGGCAGTAGCCTACTGTTACCTTGTTATTGTGTAGTATATCATCAAATCACATTGTTTTGCTTGGGTGGGTGAGATGTCATAGAAAAAGTTTTATGTAGCCAAAACTGACCTAGAACTAACCGAGATTACAGCACTATGCCACCACCCAGCTCTCACTGCTTTTCAAAAGGCACACAATGACCTTTGAGAAGTCCATGAATCTATATTCATGGTTACAAACAGTTATTTTTTTCAGTGAAAGAAATGTAGGAAAGAATTACTTTGATCATGTGGCTATTTATTAAAGGAGAAAAATCTAGAAGCCACTGCCTCATCTCCAACCATAACTTTTGCCTTTCCGGCTGAATATTCCTGGTTTCAGGGGTTAAGTGAGGAAAACAGGATCAGATGAGGCACAGAATTTAGCCGTTCTGAGAGCTTGCCTACAGCAAAGGTAGAATTTCGGACCTATATCTTTTCAAGTCCAAACTGCTTTTCTTTCTGCAATGATGAAAAATTATAAACTAACCAATTCAATAAGTTGTTTTTAATTGTATTTTCCTTGAAAGGAGTATAGGGCTTTTTATGAAATCCAGCTAGACTGGAAAAACACACATAGACTCAAATGACACATGAGTCATTCCATAAGCACTGAAGCTAACATCAGATCATTCCTCCAGGTGAGAGGCTATGTCTAACATTCTTTATTAACTTGTTGCTAAGAGCAGAAATGAAATAATAATGAAAGCTTTTAATCCTCAAAAATTCACCTCCTTAAGTTAAAATGCTAAAGAAAAATTTCTAGATTGAATTCGTGTAGCAAATCTCAGCTGCATGTGCTCTCCTAACACAGAGGCAGCATGAAGAAAGATTAGAGAAATGTGAGAGCCTTAAGTAAACAACATTTGGCTTAACTTAGGGAGAGAAGATCCATTCATATACTTGTGGTTATAATTCTATTTACATTGCAAAGAATGGAAAACAGTAAATCATCTGAACAGTGCTGTGGATTATACCTTCAGTGTTGTGCATTTACAAAATTTCAGACCAATTCTTGAGGTCTGAAAGTTCAAATCTAGCACCAAGAAATGGCTGAAACACTCCCTGGCCTTTTTGATCTACTATGGAAAAGGCCCTTGTATACAAGTGGACTTCCAGTACACAGGAGGCAGGTAGGGAATTTGAGCAGTGCTATATAAACATCCACACTTTCCTGAACATGAAATAAATAAATCCACACTTTTCCTCACACCCAGGGCAACATCTAAAACATCCCAATCAATCGCCCCCACAAAAAAGAAAAAACAAACTTATAAAAAAAAAAATCAGACTCCTCCTCCACTGGCTCAGTTCCCTTGTCACATTTCACCCTCACCTGCACTATGTAGAGGACATTATGCTACAATGCTGTTTTCCATTGGCTCAGCTACTGGAGATTACAGCATGCAACTGTGACAAATGGATATTCCCATTAAATTCTTTAGTGGAGTGGGGCATCCCATTAACCACTGGCACTATCCCAACCCAATTGAAACATTGGGTCATTTCTTTTTTTATGTAAGAAAGAAGTGAAGGGGGAAAACAAAGGATATACTCTAATTACTTTCCTTTTTGTTGCATGTATTATGACAGTCGTATATTACATTTATTTATAATTATCATATGACAAGCTGTCAGCTAAAATTTAACAGGTGATTTGTCAAGAAGCTCCATTAATGCATCCAGTAAGCAGTATTTCTTAACAGGAAGTCTGTGTCAATTTTGTTTTTAAAACTGGGCAGTTTAAATATTCAGAGACCTCCTGTCTTTAAATGACAGAAACCACTTATTAAAACACCACTATTGGTGGGTGGTAGTGGTGTACCACTCAGTAGGCAGAGGCAAGTGAATCTCTATTAGCACAAGGCCAGCCTGGTCTTCATAGCAAGTTCCAGTCAGGCCAGGACTACATAGTGAGGCCTTGACTCACCAGAACAAAATAAATGTAAACTAAAATAGAACTATTGCTAACATGTGTGGGTACACAGTTATTAAGGTAAGACACAAGCACACTTTCATCACTTCAGGTTTTAAATGTTGAAGTTTTCATTGAAAAGAACAATTTCCTAGTGTTCTTTTCTGTTTTAATCACTTATACTTTTAGTCCATCTTATAGATTTTAAATGTTTTTTTTTACTTTGAAGTGTGTGTGTGTGTGTGTACACTTTCATGCATGCTCCTCTGTGTATATAAAAACATGCCACAAAATACACATGGAGGTGAAAGAAACAACTTGTTTCTTTCCTGTCACCATATTGGGACTGGCGATGGAACACAGGGCATCAGGCTTGGGACAGGTATCTTTCCCCACTGAGCTGTCTCACCGGCCCCATTTTTTTTTTAATATTTTGAAATACCTTTGCTGAGTGTATTTGTAGGAAGGGACACATGTGTACCAATGCACATGTCTCAAGAGAGGACAACTTGATTACAGAAGTTGTTTATTTCCTTCAACTGTGTCAGTCTGGGGGTTCAGATTCAGTTGGGCAGTCTTGGCAGTAAGTGCCCTAATCCATCTTGCTGGCCTCAATTTTTCAGACATTTTTAGTGGATGGATGAATGAGAAGATAGTAAGAGCAGATATTTACATTCTGTTTTAGTATCTTTGTCTTACCATAATGCAAAGGAAGGAATATTTTAATGTACAGGCAAAGATTAAGAAGTCAGTAATTAATCACTGAATAC
Source organism: Lophiomys imhausi (assembly GCA_907164525.1). Lineage (NCBI taxonomy): Eukaryota > Metazoa > Chordata > Mammalia > Rodentia > Muridae > Lophiomys > Lophiomys imhausi. The sequence goes on along the minus strand of CAJQZJ010034863.1, from coordinate 35,234 downwards.
AGGACATTCTACAGAGACCCAAAACTGATGAAGGTGATGAAGCAGGCTCTCTTTAGCTGACTGGGACAGGAATGGTGCACACAATGAAAATGAATCCCAGACAGTTCCTGGGGGGTTGGGGAGGGAAATCTCAGGAAGAATGAAAGTCTTGGTTACAGTATCTGAAGAATGTCAAAGTCGCAGCACATAATCTGGAAATGAAATTAAACTGCATACCACAATTTTATTATTGACCCCATGGCCAGCCAAAATTTGTATTGCTTAAGAGAATGACAGAAAAGTACATCAGTGCTTGCTCAAGTTTCATTTGCACAAACCTGACTCTTATCTTTAAGCCTGTGACATGCAGCAGGCTGTTAATGACTGGCAATCAGCAACTCGGAGGGAGCTGAATCTCCTTAATGAAAGAATGTACTTCAAGATTCAACAGAAAAAAAAAAAAAAAAAAAGTAAAACCTAAAGCCCAGCTGTCTTTCAAAGCAAATATGACACCCAACAACCAAGGTCACCAATAAAGTGCAGGTTTCACATTTTTAAGAAGAAAGGACTAACAGAGACTTGAAATTATTTTTAAAGGTTCTTCTCCCTGGGTTTCAGAAAATGACTTTCAGACACTCAGAAGCAAAATAGCCTAAGCCAATCTCCATCCTATAAGAAGTGTGTCTATATGAAATTTGGAGCTCACAAATAACCAGAGACAAACAGATTCTCCTTTCTTGGGCCAAGGGCTTTCAATTACCACATCCTACTGGTCCCCATGAATGTAAGACACCAAGAGTACTATTTTCTGTTTCTTAGTTCTTTTTCTTTTGCTGTCTTTGCTTTTCACTTCTCATATTGCCATAAACTTCAGTTATATCACTTAATTTCACTCAAGTTTAGAATTTTTTGCATATTTTCTCATCTCTTTGAGGGGATTCCTACTTGATCAGCACCAAGAGTTTCTAACACAGTATCCCAAGCATTATAGGATTTCATAAATTTTTGAGAAAGGAAAGGAAAGGTGAAGATAGGAAATGAGGAAATGAGAATAATTGAATGTCAGTAGTCCATTTTAGGTGAAATATCACTTTCTTTATTAAGTTTCCCGTACCCATTAAATAGAATGAATTCTCCTGTCTTTTGCCTCCTGTGTTTTCTTTTTCTTCTTATTCCCAATCTTCATGTTTTTAATGTATCTGTGAGTATCCTGTTAGGCCCTAAGCTTCTCCACATTTTTTTTTATATCACCATCAACACCTGGACTATAAGCACATCCCAAATAAATATCTGTTCCATGAATCAGTGTGATGACATGTGCTTGGTGGCTGGTGAAGTGCCAACTTGTCATCTGCTCTTCTTCAGTCTGAACTGAAAGGCGAGAACATTACCTAGTTTGGTCACTTAGGTTTCACCAGTCATTGCGTGCACAGAACTGTCAGAAGGAATAATAGAATCTGAGAATGAAAGACCCGGGGGAGGGAAGTTCCTCACCCGACACTCAGGATATCACGGCCGCCCCAAAACTCGCAAGAGACCATCTTGATGCAATTGCAAGAGGTTTATTTCGGGGGGAAGGGGGGAAGGGGGAGCTCAGTGCACTGAGGGCGCCACTCGTATCCCACGCAGGGGTAGGAGCCGCAACCCCAATTTGGGGGAGAGTAGACTATTTTATAGGGGAGCACCACAGATTAAGGGGGAGGGGAAAATTACAGGTGGGAAGTACCAGCCCAGCCCATTGTTTACCACAACCCAAGGGGGAGGCGAAATACAGGTGGAATGTACCAGCCCATTAGTTAGTCAGCGGGAAACATCCTACATCTGTTTTTCTCAGGAATGAATCTAATCTTGTTTTGTTATCTACTTTGTGGTCAGCCAGTTCCTGAAACCCTGGGGGCCCGAGGCCCAGTTGGCCTTCATTCTCGGTTTCACCCTTTTTATGGTCAGCTAAGTTCCTGGGACCTGGCAGCTGGCCTGGCCCTACTGCTGACTTAGGGGGTCTCTTAATAATTTTTATTCCCTTCAAGGAGAACTGGATGGATGCATAGTTCCACAGATCTCTTGATGAGAGTAATTTTAGTTTCATATTTTCTTGTAAGATGTCACAATTATTTATCGGTTCAGTAGGAGAAATATTTGATAAATCTAACTGGTACTGACCTTTTTATTTTTAACTAAGTACACTCTATTAGATAGAAATAGTTCTCAATACTTCACAATATTTGTAAACATTATTTCCTATCTGATCATATATTACCTTGTTATCTTCTTTTTGAAAACTCTTTAGCCATACCTTCGCTACTACTAACACTAAACAAGCCTGGGTAAGAGTCTAAAGGCAACTACCATTCTTAGCTATCTAGTTGTTCATTTCCTTAGGGTTATGTTTTATCTCTGTTTCTCAACACCAAAACCTCATCTTTCCAATACAAATCTCTTTACACATATATATTGCATATTCTTCTCTTTAAAATCTTACCCCGATTCGTCTCCAATTCATTTCCTCACTATGTCCAGTTAATTCAGATAAGAACACAGGTTTGATGTCCTAAGTCTACTACCCAGAAGAAATCAGTGGTTCATGATTACATGCTCAATTTATAACTACTCACAAATTAGACATCCAAGATCAGCAGGTGGAACTGTATCTGAGCCTATTATTCCATTCTAAATTTCAAATCCTTACTACCAATGTCTTAGCCTCCAGTATTGTCTACATAAAACTACATTTTCTTTTAAACCAAATAGATAGCTCTCCAACAATCACCTACATAGTAAGTGCATAATCATCCCTAAAGGAACCTCTCACCTTATACATTGATTTTTCTGATTCTGTTGCCCAAGCATAAACAGTATGTTCTTTAAGATGTTTAGAATCTCTCTCGGGGTAAAGAAATATGCTACTGAAACTGGTTAAAAGATCACATTAAACACCCCTTCTCCCCAAGACTCCTTCTATGGCTAGCTTTATTTGTATCCATTTACTGGAATAGTAAAATACATTAAATACGAGCATGACCGGGATGGAGTTAGTGGCAATTTATGCCATCTGAAACCTAATCATCTTTTGCAGATCCACTTTGTTTAATCCCACCTTGAATGTTCTCATGCCAGGAGACTGTGCTGGGAGGAGAACAGAGGAATTTAAGGAATCTGAGTTAATGTTAATGGGAAGAACAACAGACAACTTTAACAGTTTCTTCAAGTCTGCACAGTGCTGTGGATGGAACTCAAGACCTCACACATGGTAAGCAAGCAGCTAGGGAGCTGCACATTCCCAGGCATCCCAGCTTTTTATTCTTAAGTCAGCTTGGAGAAGAACCAACATGGACTCTCAACAGTCTGGGACCAGGAAAAGCCAGAAGCTTAGCAAAGTGATCCAAATGGTTAGTTAAGGCAATGTCGGTTTGTTTTGCTAACTCTATGAAACATGATTCAGAAATTGTAGACTAGATAATCTCTGACGTTTTTCTTTTTCTATCTCCTGGGTTCTTTGTGAAGGAATTTTTATTTCATAAGTAAAAAGAAATGACCTCCTTTAATGAATTTCATTTTTAAGTGGAGGCCCAAGTTTCACACTCTCCTGTGGTGTTTTTAGCATTTGTTATTGCTTAGTTTTCAAGGGGGTCCATTCACCTCACTGCTCATTCATCAGACCTCTTTTGTGTGTGAAGTATGTGAACTATGCATATCAAATCACGTTATGGTGTGTGTGTGAGCAAGGCACAGGTGATGGAACCCTTTTATCCAAACATAATACAAACACTCTTTAATGACATATTCTTTGCGGTTTCATTAAAAGAGGATGGCAGTTTGCTTTCACAGCAGCCTAAATCCCATCCCACCCAAACAAGTATGTGATTAAAATAAGATAAGGGAGGTGAGTGCTGGGGGTTGGAGTAAAGAACAAGTAGAACTGAAATTTGATCAGAAGCATATTGGAACTACCCTGGATACCTGCATATTATTTTAAGAGTTAAATTAGGAACAAAAATAACTGTTACTTTTGAGAGAGAGGTTGCTCACTTTTTTGCCTTAGGGAATTCATTTTCTTGAGAAAGAAATATTTTTGGAAAACTCTAATAGTAGAAACTATCAATACATATTGAACAGATATCTCCCTCCAAGAGTTTCTAGCAAATATGTGGATATGACCTACTCTTTATTGGCCTAGAGTGAACATAAGTGTGACATTTTCTAGTCCCCAAGTAAAGCTGACTAACCAATCTCTTTTAGTGTCCCTTATCATTTTCTAAAATACACATTTACAGGAAAACTTGACTATTAATTGTGCCAGACTCCAAAACTTCGGGCTAGTTTTGCGAGTCACTATTTTGGGCAAGCTCTTCAGGTAATTCTGAAAACTAACCATAACAACACAACTCAGATTCATTGATTTGTTTAATTGTTCCTAGAATGATATCCCACTACAACTGAGCAGAAATATGACATTCCTTATAAAACTTACTGCCTTTTATCAATCCTTCCCCCTGTGGATAGATTACAGGTTTGACCTAAGTCTATAATCTTTTGAACTCTGCCTTACTTGGCTAGCTTCTTTAACAGCTCTACTCTGATAGAAATGCCCAGCTCCTAGCATATTTGTGGCGACTTGGATCCTACCCACTTCCCTCTTGGCTATAACTAACATCCTAACAGCCTGCAGAGACATCAGGGTCCTTCAGCAGGCAGCTGTAATTACATGAAATTTACTGGACATCCAAGTACAAACCCAGCAACCCGCCAGGACATTTCCAATTCTAGCTGCTTTACTAGGGGAGAATCAGCCATGAACTCTGTGGTACTGTTTGCCTTTTCCCAACAGTCAAAAAAAAAGAAAAGAAAAAGAAAAAAAAGAGGTGAAGATATACTCTTAGCTTGCTCCCACCTTCATATTTATTTGACCAGCATAAAAGTTACATTGGAAATCCAGTCTCACATATGATGTGAAACAATAAATAAACCCTGCAAAAACCATAGAATAAAACCACATTTTACAAGGAAGGAGACAATATTATTTTTGTCCTCTAATGACTCCTGCTGCACACAGAGCTTGGAGAGGAAAGGGTCTTGATTTTGTGTCCAGAATGAAGCACAATTGGTCAGAATTAAAGCTGCGCGGGTGGGGGAGGGGAATCCACAACAATTAAAGGAAAAGAAAATGTTTATCAACTACCCAGCCCTCCCTGATTCTCAAACTTTCCAAATACTTTTGGTTCACCACTCAGGCTTAGTAAGGTCTCAGTTGGTAGCAACTCCTCAGTGCTTCTGGGCACAGTTTCTGGGAATCTGACACAGGAAGAGAGGTTGGAGAGCCTGGCATTCTTCCTTGTGGGCAATAGAAAGGGTTATGACATAGGAATGGACGCACATGCTCTTGGAGTGGAATACCCCATGATTTGCCACCTCTTTTTCTCTTGAAAGGAACATTGTGGGAGGAGGAGGGGGCTTTTCCTGTCACCTGACATCAATGACAACAGGGACTGCCTCAGAACTTAACCTTCAGTCCTGATAGTGACTCTGGGTGGAAAGGGAATTAGTATTGGGAAAATGACACAAGACACTTTGCCATATCTTTGAACAGCCAAAAGTGTAAAAGGGCTTTGTGCCTTTTTATTTCCTGTCTAAGCAGATAAACTAGTCATTATGTTGTCCTGCTTCAGACCACCAGGTTCTCCACCTTTCCCTCTCTTACACCCTTTAAATTATCAAATCAGTTCACATGTTGCTAGGTTGGTAATTAAAGTGTTGGCAATTCATCTTTCCATTGCTTTCAATTTCATTTGTACAAATTGTCCCATCACTCTTTTTAAAAGCCCCAGGCACATGTTTAAAACAACCAACCCAAACAATAAAGTGGATAACCAAGCCAAAGCTGCCAGCCCTGGGGGCTTCTTTACTATTACAAAAGGGGCCCACAAAAACACACAGAGAAGGAACTTTCTCAGAGCTGAAAAATGCAAGTTTTTATGTTAACACAGTATCACCAAAGTAAGATGGGTCTCATATATATGGCATAGAATCTGCAATTTAGCATTCAATGAGACAAATTTCACCTTGAATGAATCCCTAGAAAAGAGAATATTTTGAAGAAGCAGAGTTCCTATGGGGAATCTTAGGGTAGAGCTTGAGTTTGGCAGAATTTATTACATCCAAGTGCTGAGAAAGAGTTTATATTTAGAACTAAGTTCTTGATCTTATCCAGTGATTGACTTTCATGGCCTTTGGAAGTAACTTTGATAGCAGAGTTCCTGTCTGTCATTTACCCCTGATTCTGACACGGTCATAGCAGTGGGAGCTGCTATATAAAAATGTCATGATAAGGGTGAAAACTTACCAAGGTGAAAGGTTCCAACATGTGGAGAAAAGAGAACTTATGACAAATTATTTAATATAACAAGAAAGAAATAGAAAATCAGAATGCAGACTGTGGTGTGAGATTTCACCAATACAGAGCAGGAAGAACTGCCCAGACTCACTGTTCAGAACAGTTAGAAAATAAGGCATTTGGCCATGACTAGCTGACAATGCAAGCCGGCACCTTCATCTGGTGGCTCTGCTGGGGAAGATCTGTTTTCTGAAAGATGGCAGCGTTTTCAGACACAGCACAATGTAATCTATCACCAGCTAGGGCCAAAGGCTCTTACTTCTTCCACTTCTCTGACAGAAACAAACTGGTCAAACACTGCTACAAAGTAACCTAATACCTACAACGAAAGAGTAAAGAAGAGTGGGACAAACTAGAGTGGTCACCTGTACGATGTCTGAGCCTCTCTCCCAAATCATTTTTTCTCTTGCATTATCTAGTAAGGATTTTGAAAGCTTGAGAAACTCATAGTGAGAATGTGAACTGGAAGAAGGAGCCTAGAGATTGAGTGGAGAAAGCAACAAGTCTGTGTCTCCTGCTCAGAAATAACTTTGTGACAGGATCTTGCCCTAACAAAAGGCAAAACAAACACTCCTCTGCCCAGTGTTGCTCAGTCACTTGATCCAGTTATCTTACTAACAGTGTGATATTTTTGCAACCTTTGTAGAGCTGGGGACACATTTGTATTAAAAGCACAGTAAAAAAAAAAAATTATTTACTTATCCAAAGTAGGAGTTTAATCCAAAATTGAGCTTCTCTCTGTGTTCATGGTGAATAAGGAAGTTTTGAGACGGGTATCTGCACAAAGCATTATAGAAATGGGATAAAATCCAGGATGTGACCTACATTTATGAAAATCTTGTCGATACAAAGTTCTCTTCTCTTGTCATTTTAACTCTATTTTTAATCTTAAATTTTAATGAAATCCATCCAAGGACAGTCCACATTTTTCAGAAAGAACAAACTTTTCAGTACAGGAGATAGTAGCATTTGCCAGTACAAGAAAGCAGCCAAGTTGTTGTGGAAGAGCTAAGCAAGTACATTTCAACAAGGGCCCAAACAATCCCTGGCAACCAAGTAGAAAAACAAGTCGTCATTGCATTGAGGAAACTCTCAGAAATGAATGATGTTGGTGGAAAACAGTTACTCACCAGCTGAAATGTTTACTTGAAGTGAGAATTACTTTATGGAAAGCACTATGAGTCTTGGCATACTGGCAATCTGTTCAGATTGGTCACTGTGTATATTAATGCTACAGCAGTATGCCCCAAGATGTCTAATCTGTCTGCTTAATGGAGTAGGTGGTGAGGTTCTCCCAGTGAGCTGTGGGTTCCTGAAGGTCAGGGGCTCTATTTTATTCATCTTCTATCTCACACAATAACAGCTTAATGAATGCAGTCAATAAATTACACAAATAAAGGAATACACATTGCCACACACCCTGTCCCTGTGGCATAAAATATCACCCCATCACCACTGACCTATTGCCTTACCTAATTTCTCTTCTGATTTATAATTGCCGGCTGTCATGTTTATATGATTCCTTTTAATTATTACTTTAATTCTCTTCTTCTTCACTAGAATCTACTTTCCCCAAGGTCAGGGAATGAAATGGTTTGATTTTCTTTAGAACTCTAGTTCCTAAGATGATGCTTAGCACTTCTAAAGTCAATTACAAATAGTGTTAACCTTTGAATGAGGCAATGATTGATGAAGAAATGGCTCACTCTGTCTCTTCTTTATTTCATTGATTTCTGCCACCCAGGTCTGCTTCTACTTTCGGGGTATCCAGGTACCATTGCACAATGGGATGGACTGAGGGAATGAAGCTCAGCCTGGGCAGGTGGGTAAGGCAAGATCTTGGTTGGCATGAGTGTAGAAAAAATAGCCTTCTCTAGAGACAGTTTTTAGTGAAATAATTCTCTTTATTGGGGGAGGGGGGTGACAACAAAAGCTATATAACCTTGGGGAGTAGGTAAGGGTTTTGGAGGTGACTGTGCATCATTGACTGGGGCCAAGATGCTAGAAACACCTTATTTGCATGAGAAGGAATTCCAGGGGCTTGCTGGAGATGTCCTTATAAGGAGGAAGTTTAACCTGAATCCTGGCCAGCAGGCTACATGGCCACCTCAAGGGTGGCAGAGGTGGGGGTCATAAGGCTTATGTTCAAAGAGACATACAGACCCAGATCAGGGATGAAGCAAACCTATTCCTGCCAGTCTGAGGACAAGATTTGGGGGATTTGGTCATGTCTCAACCTCACTCTTGCTCAGGACTGGCTCCCCCAGTTGGATGGCTTTCCTGGCCCCACAGATTTAATTTTAATGAACGAGGCCAAAAAATTATACTCTGGGCCTCAATCAATTGTAACAAGAAGGAGGCTTTCTCATAACATAGGTGATTGTTTCTAGAGAATGGAAGGATCTGAAAGCTAGTCTTACTGGTGTCAGATGCATGCTTCTATAAACCTACAGAGAAAGATGAGTGATAAGACAAAAAGAGAAGGAAGGCATCAGCCAAGGACTTTCTAGGACTGGAGCTGCCTAATGTGAACACTGAGACACATTACATACCCCTGTCTACATTCTGTATCATCAATTCTCCTTGGAAAGTTCACTTTTTAAAAAGTGAACAAAAGGATTTTATCTACTGAGGGTAGTTTACGTGCACTTGAAGGTTTTGAAGGCACAACTATATCCCATTTAGATTTTGAGTATTCCTGTAAATTTTGACTTAGTCAAATTTTAGTGAATACTTTTTTCTTTTTGGGAAGAAGTCAGTGACTTCTTCATGACTTACATGGTGATCCACCTAACTGAAAACTTTGATCTGCAATTTATTTTCAAACCAAGAAAGCTAGATATTCTTTGTTCCTTGTAGATGTTTCTAAGGTATAGTAACAATTGCACAGACTAGGTTTGCTTTTTTTTAATTTATCACCTTGGATATCACAAAAAGAACCTCTGGTAAACAGGAAATTGGCCCACTTGCATAGTCTATCTGGAAAATGACTGGGAGATGTCTGTGTGTGGCCTCTCTACTCTGACACCTTCTCTTGACTTACACCTGCCTGGAATGTCTTATTGTCTCCATGCCAATAAATTCCCATTGGTGTCTTTGAGCACAGCAACATTTAGTTACCTCAGCAATTGTAACAAGTGGGAGGCTTTCTCATTACATAGGTGGTTGATTCTAAGGAATGGAAGATTTGTTCTCTTAGTCACTCTTATCTCTTCACTAATTCACCACACTGGAAATTGCTTTGGGGTTGAAAGAACACAAGCCCTAACTCTGTTGAACCTTGTATGTTATGGGGTGACCTGTTCAGACCTCTAGAGTCCTCCTTTTTTTTTAATCTGGAAACAGAGATGATATTTATTTTGCCATGTTATTGAACAGGCATCCTAGAATTGTGCACTTGAAGCCACCATGTAGAGCTCAGATCCTAGGAACTGTTTGGTGAAAGTCAAAGAAATTTTGCTCTACAATGGTGATTCTAGTAAAACTTTCAAAACATTAAAATGACCATTTTTTTTTCCCGATGGATGAGAGGATTGTTTGATATGGAGCAATAGTGACACAATAGAGGAAACGGGGGTTATTTAGGGGTTATTTAGGGTGCTGATGGACAGATGTCCAGCATCAACTCTGATGGACTTCAATGAAGAAGTCAACTTTCCTTTAAAGATGAGCTGAAAATATTCCCCTTTCAAGATTTCAATGAGGATTATAAGAAACGATAGATCAATCACTTACATATTAAAGTTAATTATAAAGTTCTCATGGTTTGGCTTTAAAAAGTTCATTGCAATAAATAACATAATTGTTTCTTTGTCTTTCTAGCTTTGAGAAAGAAACTCTCTGGGAAATTCCAGATTAATCAGAATTAACATAACTCAAAACTATCAGGGTGACTACAGGAAGATTTTATTCAGTTGACCATCAACTATCCTGTTTCACACATGAAGTAAGCATCTCTTGTGTACTCTCACATGTATGTAGAAGGAAAGAGAGCTGACAGCTGTGGAATACCAACCAGACTTAGCTGCAGGGATGCTTACATATACTCTGCATTGCCCAAACATGACCTCATTTCCTTAGATAATGCTCAGCATCTACAATGGATTTCATCACTTCAGAGGGATTAGGGCAACAACACTATTTCCAGATAGAGCGGCTAGAAGCTTGGCTCTGCCACTTAGCTGAGCAATTTAGGGCATGATCCCTCAAACCCTCTGTGCCCCACTCTCTATGTAAAATAACTAAAATATGCCTTCTTTTCACAGTGGTTGTGGAGAGATAAAAAGTAATGCTACTTCCCAAAATTTTTTTATGATACTCAGCTAAAATATAACAAATTCTAAACTATAATGCCTGGGTTTCTTATGAGGTGGTATGATTGTTAGCCTTTTCATCTGACACAACCTAAAATTAATTGGAAAGAGAGTTTTGGGTATTGTCTATATTGATTGCTTTATGGGCATGTATGTGAGGGATTGTCTTAAGTTAATTTATATGGAAAGACCCAACCCACTATAGGGAACACCATTCCCTATGCAGAGCGCCCTGAACTGCATAAGTAAGGAATTTAATCTGAGCACAAGCAAGCATCATGCATTTATCCATTTCTCTCTGTTCTTGAATGTATGCACAAAGTGGCTAGCTGTCTTAAAGTTCTTGCCTTAATTCCTTGCAAAAATAGACTGTGGCCAGGAATTATGAGCTAAAATAAACCATTTCACCCCTAAGTTGCTTTTTGCCAAGATATTTTATCACAACAGAAATGAAAATAGGACAGGATGTAAATGTCCTTTCCTTTAAGTAACATATTTGTTAGATTTTTCTCTTCCTTGGATCTCACAAAGTCCAGAATTTACCTATTATATGTGTCTTCTACTGCTGTATGATGTTTAATACATACAGCACACACACACACACACACACACACACACACACACATATGTATGTATGTATATATATGGGCCTATTTATGAGTACATATGTGTGCACATATGAGTGTGTTGCTTTTAAAGATCATAAGATATGAGTTTTCATAAACTGAAGTCAGGCATGATGCTACATCTCTACAATATGAGTACTTAAGAGGCCGAAGTAGGAGGATCAAGAATTTGCGTACAGCCTGGGCTATATGAGGAATTGAAATCTAATCTGGGCTACGAGTGAAAACAAAAAAGAACAGAGCTGAGAAGCTTAACTTAGACTGATTCTATTAACCTTAACCTTGGGTGTCACTGGGGGAAAACTGCAAATTACAAACTACTTTACTTTTACCAGAAACTTGGGAATGGACTCAGTTCTCAAGAAAAAAATGTTTTGAGACTCCAGAAAAAAATGCTTGCGCTTCTCAAACTCTTTTGTGAACTTAGGCAGGAAGATATTACATGATACTCTACAGTATCCTCAGAAGAATGTGGAGTCCATTCTCTTTTGATTGAATAATTCATTTCTGGCTCCAGGTAGAAGCCTTTTCCTAATAACTCATTTGTTTATAATCTGAGCGAAATCTTCTATCCTTTCTAATTTGGGGACTTTTCATTTATCAGTAACTCATCACATTCATTAATGGTGAGGCCTGCATAAATCTCCACTCTTCGACCTTGTCTTCTCGGCAAACAGCTAGTTTTTACTGTTTGGAGAATACAAGCCTCTTTGCAAACACTTTTAAAAGTAACAAAGTTCAGGGTCATGCCTTGGCATGTAGACAAAGGAACTTTTGTTTAAATGTTTCTTCTCTCTCTCTCTCTCTGTAATGACTTGGGTGTCCCTACAAAGCCTAGATTGGCCTCGATCTTTTTACACTTTTTTCTGTCTTCCAATGCTGGGATTGTGCCTGACCCCATTGATGCCTCTTAAATGTGCTCTTCATGTCCCTTGCTGTTACCATGCTACTTCATACTGAAAATGTTTGTATTCGCCAAATTGGAAAAAGAAACGTAAGCTGGGCTTTGTTCCAAGAAATCAAACAGGAATAGCCCTAAGTAACCTTTACAACAAATTAATGACACATTAAGTACCATTGAATCTACCTGAACAGGTAAACATCTCACTTTTAGCTCTTTGTAGAATTTTTATGAGACATTGATACTCAACAGGCTCTTACAGTGGTAGTTTATCTCCCTTAGGATCTCAGAACCAAAACAATTATCATAAAATATTCTTGCATGTTTTAATGAGAATATTACCTTTTGTTATTCTGATTTTCTAATACTTTTTTGTGATAAAAATTAACTAACAAAAATCTATATGCTTTTCCATTTACAGAACAAACTTTTATAGAAAAATGCAAAAGAATGCTCAGAACTTGACCTATTTTTCAACATTTTCTAAAAATGATAACCCTCATTGCCATTTTACTTAGATGAGACAGGCCAATAAACAAAGCCTCTGGTTGTTATCATTTCCCCTTTGCTTTCCCATGTAAGCACTGCAAACAAGTGTCTCCAAATCTTCTCAAGCATGTCAATTCTCACTTTCTTGAGCATGAAGCTATGAAAGATGCTGGGTGGAACAAACATGAAAATCAAGGGTGTTTGTGGATGGAACTCTGTCTATAAGTAGTTTAGGTTGAGCTGAAATGGAAAGGAGGGTCCAGTTCCACCTAGAGTATTGGCATTCTTAAGGTAAGTTGTGATACTCATGATCTATGGACTGCACTGAAGATGGATTACTTTGCAACTGTCAGAAAAGCTGCATGTTAGTCACACTGGAAGATCACAATTGGCTTGTATTGCCAGATCTCAGTTCTCTAGAACATACCAGGAAAAAAAAAAAAACACTAAGAAACATTGTCCCTTAGTCCCCCGGTGGCCGATTCATTTGTGGAGACTGAAAAGCAGTAGACTGAGTCTGCATCTTGTCCTCTGTGCAAATTCATCATTCCCCAAACAGAAAATACTGGGACATAAAATGACTGTTGTACCTTGTATACTATCAGCTGCCTCTCTAACCATTCAAACAAGCCCAAAGACATTGTGTGTAGGACCAGCGTCAGTGATGAGAAAGAGCAATGACGGCAAAAGGAAAGTAAGTAAGAAATAGTTAAATCTGCTTAAGAGGAAAAGAAAAGGACTCAACTAACTCCATTGTCCATAGCTTACAGCTTACTTTGGCATTGACAGCACTGTTGATGGATTCTAGTCCTGTGCTTCCCTGAGGCAACGTGTGCTTCTGTTAATGCTCACCAGGCTCTCATGGTTGGTGATATGGAGCATTTGTTTTATCCTGGTCATGGATGGAAAACAGGAGTCAGTTGTATTGATTCAAAGTTGTCCCTTTATCAGCCCATTATGAGGTCAGGTAAGTTGTATCTGTTAGCTCTGAGGTGAGTGTTAGCACTGCTGCAGAATCCCCTTTAAAGCCATCCCAGGTCTCCTGTTACTCTGGTTTCAGTCTTGAGTAGTTAACACACTGTTTAGACACATGAAAGCTACTGTATTCTAAATACATTCATTCACTTGTTTGCTCACCTCACCTTCATTTTTGCATTTGCTCATGTGAATGTATGTGCCAAGTAGCTTGTAGAGCAAGGACTGTACAATACTAAAGAGAACACAACTGGGTTATCACTCTTATCACAGAGCTCACTGGCCAATGGCATATGCACTGGATGCTAGTTTGCTTTTGTATGATTCTCAATGATTAACATCTAGTTCTCTATCGCAATTATAAATCACAAGCATTAAAATAACAAATCTGCTCAGCAGCAGAACAGTCTTTAAATTTCATGACTGGAAACAGAATTCTGAATTTTAGAACCCCTACATTTAATTTGGCATGAAAATCTTCCAAACGTAAAGCTTATTAGGCTTTGCTCCACATTTCCTCATAGAAACTGATGGAGAGAAGATAGATCAAATCTTGAAGTCAAGTCTCTCACTGTCCTCCTCTGAGACCACTCCAAATACTCCAAGAGATTCAAGGCATAATAACTTCCAAGGAGAGCAGAGCTGCTCATTCTAACTACAAACAACAAGCCTTGATGTCACTTTGTAGGTCTGATTTTTGGTTTGTTTGGGTTTTGCTTATTTTCTTCTATTTGACCCTGCTATGTAGCCATTGCTGGACTGGAACTTACTGTGTTGATTCACCAGGCTGCTGTTGAACTTATGGCTTTCCTCTTGCCTGCCAAGTGCTAGAATTGCTATGTGCCATCACGGCTCACAGTTAAGTCAGAATTTTCAGTGTACACATTTTTTTCTTGTAACATAGTTTTCTCAGTCATATTTTTGTGGAGGTCCACTGTCTATTCCACCTAGTGTACCTAGTGATATGTGGTGTAAGCTAGGGTGGCAACCATGTTGACACTCACTGAATAAACAGCATATTAATGTCAATTGTCTATTCTCACACAAGATTTTAGGTATGCTCTCAATTGGTATTTCTGAGGCTTCAATTCTAGATCTATTTTATATCCATTTAGTATCATTTATAGAAATTTCTAGCCCCTGCTTTTTTGCCTTTTCTCTTCCCAGAAGCTGATGATATATTACAGTATGCCATCAACTACTACTCACCAAGTGAAACATAGCAAAATTCTGACTGCCCAGAGCTGACTGTAACTGTCTAATCTGAAGGTCAGTATTAGAAGTGGTATCATCACCTTCAGGACAGTAAGTGAGCAAATGCCTCAGGTCCACGATACTTCTTCACCTCTGACAACCAAGGCTGTTGTTCTCAGCCTGGGTAATTAACAAGCAGTGATTAATTTCTTGTATAGCCACAACTTGAACTATAATCAAAATAAGAGCATATAATATTTTAAAATTTTTATTTTATTAGACTACAGTATATTTTCTAAGGTCATCTGTGATATTTAACAGGGATTAGCAACACATGGTGCTTCCTTATTCAAGTAATAGATACAATTCTTCTTACTCATTCATCCAGTGTATTTATTAAGCACTGACTCTAGATGAGCCACTAGGGGATGCAGTGGAAAAGTTATCAAATATTGCCCTTGCTCTGAAGGAGCCAAGATGCTAGTGGGAAAGACCATGAAAAAGCTGTATATTAACCACATCTGTATACATTCATATTAAAATTCAATAGAGTAGTTTGGTCTTATAAGTATTACTACATGGTAATTTTGTAAGGTAAAGATCTGACTTACATATATCTATGAGCCACATCCATTAGGCTTGGTTAAAATAGTCTATTTTCCTTCTTGAATAATAATATATATTTTCTACAAGGTTTCTGAAAATATGATACAGATACATGCTTTTGCAGCACAGAACAACAGGAGAGCATAGGAGAGTGGCTGCCATCTACCACTTTTGAAGACTAGTGTTGATTATATGTATAGAAGTGTAAAGTAAAACGAAAGACAGGCAGATAGACAACCAAATCAATTTTTTTTTTTTTTGAGATTCAGTCTTACTATAGCCTCCTACCTCTGACTCCTGAGTGCTGGATTATAAGCATGTGCTTCATTCTCTCCATTGTATGTGATTTCCTAAAATTGTGAGAGGATAGCACAAAAGGAAGAATGAGAGGAAGCCACTGGTAACAGTATTTTAAAAAGTTTCCAGGCCTTGACTCTTAAGGACAATTAGAGTGGATGAACAAAAGGAAGAGGGAACAGAAAAAAAATTACACTTACAGGAAGCTAAGATCCCTCTATATACAATTTTCCCTATGGTTTTTCTGTTTCTCCTGTGGAAATAAATCCTGGAGAAACCTTCAAGGCATTGCTCTTGACCCTTATGAGCTCCTGTTGGTCCTTATATTCAGGAAGAAAGACTAGAGAATGAAGGCGCCATTTGGTTTCAAACCAGTAAAGAAGCCATAACCTACTGGGTGAAATTAAACTACATACAAGATGGCAATAAACTAGGAGGAAGAGACCAGTACTGGCCTCCAGAGGATCATGCTTCTGAAGCCAACTCAAGAGCAAGCATTTAGGCTGATGAGTTAGCTCAGAAGTAAAGATACTTGCCACCAGCACCACCAACCCCAATTCCATCCCTGGAGCCCACATCATGGAAGGAAAGAATCAAATCCTAAAAGTTACCTTTGACCTCCACATGTTCACCTGGGAATGTACATGTGCACAAACTCAACAGATGTAACAATAATTTTAAAACAACAAACAAGAAAGTACATTAAGGCAAGAGCCAGCAAGGTCTTCTACTTTTTTCCCTTATTACCTTTATGGTTTCAAGATGAAAAGGCATTGACTAGAATCTGAGACGTGTCTATTCTATTTGTTCTTGATGACATTGACTTTTACTTATATTTTATTTTACCTACTTTCAAACTTATAATTTTGAAAAAGTTTTTTTTAAATACTTTATTTTTTTTTCTTCCAGTTACATCTCAGTAACAAACCCCTCCCTATTCCCCCTTCCTATCCCGCCCTTCCACCTTCTTCCCCCCAGAAGTTTCCCCTTTCAGTCCAACAGATGGTTCCTTCTCTTATAACAGTATTATACAAAACAATAGATATAAATATGCCACATTAATGAGAGTTAAATGGCCCAGTATACCTTCCCAATGTCCAGTGTATACATATTTGGCCCCTGACTTTAACATTCTACTATCTAACCATCTCCATGTGTTTAAAGGTCTATATCTGACTCAACATTCATACTAACTTGCAACACACTTTTAAGAGTATCTTCTTAGATCTATAACACCCTCTTGATTCCTAAACAACTCAAAATTTAACTATGAGATTCTAGCTGTCTATTCTTCAACCACCTCAGAGACCTGAGAGGGATAAATATATTTGATTATATAGGAAGTGCAGGGCCTGCAGCTTCCAAAACTAAGAAAGAACATACCAATGACTGCCTGGATAGTTCCCATTTTCTCTCCATACATTCCAGCATCAATCTTCAGCCTTTGGGTCCTGTTTCTCTGACAGACATTTGTTGTAGAGCAGGGATTATGAAGGACTTACCTACCCTGAC
>CAJQZJ010034863.1:0-17854 GCA_907164525.1 Lophiomys imhausi | reverse complement strand
TGGACAGTTCCCATTTTCTCTCCATACATTCCAGCATCAATCTTCAGCCTTTGGGTCCTGTTTCTCTGACAGACATTTGTTGTAGAGCAGGGATTATGAAGGACTTACCTACCCTGTCTTGGCAGGGTTAGGCTGTCGACTTCCCTGCTACCAAGTTTTGTCCTTTTTGGACAGCAGTCTGTCTGCAGTTGGTGCAAGGGGTTTTTTCATGCCAAGAGAAAGGCTTGCCACTAATTCAACCATCTTACAGTGGAGGTTCTTCGATGCTTATCTTCTACTTGGAGTAGAATAGGGGGTGCTGTCAGGCGCTGATATGTCTCGATATCAAAAAAAAAATCTTGATTTAAGATAACATCTTTGAATGCCATATTCTGCAGATCTCTAGGGGTTTTTGAAGATGCCCTAACCATCTCTTGTATTTAGATAAGCAAATGTTGCTTGTCTCTTAGCAACTTGATTACTGGGTAGTTTAGAGAATATCTGTGATAGACTGTCATAGTAGCTAACAAAGAGACATGTTTGCATGACTAGGAGTTTGTTTTAACTATCCTAGACCGTTTTAGACGGTTGTTATCAAGAGGTCAGAGCTTCACATTTTATTTTTAAGTATCTCTAGGTATGATACCATTGGGAAGCATTATCTTTAAATTTGTATCAATATACAAAGATCTATTCAATTGTGGTTAAATATACTCTTAATTATGTATCAATATACCAAGATCAATGCCTATGTAGCCCAATATAATCTTAATATTATGTCCATATGCAAGGGTCAATACCATTGTGGCCAACTATAATCTTAATTTTGTATCAATATACAAAGATCAATACCGATGTAATCCAATACAATCTTATTTTTGCACAATAAACAATGGTCAATACCACTTTTGCCAAATAAACTACTAATTTTGTATCAATATACAAAGGTATAAGGGCATATTCAATAATCTGCCCCTTCTTCTTGGACCTTCCTGTGCTATGTCTATATCTCATTTTTCTCAAGCCCATGCACTCCTACATAGGAGAGGAAGAAGGATACAGAAAAGGAAAAGTAGGAATTCCCTGGGGCTAACCTCCAAAACCCATTAAGACAGGACCATTTATCAGCTTGTAGTCTCTTCCCCTACATAACAGAGTTTTCAGTTATCCTTCAAATAACCAAAAAGAAGGGCAGAGAAACACCCTCCCCACCCTCTGGGCATGGGACTTCGCTCTCTTAAAGTGACTTCCTGCTGATTTGGGTCGTAGTAAACCTGTTTGGGGCCCGAACTCAAATGGGAAAAAGTTTTTTAAAGTGATCCAACATAGTCCTCTTGTTTCATAGCTTTGAATATTGCAGATCAGTGTTGTAAGGGAACTTCTTTATGGTCATACATTTTAGGGAGAAAACAGAGACAAAAAGACTAGTCTTTTTAACACCCCAGGGAAGGTAAATGTAGAAAGTGATTTTGAATTATTTAGAGTACATTTGATTTTGTTCTCTTAATTATATCTGAGTCTGTTTTCTTTGTATACTGGAAAGAGTAAGGCTTTAAAGACAAATTATGAAGAATATACAGAGGGAGTTCTGAATTTTCACAGAGACACAGATGTGCAGTGACTTTCTCTCCTTTAAAAAAAAAAAAAATCATTCCAAGGGAGTGTGACAAAGAGACTTCAAAGATGGCATTTAATTCAGTCTGAAACAGTAAGTACTACTGCTGGAAGATGCATGTGGGGGAGAACTGAAATCACTCAGAAATGTGCACACACAGTGAAGACCGACCTGATAGAATTTGAATTCCTTTGAAGTGTCTTAATGATACCACTGTGGACACCACTGCTGAGCACTTACTATGGAGCAAGTGTGTTCAATCACATTAACTAATTCTCACCACAATCCTGCAAGCCCTGCACAGATGTCAAACAGGGACACAGAAGTTAGGTTAGCCGTGGTTCAGCCGCAAAGTACAATTAGATAACAGCTGTCCAGGATTTTCAGCAGTTAGAATTGTCCATGACAGTTACCCACAGAGGGGTGATTTCGTTCTTTCTTTTAGGTTTGTTTTTATTATTTTCATTTATTTGTATATCTATGTGTCTATATGAGTGAGTGCTGTATGTTTTGGTACCTATAGGAACCAGAAGAGAATATCAGATGCCCTGAAACTGGACCTAAGAGGGTAGGTAAGAGGTGGGAACTGAACTCAGGTCCTCTGGAAGAAAAGCAAGCATTTTTAACCATTAACTCATCAGCCTAGCATCTGATATCTTTCTAACAGCCACACTAGCACAACTGCCTACATGCTAATAGAGCAGCTGTTCTTGGGAATTCAATGGACAGTTACTAAATTTCATCAATCTGGACCAAATACCTGAGTAATTTAAAAATTGAACAAAGGACACATAGTGATGATTTCCTGAAGTCGCACACCTGCTGAGAGCTGAGTCAGGATCCCTAAGGTCAGATTTAATTGCACTTAAACCTGGACAAACTCTGACATGCTGATTCATCACTGCTTGAAAGTGAGAGGTCAGCAGGGCCTGACCCCACTGCTAGAGTGGTTCTGGAAAGTTCCCATTGAGGAGCTACTTTCATGTAGATCTCCTGTATGTGGGAGATCTCCATCCTCAGGGCAGATCTTCTCACCAGGTATAGATCTGCATATTGTAGATCAGTGCAGTAATGGAAGTGAAGAGCCTAACAAAGCCAAAACCAAAATACTAGACACATGTAGTCAGGAATTCTCACAACTATTTTCTTCCAGAGAAAGGTTAATAAATGATGAGAGTACCAAGGTGAGCAAGTTAGTGGCTCTGTAGATTGTGTCTGTCTGCTCATTTGATTACTTTACCTCATTAATTCTCACAATAGCGGGAGAATAACTTGTATGTGTCAGTTTTCTCTTTCCACCAGCTGGGACCAGGGCTTGAACTCAGGGTGTCAGGTGTGACAATAGATACCTCTCACCTGCTGAGCCATTTTGCTGGCACCAACACAAATATACTTCTTATCCCTGTTTTATTAAGGAAACAAGGCTCAGAAAAATGAAAACATTTCTTTAATACCATGCCAGTAGCTGTTATTTAAAACCCTGTTCTGTCTTATGCCGAGAGCACTCTGAGAAGACAGCCATGCCAAGACGGTATTGATAGCTTAGGTGTTACAGGTACACACTGGGAAGATCTTTATACACAAATTGCATCTGAGATTGAGAAGCACGGGGAAGAAAGAAAGAATGTAGTGTGTCTGACATCTAAGATTGTGGGTGTTAGGGGAGGCTATGGTTTGGATAATGCATAAGGCACAGGAAATCAAGTAATTTTAGGGGTAGCTTAAGGTAGAGAGAGACATCTGAAGTATTTGACAACATACCCATGTTTTTTGACATTGGAGCTGGACAAGGTAAGGAAGCTAGATGTAGCCTGTGGATATTTTTACATAACAGTAGTGAAGCTAGAACCTGGAGAACCAAACACCAAGACAGAGCCAGGGATGTGAAGTACTACTCCATAGTACACTAGGAATACTAGAATATACAAACACATTTTGTTCATGAAGGAAATACTGTAAGCTGACCCCAGCATTCTAGTCTATGACAGAAACACAGCAATCTAGTCTATGACAGAATCTGGAGTTCCCAGATAACCTGATATTCCTCCATTGGTTTGTTAGAGCTGCTCTTCGTTTTTCATTTTGTGTATGAACTGATATTTTGCTTCTCAAGTGCTCCTGAGGGCCCACAGAGGCTGAGGCTTGCTAAGAGCTCCAAGTTTTCACATTTGCAGTCTGAAGCGGTGCAAGAATGGCAGGTCTGTTTGGCAAGAAATCCAAAGTTAGCTTTGGGATTCCAGTGAGGGTGACGTAAAGTGCTTTGCCACTGAGTTGAGGCTGCAAAATGTAGTGTAGAAATGCATTTTCAGGATGAGATGGAACCAATTAGAGTGACGATCACAGTGCAAGCAAAACGGTGATTGTATTGAATCAAATGGAAAACGACAAGCTTGCGCTCTCAGAGGAAACAGCATGGGAAATGTGTATGAGATCTTCGAAGATGATAATAGTTCCCATTTGGCAACCTTCATCTTCTCAGCTGCACTGGGTGTTTCACTTAGGCTTCACTGTGTCGCACAACTCAGTGGGCAAGGGAATACTCCCAGAGATGAGAACCTGAGCTATTAATTGCCTGTGTGTCTGGGAGTGAAGGATTCCTGGGACAGGAGTCTTCATATGCTAATGTAGGGGAGTCTTGGACAAAATGGGATGATTTGGTCTCAGAGTCTCTATGAGTTATGATGCTTTAGGTAAAGGAGAGAAGCTCAAGGTTTTCTGTGTCTTCCCAGACACTGCTACCCTGTTTACAACTCCTAACCTTACCAATACCTGTGTTCATACTTTCTGTAAACCCAAACATGGAGATGATTTTATTTCTGGAATAAAACAACTTTTTTGACTTGCATGCTACCTTTACAACTAGCATCCTTGTATGAGCTAGCAGACTGACAGCATCTTTCAACACAGGAAACATGGTTTCATGATAAGGCTTTTAGTTTTTCATTATTTCGGTTATACTGTCAATGGTAAGTGGCAGGAAAGAACTTACAAACAGGTTGTATGAATAAGAGATTAGTGTATGGAATAAAATGAAATGAAAAACTTATGTCCACGTGTTCTGTACATAGGCTAAGCACAGTGAAATTTGGGAACATCTGGAGAAGTGATTGGGCTTTCAGATATTTATGTGTATGTCCAGGGTCATACAATCCACATACACATGGAAATATGGGTATAATGACATTTCACTAACCATGTAATTGCCACAAGGAACCTTTGCATAATGCTAATGTCTGTAGACAGAATGCAGAGTCACCTTACTGGCCTTCACTGTAACATCAATTATATTTTACAGCATATGACTCTTCTGTTCCAAGACTATATTTTGACCCATATAATCATGTAGATGTTATGGATTTTAAAATTATTTGCTATATAAAATTATTTGCTCTATAGCTTTAAGTAGTGTTACTAAATGCAGCAAGAAAAATGTGGGGAATTTACTGGATTCCCCAGGTTTTCTTAAGTAAACAAACCAATGTTATTTAAAATGTGTGAATCATATAATTCAAAATTTTAAATGACGTCACAGTCTAACTAAATATAGTCTCTGGGCTCAATTCACCCTGCAGTCAGCACTCCGCCCCCATTTGCCTGTTGTGTGAAGCAGCTGCATTATCTACATTTTGCCAAGTAAACAGACTCTCCACCCATGGAATGGTGTTTGTTGTTTGCTAATGTGCCAGTGGTAAAATGTGCTTACAAACTGTAATTATACATCTTCATATAATGCAGAGGCGGGATGTGGGTGTGCTCTATTACTTGAAGATATACACATACAAACTACATTTGTGTTTCTTCTGGTTCATAGTAGTTATTCAATAAATGCTTTGTCAGTGCCTTAAATACATAATCATAACCTTACAATGTACTGGATGCTGAAGTATGTGTGTTCATAATGGTTAATCTCAGTTTTCAACTTGATTACCTTGAGAATCACCTGGAAGATGGGCATCTGAGCTTGCTTGTGGGAGGTTGATTTGATTGGGTTATTTGAGGTGGGAAGACTTGGCCACTGTGGATGGAGTGTCTCGACTTTGGTCTTGGACTGCATAAGGACAGGTAGAGCTAATTGGGCACCAGCATTCATAGATCTCTGCTTCTCAATTATGGATGCAGTATTGCCAACATGCCTCCAACTCCCATGGCATGCACTCTTTGCCACATGTTTTAACCTCAAACCAAAATAAACCCTTTCTCCCTTAATTTACTTTTGTCAGGCAGTTTAATCACAGTGATAGGAAAAGACTTAGGAAAAGTAACTCTACTTAAGCCATGAAATAACTTATGAAGTAGATGTTTTCCTGTTTTACACAGGCAGTTAATGAGGTACATAAATACTGAATAAACAATCGGCCCAAAGTAATGTCAATCTAGCACAAGGCAGCACTTTCTTTTGAAGATGGTTTTGTCTGATGTCATAACCCATGTTCTCATTATCACACTCTGCTGTTTCTTTCTAAAGTGAGGGACTCATGGTGACCTTCTAAATTTATTGAGGTCTCAAAGGCTGGCTTGAGATAACTATCAAACATAAACCTGTACAGATCATCCTATTGCTATTTTGTTAAGAAGTAGGGCCCAGTGAAATAGCTCAGCCTGTAAAGATGCTTGACACCAAGCGTGACAACCTGAGTTCTTGGTACTCTCAGATGGAAAGCAGGAACTGACTCCCAAAGGTATTCCTCTGATCTCCACATATATGCTGTAGCATGCATATGATCATCGTACACATACACACACAATAAGCAAGCAAATAAATGAATTAATTAAGTACTGTAAGTTAAAGAGCTATTGTGGCAGGGAAGTGTTGACTTCTACACAGAAATATGAGAAGACTACAGTTAATACACAGACCCTATTTGCACACATCTGAACTGATTCAGCCTCTGGCTCAACAAAGGGTGTTTTAGCAAATGACTCCTGTGTGAAAAAAAAAAAAAAAAGTTAGTGCCACACTTTCCTTTTAAATCTGAACCTCCTACTTACTAACCTATTTGGTTGCAAACATTGATACATCATAAAAATATATTGTCTTATAAATCTGATCTCTGCTGTTGGAGATCACAATACATTTTATTGCCCATTTCAAGCTCTTGAAGCTTTGTTTCTTTAAACCATTCCGGTTACAAGGAGATGAAGTGTTCAATTCAAAGGAAACAGTTGCAAGACTGACAACTGCAGAACACAAAACTTCCTCTTTAATGCAGTATTTGGGACCTCACTCACTTCTTTAATATTTATTTTAAACTTCACAAAAGTCCAAAATGCCTTCTTTGATTATCCCATCAGCAGTGTTAAGAAGCCAGCCAGTTGGTCTAAGGTCTTGTCTTTTCCTAATGAAACAAACATGGATAGTTAACCTCAAGTCTTAAATTCACAATTTCTTGAAAAATTGTATTGAAGTATATTATTAAGAACTGGATTATACAATCACAAAATTGGGGTTTGAAAACAAAAATATCTTAGTGCAAAATTTTTAAAAGAAGGATAATTGTACTATCCACAATTTAATAGAATAGGGAAATGCCATTGGCTATAGTTTTTGTTTTCTTTTTAAAAAGTACTCATCAAATACTACACCAAAACTTATGTTTACTTGCCAACATATGTGACCATTTGTATTTATAATGTTCTTTTGCATTTACTACATAGTTGGGTGAAATTATTTGTACACATAAAATTATATGCCACACATAGTCATCTGACTACTTTCTTGCCATAATTTAATGTGTATATAATTCAGGGGTATTGTATTGATATAAAACAACTACAAAACAAACAAACAAACAAAAAACCCTAAGGAATATTGGGCATAGTAGAGATTCGTCTTCCCAAGGGAAGAATATATTAGTTGGTTATCTAATACTGAATAGTCCACCATGAAAATATGTATACAAGTAACATTATTCAGACTTATATATTTAAGATTAAATTAAATATAAGCACGTTATATTTAAGAATATACACACATATATAAATACATAAATACAAATAACAACAATTAATGACAAAAGAAAGCCATGTATTTGAAATAAAACAAGTATGAGAATATGAGGTGGTTTGGAGGAAGGAAACAGATGGTAGGAGATGTAATTATATTAAAATCTCAAAATAAAAGAAATAATAAAAATGAATATATAATATTTCAGGCAAATATTAACATCATTCCCATTGATCAGTTGGCATCATTTCAGAGATACAGGGATAGCTCAGCATACATAAAGTCCTAAAGAGATTTCATATAAAGAAAAAAAAAAGAAAAGAAAAGAAAGTCATTTAACACCAGTGAATTTTTTTCTTTCTTAGTTAATTCATTTGTTCCTTTCATCATTTAGAAATGTGTTGTTTAGTCTCTATAGGTTTGTGTGTAATTACTACAGATTCTTTTTTCTTTTTTATTGCATTACGGTCAGATAGGATGGATGGAATTATTTAAAATTTTCTATATTTCATTGAGACTTATTTGTGTGCAATATGTGGTCTATTTTATAGAATATTTGATGGACTGCTGAGTAGAATGCATGGTATTTGGTACTTGGCAGAATATTCTGTCAATATCTGCTAGGTCCTTTTGATGTATGGTGTCATTTAATTCTAATGTTTCCCAAAGATTTTCTGGAATTAAGTGAAAACATAACGTAACAAAATCTCTGGAAAACATTGAAAGTAACCATAAGAGGAAAATTCACAGTTCTAAGTGCCAGCACTGAAAAAACCAGAAAGAGTACAAATAAGTGTCTTAACAATACAACTGAAGAGTCTAGAAAATAAAGAACAAACCAAACCCAAAGTTAGGAGATACACATAATAAAAATCAGAGCAGAAATTAATAAAGCAGAAACAACAAAGAACCACCAAATCTAAAAGCTATTCTATAAGATTAACAAGATCCACAGACCGTTGGCCCAACTAACAAACAAATGGAGAAGAGTTTCAGATGAACAGAATCAGAGATTAAGAGGGAAACAAGATAATAGCCACCAAAGACATTCAAATCATGATAAGAGGAGACTTTAACCTATACTTCATGAAGATAGAAAACCTAAAAGAAATGGATTAGTTACTAGATTCATCTGAATAACCAAATTTAAACAAAGAGATCAACAACTTAAACAGACTCACAAAAAACAAGGGGATCAAAACAGTAATAAACTTTCTGATTCAAAGAAGTCTGGCCAGGATGGATTCACAACTGCATTCCACCACAGTTTAAAACAAGAGCTACAACCAATACTTCCTAAATTATTCAAAAACGAAGAAATATAAAGATATCTTCCAAGTTCATTCTAGGAAGCTGTTGTTATTCCAGTTCCAAAACCAAAATACAAGGTAAAGATACAATAAAAAAGACAAAACTGTGCTGGCCACTGTGGTAGTGCACTCCTATAATCCCAACACTCGGGAGGCAGATCTCTGTGGGTTCGAGACCAGTCTGGTTTACAAAGCAAGTCCATGACAGCCAGGACTACACAGAGAAACCCTCTCTCAACAAAAAAACAAACATCAACAACAGAAGAACACTATATACTAATGAACTTGATGAACATAGATGCAAAAAATTTCAAGCTAAAAAACTATCATTCACATTGATCAAATTGGCATCATTCCAGAGGTACGGAGATGGTTCTATATACATAAGTCAATGATTACAATAAATCATATGAACAGTTTTAAAGATAAACATTATCTGCTCCTCACAAAAGATGCAGAAAAACCCTTTGAAAAAAATCCAGCATACCTTCATCAAAAAATTCCTAGAGAGAATACAATTATCAGGAGCATGCCTCAACATAATAAAGGATGTATATGACAAACCCATATCCAACACCATCATAAATGGAGAAAATCTTGAAGCAATCCCATTAAAATCAGGAACAAGACATGGCTGTTCACTAAGACCATTTCTTTACTTTATAATGTTTGAAGCACTAGCAAGAGCAATATAAACAAGAGAGTGAAATTAAAGGCATGAAAATAGGAAATAAAAAAGTCTAATTATTCCTATTTGCAGCTGACACTATATTTAAAATATTTTTTAAAAATCCAACAGAAAACCTCTAGAAGTGATCAACATTTTAAGTAAAGTGCCATAACACAAAATCAATTTACAGAAACCAGTAGGCTTTCTGTATAACAATAGCAAGCCTGCAAAGCAAAAGATCACAGAAGCACTCCCGCTCAAGTTAGCAACGACAATCTATGTATTAGCCTACACAAAGAGGTGAGAGACCTCTACAGTGAAAAGGTTATCTCTCTGAAGAAAGAAATAGAGGAAGACACTAGAAGATGGAAAAACTTTCAATGCTCATGAAATGGTTGAATTAATATTGTGAAAATGATCATCTTACCAAAAATCAATTTATAAATTCAATGGAGTCCCAATGAAAACTCTTATGATATTCATCTCAAGTAAAGAAAAAAACCCATAAAAATAAATCCATATGAACACCCCAGATTGCTAAAGCAATCCTGAGCAAAATGCTGGAGGGATTATCTTTCCAGATTGCAAGCTATATAATAGACCCATAGTGTTGGAGAAAGGTTTTGTACCACCCTTTCTGAGGCACTCTACTTGGCTAATAAAATTCACTGATGGCCATTTACCTGGGCAGAGAGAGAATAGGAAGGCAAGACTTCCTGGGAGGAATAAAGTAAACCTGGGAAAAATACAGAGGAAGCTCTCTTCCCACCAGGACTCAGAAGCAGCACACTGTCTTGGTGTGAGCTCTGAAGTTACAGCAAGCCACATGGTGGATTGAGAGTAGTTGGTCAGGTTAATTTAGAGTAGCTAACTGAGAGTCAGCTAAGGCCTAAGCACTGAAACATTGAAAGGTCTTGGTGTGTTTAATTATTAGGAAAAGGCTGCTGCAGGTTTCACTCCTCCAGCTAGCCACAGACCTCCAGCTAAGGCAGGCCTACAGGCTTACAGGCTGCTCTGCCCGCCTAATGTAACAGTTTAGAGTTATTAGTAAATATATTAGTTAACAGAGTATCAGTTGCAGGTGATGAAGGCCACCCTTTGTCCAGGGCTTTATCCCCAGGACAAGTCAGGCCACCAGCTAAGGAGAACCAGGCCTGCTGGCCTCCCACCAGTTCACTGTCTGCTCCAGCAGCCTAATATAACAATGTTTAGTTATTAATAAATTTATTTGTTAACTAAGTTTCAGTTTCATCATAGTATTAAAAACAGACACTTACAGCAATGGAACAAAATAGAAGACCTAAACATGATTGCATGTAGTTACAGCTGTGTAGTATTTGGAAACAATGCCAAATATACACACTGAAGGAAAGATCAGAACAAATACTTTAGCATCTCAAACAAATGGTGCTGGGAAAAGAGTGTGTCCATACATAGAATAATTAAATTAGACCCATATCTATAACCTTTCACAAAAGTCAACACTAAATGGACCAAAGATCCCAAAGTGAACATGAAAGTACTAGAAGGAAACATACACAAAAGTAAATGAGTGTGCTTATTTCTGAATAGATGTGCCTTGTTCACCATTAAACCCTGTCTTTTTGCAACACACCTAGTACATAGACAATATAATATGTAAGTGCTGAATGAATGAATGAATGGATGAATGAATGGCCAACATGCTTAGCCTGGTTCATTGCAATATCTGAGTCAGATGGATGATCCAAATGAATATACCTTAAATACTATTCTTATCAGAACCTTTGCAAATGCATGACTTGGCATTTCTGCCTTTTAAAAAGTCTGATAAAAATGTCTATAGAATTTTTAATGAAATAGATTAAGAATGGAAAATGCAGAAGGGTAGTAACTTCTGTAACTGAGGACAGGAATTTAGTTTCTATGCCTCTCTCTACACAAATCTGAGAAGTAGTTATGGAAGTGGCATAGAGCTAGCCAACTTTTATAGAGTACCTCCCCCACCTCACCCTGAATACTCACAAGTGACAAAAACCATCATATTGATTCGGTTTATCTCCTGGGTCTGAGTTGAGTTCTTTTTTTTTTAAGTGTATGTTAAACAAAAGGCAATTCAAATGTATATGCAAAATAGGTAACTTTATGTCCACATTAGGCAGCTATACACTTAGAACATCCCCATTTCTAGAATAATCTCCCTTTGTATTTCATGTTAAATTGTACCTGACTTTCCTTTCAGTCTTCTATCCTGTGGTAGGCAAGTGGATAATTTTTCTACTATCTATATACAGATTTTTTCCAGGAACACTAGACAAGAGGAGGTAGTGTTGTTATATTGTCTATTTTCATTAGTTATTTTACTGTGAAAACAGACTAAAATGATGGAGCAAAAGGGCCACATAAGACAACTGCCTCTCTCAATGATAGCTAAAGGGGCTCTCTCTTTCCTTCTTCCTTTCCTTCTTCCTTTCCTTTCCTTCCTTCCTTCCTTCCTTCCTTCCTTCCTTCCTTCCTTCCTTCCTTCCTTCCTTCCTTCTATTTTTTAGATAGCCCTGAAACTAGATCTGAAGACCAAGCTGGACTCGAACTCACAGGGGTCAACCTGCCTCTGCCTCATAAGTGCACTAAAGATATGAGTCACCACAGCCCATTGTAATGGGGGTATTGGAAGTGAGTTCAATTACTTTACAAATAAAATTTAAAAATAAAGTCAGTGGTTAAAAGTAATTGCCACCAAGCCTGACAACCTGAGTTTGATCTCTGGACCCACATGGTAGAGGGAGAACAGACTCTCCCAAGTTATCTTCTGATCTCCTGGTGCACACTGTGGAGAAAGTTGCCAGACAACACACAAAATAAATGTAAACATTTTAAATAAAGATCAGTCTCCTCGGGGAAGCCATAGGTCTTTTCACTGAAACAGGCAAAGTCTGTAGTGAACTAGAATCCCTGAGCTTTGAATCACCTTGTGCTCTCTCCCTCCCTCCCCACCTTTCTTCTTTCCTGTTTGGGACAAATCCAGGGCATCACACATGCTTGGAGAACACTCCTCCTCTGAGGCACACCCCTGGACATCACTATCCCACTATTTTGTTTTGAAAGAGAAGCATTCTTTAATGTACATTAAAGCTGATTTCAAAAAATAACATTAATATATAAAAGAGTCATTTGTTGCATGTTTGAGTTAGTAATGTACAATTTAACACAAAATTAGCAACTAATGATTTTGTAAAGCAGTGACTTGATCTTACTAGGGAAGCCACACAATTGCCTGAGTTCTGTCCCTGCCTCTTACTTACAGTGATGGAGTTACAAATTACAGACAATTGTGGGCCTGGGGACATATTAACAGGGCCCAGAAAACACTTATTAGTAACAGTCAGAGGATTCTAGGTAAAGCTTGAGACAAAGCAGTCATTCCGTGACTGCTTAAAGCCACTGTGAGAGGCAGCAGTACAAGAGCTGGCAGATCATGGTGACCAAAGTCCGTCTCCACCTGTGGGTCACTTGATGTCATGCCTGCTCTTGTGAGTGGGCTACAGTCCCTTTAATTACTGTCACTTGCTTAACGTCACCATGCCACCATTTAGCTTCCTTTTCCTCATGTATATATCTCCTCCTTTTCTTTTCTTTTTCTTTCTTTCTTTTCTTTTTTTTTTTTTTCTCCCCGAGACAGGGTTTCTCTGTGTAGCCCTGGCTGTCCTGGACTCACTTTGTAGACCAGGCTGGCCTTGAACTCGTGTGCCACCATGCCCAGCTTATCTCCTCCTTTCTTATCCCCTACTTTCTGTTTTTCCTTTCTTAAATTTGAGTTTTGGGGAACAGAAAGCAAGGAATGGAATTCTATTTGGATTTCATCTGGACCTCTGGTGGTCTCTGTCCTAGGGCCAGGTGTTTCCGTATTTCTTTCTACATAGTCTCCTGTGTTTCTTGGTTTGTGAGAGGAATTTTTTTTTTTTTGGACTGATGCAGAACCTGTTAGCTTCTGCTACATGACTTCTTCAACAGGGTGAGGACCATTTTACAAATGCAGAAGGCAAGCAGTGCAGGAAAAAAAAGTATACTTTTTAGCATCTTTGGGAATTCTAAACCAGTTTGTTGACAGTAGAAGGGACTCCACAGAGTTGCTAACCCAATGTATTCATTTATGCCACAAATATTCTCCAAGAGTTAAATAAAGGAGGTACAAAAATAAATGTTAATACTTTATAATATCTCTTATATGAATAATTTCCATTCAAATATAATGTTGAAGATATTGATATGGTTCTGTGTAGGTTGAATCAAAGCTGAGGCTTTGCAGACAGCAGACACACAAAGACTCAGAGAGATAAAAGTATGTGGAGTACTCAATGAAACCATGAGGTCCATTTGATATGAAATAAAATGATATCAAAGTAGAAAACACATCTATGACATAATGTGGGGAGAAACACACATAACATGATATGTATGTGGGTAAATACTATTTGTAGCCAGGCATGGTGGTGCACACCTTTAATTCCAGCACTCAGGAGGCAGGGCAAGGCAGATCTCTGTGAGTTCAAGGCCAGCCTGGTCTACAAAGTAAGTCTAGGACAAACATGGATACACAGAAGAACCCTGTCTTGAAAAAACAAAATAAAACAAAACAAAAATGCAATTTGTAAAATTAAAATGTAAAACACAAAATAGTTTTATGAGTCATTTATATATATTTTATTTTTATATAAACATACTAAAAGATAGAAAAACGAGGTAATATAGATTGTGTATGCCTATCATTTTACTCTGTAAACTATATTAGAAAGTTTGCAAGAACAGAACACCCTGCAGCACAGAAGTTATCAGTTTACAGGTCCCTGAAACTGCACTGATGTCTCACAACCATGAGGGTGAGCACATATTATCCCCCCCCCCCACCAAATGCATACTGTATAAAATGCATTCATATAAAAGCAGAGGTTGATGTTTCCTGATGGAGTCAGGATTTGGGGCTGGGAAAGGTTCAGGGCTCTAAGTAGGTTCAGATGACCTGTGGGTAGTGCTGTTATGTCCTATTCCTGATGTAGTCTCTGGCTGTAGTGATGTTGTTGGTGAATAAAAGTGCACTGAACTGTGTGCTTACTTACTGAATTTATGTTATGCTGTAAAACTTGAAAATGCTATTTTAGAAAGGAAAGAAAATTCTTAGTTAAAATGGCATATTGTTGCTATTTATTTGTAGTATTTCACTAGGAGCTGAGGAAGCAGCTGCACAAGGGCAGAGAGAAGATAGCCTATCCAACAGAGAGAGTGGTAACAAAGGAGCAGAGACAGGATATCATGGAAGACCTGCTTCTAGAAAGCTACATGTCAGCTCACTTTTCTCTCCAGATCAACACTGGCTTCTATTTTTCAGAAGTTGTTCCAATAATTTGACTTTTTTTGTAATGGGAGTTAGTTTTCTTTAGTGAATTAGTAAGGGTTTTTGGAATGCAGATTGACCTGGCACATGGGCAGCGTATAGTCCTGAGCAAACAGATGTAATTGGTAATGCCCAGGAAACTGAGAGAAAGGGCTTTTGGAAGCTGCCTTTCTTCAAAAGATATTGAGAGAAGCTGAAGTGGGCGGAGCCAAAATAAAAAGCCTTGTTTTGAAGCTGCTGGCTCTGAGAGGCATTCGGAGAAAGTGCTGGGTAGAGGGGTGTGGCCAAGGGTCAACAGTTACCACACCCATGAGACCATCCCCTGAGAGACAGAACCCCTGGGGCTGGGAAGAGGGAGCGAGAAAGAGAGAGAGAGCCTCCCAGCACAACAGACACCTGAGACCTGACAGAGAGAAGCCCCTCAGTCTGTCCCCCCACCAAGAGACAAAGACGTGCAAAGTGAGGTATGTCCTCTGCCAGCTCTTAGGCTGCATGAGCCCTGAGGCAGTAAGAATCAGCAGTCAGAAGCCTCCCCATGTAATCTGAGAATTGCCAAAGAAACAGGAGGCAAAGAAACAGGAGGCAGAGTCCCACATGAGTCAGCCCAAGAATGTTGAGAAAAGCAGCAAAGATGGATGAAGGCAGCAGAGAGGCCTAAAGTGTGCTAACAAATGAGTGAGACATGAGGCATGAGGTGGAGCTGAAGGTACCATAGAAATGACAGTAATGGCTGTGGCAAGGCTTTGAAGTAAAAGACTAGGCCGCCAGCATAGCCCTGAGGGGTTTAGCTAATTCAAACAGTGGCATGGACAGTCTTGACTGAAGCCAGCCCCAAGCTGAGTAGTTGAAGCAGGCTGGCCACAAGAGCCTGTGGGCGAGATAGGCTCTGACCCTAGGAGAAAGCCTCAAACTTAAATTGCCAGAGCCAGACTGCTGACTGCTGTTTGGGGTGTCCCAGCAGATAGACTTGGCAGTGACCAAGTACCCAAAAAAGACCCATGGCTTTAATATCCTTTCAAAAGGATTAATGTAGGATTGTTTCAGTGTTATTAGGTATTTATAGGTTATAGCTATTATAGTTTATTAGGTATTAATAAATATAGTTTAATAAAAATTTTCATTTACATTTGTTAGTCTGGAAATGCATTCACAGTCAGCTTTTAAGTCTTGTATAGGGCCCTACATGTTTTTAAGGACTGTAATAGTAGCAGCCGCTGATGCCTTACACTGCAGAGCTAAGGTGGGCAAAGGGATGGAGATGTTACCCTTTCTGCTTTTCAGACTCCTAAACAAGGATGAGCTTGCACTCAGGCCTCCAGGAGATGCTACTTTATAAGATACACTAGATGAGATCAAAGTCTTTTGAAAAATGACTGGAATTCTTTTTTTTTCTCATTTCCAAAATAAAAACAGAAGTCAAATTCAGCATTGTTAATGGGTTAACGAAAATGTGCTCTCATTTTCTCTGGCTATTAAAAAACATACTTGGAGTAATAAATGAACCAACAAATAAAAACATGTGGACATTCATTGGTAAATTCAGCAATATTGAGTTTGATTTTAAATGCACCGTGTATTTGAAACAGAGGAACCGTTAGTATTTTCAGGAATGTCCACAGCCTCTGCTTGCTCTGGGTAAATGCAGTAGAGAGTGGATACGATGGATGCCCTTTGCAGTTCACTGTTTACCTTTTGTGTGTGGAGTGTTCCTGGGCCCTGCACTTACTTCAGTGCCCGGATGATCCCAGAGTTTTTAATCAATGTCGCTTCAGCATATCACACTTGTTTGCAGAATTTGAGAATGACACTGACTGAGGCGTACTGAATGTGGAAGGGCTTACTGTGAAAAGATGAGTGGGAGCGGGTGGGCAGGCGGTCTTGATGGTTCACTTTTGTGTGTCTTGCAAATAAAGGCTCAAGAAGATACATTCCACATCAACACTGGGAATTTCTCATGGGGGAGGGGAAGGGGGAGCAGCCTGGAACTTCTTGGCTTCAGCATATTCTGAAGAGCCTGTTAATATTTGCTGCCCCCCTGTAGTTTGCTCTTGCAAAAATTCTAAAAGAATAGAGAGCTACCCCAGAAGGCCCTTGCTCTTCTAAATCCTAAGCACTTGTGGGATTGTGACCCCTTTCTGTGTTCAACCCAGCTCCACACGTCTGTGCTGACATGGAGCACGGCAGAGGCTACTTCTATTCGAGGCGGTGATTTCATTTAAGTGAATAAACTGCGGGTAACAGTTGCCTTATAAAACATGCAGATTGTGTTATATGGGGAAAGCCTGGTCAAATAAATATGATTTTTCTTCAAAAGGCAAAGGGAGTGTGTGTTTATTAAAGCACTTTCTCAATTTCCCATTGCCTTCAGAATCGGCTGTGCGACATGATTGCCATTGTCTCGAAGCACAATAGCTTCTAATAGCATTAAGCTTAAAATAATATAGTAGAACAGTCTACATTCATGGTTTGTTCATTTGCTGAAAATAATATAGATGACAGAAATTATATTCAAACTTAAAGTTGCTTAAAATAGCACATAGAACACTAGGAATTTTACCCGGCTCAGTGATGAATGAAATTTCATTATAAAGAATCGCAGCCTGATATCTAACTTTTGTAAAAATTTTGGAACTGGTTAACATCATTAACAATTGCTGAGGGCGAAGGTAATAAATGGGTTTACTTTGGCAATAGAGTAATGAAGAGCTGGTGATCTTAAGATAATGTCACCCCAGGGCCCCTGTGACTTGAATAGCTTTAGGTTTATTTTCATGATGCAATTGGCCTATGTCTATGTAACTCCCAGAAAGATTATAGAGGAGTATGATTAGTTTGTGCACCATTAAAGCATCCCTTGGGCACATAAAACATCTCCTTTAGTTCCTTGAGAGTCTACATTGCATATTCACACCCAGGTTTGTTTTTATGAGAAATATTTTCACAAATTGATAAATCCAATCTCTCTCTC
>CAJQZJ010034859.1:0-10570 GCA_907164525.1 Lophiomys imhausi | reverse complement strand
ACACACACACACACACACACACACACACACACACACACACACACTCACACCCTTCAATGCTGAATAAATAAGTACACACAGACCCAAAACTTCTGAGAATACCTTTTTGTAAATATACTTGGCATTACACAACATGTCTGCTGGACCTAAAAGTAGAAAAAATATATTGTAGAGTAGAGTTTGAATTACCCATTGTTAAGATGCATTTTACTAAAAATTATAGAAGTTCAATAAAATGGCTTACATAAGAACTCTTTATCTGACTTTGTAAGTAATTTAGAAGAAGTAGGCTAGTTTATGTGTCTCATTTATTCAGTAGATTCGAATCTTTCCTCTCTGCTATCTTCAGTGGGTTACATGTCTATCTCCCTTGGGCTGTACATCAAGCTTGTTGTTACTAAAGAGAGCAAGGAAGCTGTATAGAGAGCCTCCCAGGTGTCACTCCCTCTAAGGGTAGAGTTGTAGCCCTAGCTTCATTTCCCTAGCCCCAAAGAAAATAGAAGTTCCATCTGGCTTGCCAAATCCCCTAGAACTACAGCAAAGAGCAATTAAATGTTATTCATACTGATTTTTTGTTATTGTCTCCTTGTCTGTCTTCCAAGAATATATGATGGTCAAATTATGGGGCATAAATCTACTATTGATCCAGGAAAATATAGTAGGTTATTGAAAAGTGTCTTAGAAAAAACACAGAATTAAACAGAAGTAGATAATTGAGAATGTTATAGGAAGTATTTAAGTTTATCTCTGATAAGGAGAGTGATATTTGGTTCATGTGTTTCCCAGGCTGAGATGTTAAGTGTATTTATTTCTCAGTGTAGATTGTAGAGAAATGTTAAAAACTTGCTGTTCCAAGAACACAAACTTAAATCATTGGTGTGTATTTATAACAGACTCTTAAGTAAATGGATTTGTTCTTCTATATGAAATAGTATCATAAATCATTTTAACTGTGAGATAAGTAAGCAGCAGGAAGATTTGAGATTTTTTTCTCCAATAAAGGAGTAAGCTTTGTGGTTAATGGTTACTCTCATGGTTTTAGACAGAACAGTGTGATAGAAAGAACAGTGGAGAAATCCTAAACTGAAGCAAGCAAAAAAGAGGTTTATGGTTATTATCAAGATGAGATACAGAGTTGAGGGCAGATGCACGACAAAGAGATATAGCAATGATGACAATGATAATTATCATGTTGATGGAAATGGATAACTTTTATGGAGAATGTAGATGTCAGTAGATGCTTTAAACTCATTATGGTTGTTACTACATTTAAACCTCACATTAACCCATGGGACCATCAATTAAAGCTGAAAATGAGTACAGGGTGAAGCTAGAGGAAATCATTAAGGTAACTTCAAACCCATTCCTTGAGATAATGGGGAAGAAAGAGAGAAGGATGATCAATGCTTTTTGCAAGGCTAAGGAAGAGTAAAGGGGAAGTTTAACTTAAAAGAAGCTAAAAAAGGGTACACATGCATTCATTAATTTTTCAGAGACTTACTGGTGTATTGAGGCCCATACCTAGTGTTCAAGATCCACAGGCAAACAATACCCAGCCCTGTCCCATAAGAATTCATGATCCTCTGTGGGAGGACCATGGAAAGGGAAGTGGACACAAAGAAGGCACCATTAGTTTCAGAACTCTCACCAAAGTTCCAGAGCCTTCCATCCTAGAAGTCATAAGTATTTGGTAGTGCCTGATTCCTATTGGCATTTCTAGCAGACTGTGGTTTCTGCTCCCTGTTTAGCTTGATTGCTATAGACACCAAAGTGTCTACAAACAGATCTAGCACATTACAGCTGGACATTTGCAGAATAACACAAAAACAGGACAGTGACCTTTCCTATCCAGGTTGTTTCTTGGCAAACTGAGCTTACTTCTCTTTTCTCCCTGGTTACTCTAACTTTCTAAATCAACGTCTAAGTCACAAACTGAAGGTAGCTGCTGTATTCTTGGCCTACAAAAGCACACATCTTTTTGTTTCATTGAGTTGTTTATTTGGGTTTTATGACAGGATAATGACAAGGGCCTGCTTTATTTTTTTATGTTTATTTATTACTTCAGGTTACATCTCCATCACAGTGCCTTCTTTTCACCCCTCCCAGTCCCACCCTCTACCCCTTTCCCATCCATTCCACTCCTCTGGAGTGGAGTGTCCCTACATAACAGTCCTCCACTCCAGTTCAGCAGTCATATGAGGGCCAAGAGCCTCCTCATACACTGGGGGCCTACGAGGCAGCACCACTAGGGCAAAGTGTCTCATTGACAGGAAGAAAAGTCTATGTTCCTGTTCCCTTTGGTGCACTGGTTGTAGTATAGTTATCCTGTACTATATGGCTAAAACCCAATTATAAGTGAATAGATGCCATGTGCATCTTTCTGAGTCTGGGTTAGCTCACTCAGGATGAGCTTTTCTAGTTCCATCCATTTGACTGAAAATTGCATGATTTTGTTGTTTCTGATGGCTAAGTAGTATTCCATTGTATAGATGTACCACTTTTTTTTTAATCCATTCCTTGGTTGAGGGACATCTGGGTTGTTTCCAGTTTCTAGCTATTACAAATAAGGCTGCTATGAACATAGATGAAGATATGTCCTTGTGGTTTGGTGGGGAATCATTTGGATGTATACCCAGAAGTGGCATGGCTAAGGTAGAGCTATTGCAAGTTTTCTAAGATATAGCCAGACTGATTTCCATAGTGGTTGTACAAGTTTGCACTCCCACCAGCAATGGAGGAGTGCTCCCCTTTCTCTACATCCTTGCTAGCATGTGCTGTCATTTGAGTTTTTGATCTTAGCCATTCTGACAGGTGTGAGATGAAATCTCAGAGTTGTCTTGAGTTACATGTCTCAGATGATTAAAGATGTTGAGCATTTCTTCAAATATCTCACTGCCATTAGAGATTACTCCTTTGTGAATTCTATGTTTAGCTCTGTTTCCCATTTTTTATTGGATTATTTGGTTTCTTGGCATTTAATTTCTTGAGTTCTTTATAATTTTTGGATAATAGCCCTCTGTCAGATGTGGGGTTGGTAAAGATCTTTACCCAATCTGTTGGCGCCGATTGGTTTGAATGACAGTGTCTTTTGCCTTACAGAAGTTTTTCAGTTTCATGAGGTCCCATTTATTGATTGTTGGTCTTAGATCCTGAGTTGTTGGTGTTCTATTCAGGAAGTTGTCACTTGTGCTGATGAGTTCGAGGGTTTTTCCCACTTTCTCTTCTAATAGATTTAGTGTGTCAGGCCTTATGTTAAGGTCTTTGATCCATTTGGACTTAAGTTTCGTGCAAAGTGATAAGTATGGATCTAATTTCATTCTTTTATATGTTGACATCCAGTTAGACCAGCACCATTTGTTGAAGATGCTGTTCTTTTTCCATTGTTTGGTTTTGGATTCTTTGTCAAAAATTAACTGACCGTAAGTGTTTGGGTTAATTTCTGGTTCTGCAATTCGATTCCACTGGTCTGTTTCTATACTAGTACCGTGCTGTTTTTATTACTATTTCTCTGTAGTAGAGCTCGAAATCTGGGATGGTGATGCCTCTATATGTTTTTTTTTAATTGTACAGGATTGATTTAGCTATTCTGGGTCTTTTGTTATTCCATATGAAGTTGAGAATTGTTTTTTCCAGATCTGTAAACAATTGAGTTGGCATTTGGATAGGAATCACATTGAATCTGTATATTGTTTTTGGCCAGATGGCCATTTTTATTATGTTGATCCTACCTATCCATGAGCAAGAGAAATCTTTCCATCTTCTGATATCTTCTTCCCCTGATAATAAAAATAATATATTTTTAACCATTGTCTCTTTTTACTTACCTGTTTATTGTGCATCAATGCAATATGTTAATTGCTTGAGTTTCATGACATAATTTAGTACGTGAGCAAGGAAAACCTCTGTTAGGTTGATCAGGCTCCCCTTGATTATACTCATAGAATTAGTTGCTTAAATTATGTTCAGAGCAATTTTTTTAAAGTATAAAAATTTACAATCATGCTACCATTTGGAATCACATTCAATTTATAGACTATTAATAGCATAGTTGGCTTTTATACAACATTGACTTTTACTTAAGAGAAAAAGCATGTTTGCTATTCCCTGAATTTAGATACAGGAGCTTGCTTTCTAGCCAAAACTGGCCTTGAACTCAACATCTTCATGCTGCAGACTTCTGAGTATTTGGATTACCAATCATAACCAGCATCCTAGCTTCCATTCATGTCCAAATTAAGCCCCATTGTTTTTTCACTTTAATAATTTCCTCTGATACTATTTTGGTTTGCTAACATTGCTGTAACAAATGATTCCAGACTTAGAAACAAACAACTCTAATTTATTACTTTGAAATGCTGGAGGTAAAAGTCTGAAATGGATTTCAGTGGGCTAAAATCAAGGTGTCAGAAGGACTGTGTCCTTTCGGGGTACTTCAGGAGAGACAAATATAATTACTTCTTCCAGATTTCCCCTGAGAATCTTTTTTTTCAAATGTTTATTTATTACTTCATGTTACATCTCCATCACAGTCCTCTCCCTCCACTCTTCCTGGCCCCACCCCCACCCTCTCTTCCTTCTCCCAGAACTCATAATTCTTTTTTTAATAATTAGACCACAATTATGAAAACTATAAGGTGTAACATATATTTCCAGTGTCCAGCCCATACATATTTGGCAACTGATATGAATATGCTATTATCTATCTATCTCCATGAGTTTAAAGTTCTATACCTAACTCATTTTCCATCCTAACTTGCATTACCAACTTAAAAACATCTTCTTAGACCTAGAACATCCTTTTAATTCCAGAACAACTTAAAATTTAACTGTGAGTCTATGACTATCTAGTCTTGAACCACATGAGAGACCTGAGAAGGATATCTGATTATACAGGAAGTGCAGAGCCGGCACCTTCCAAAACTAAGAAATGACAGACAACTGGCTCCCCAGACAGTCCCCAATTTTTCTCCATACATTACAGCATCAATCTTCAGCCGTTTGGCCCCATTTCTCTGACAGACATTAATTGTAAAGCAGGAATTATGAAGGACTTGCCTACCCTGTCTTGGCAGAGCTAGGCTGTCCACTTACCTGCTTCCAAGTTTTGTCCTTTAAAGACAGCATTCTGTCTACAGTTGGAGCAAGGGATTTTTGTTGCCTAGTGACAGGCTTGCCACTAATGCAACCATCTCCACATGGAGATTATTTGATGTTCATCCTCTACTTGGAGTAGAATAGGGGGTGCTGCCAATGTCTGACATGTCTCAATATTAAAGAAATCTTAAGAAATCTTGTTTGAATGCCAAATTCCACAGATCTCTTGAGGTTTTTGAAGACTACCTATCTATCTCCGTATATTTGGATAAGCAAATGTTGCTTGTCTCTTAGCAACTTGATTTCAGGAGAGAATCTATTTCAATTACTTTCCTATCTCCTGGGGTCACAAATATTCCTTTAATTGTGGTCCCTTTGTTCTGTAATCCCTTCCTTCCTGACTATGACTAGGAATGTTTCTCAGCTTACATCTACTCAGGTGATTAATCTGGATTCTTTTGGACAATGTAGGATAATTGTTCTATCCCAAGGATAGTAATGCATCACATTTGCTAGATTCTTTCTGTCCTGTGAGCTAATGTGTTAATCAAAGGATTAAGACGTGGCCATTTTTGGAGTGTCATTCTGCAGACCATGGACACATTTTTAATTATGTATGGATCTCTCTCTTTTCATTGTACTCCACTCTAATATTAATTAAAGGGGAATTTGCCAAACTATGGCTAAGGAATTTAAAATAAAAATGAAGTGTTTTTTGTTTTCACAGTGCTTAACTGCCAGGAAGCTTCTTTTACATTTTAAATTTCTAACTACTAATTCCAGATGGATCTTCATTTGCCCTGATATCCAGCACTATTGTTGGTACATTAGATCCATTCTTCCATTTCTCTTTATCTTTCTCAGACTTCTAAGACCTCTTTCTCATCTTCACTTCTGAATAAAACTGCATCTGACTTCACTGGAACTGCAGAGGCAATGTGAACTGAAATTCCATATGATCCCCTTCCATCTTCTAACTCACCTGAACCTTTGCCCAAATAACCAATATCTAATCATTATAGCTCTAGCAAAGATAAAATTCTCAACTATCATTCATTCTAATGAATTATCTCAGTTACTTCCCAACACCCTGAGCCTTAATTTTTCCCTCTTTGAGGAATTTTGAAGCTGTAGAGTATGTCAGAGTGCCTTTATCTGAGTCCAGGAAGATCCATTCTCCACAAATCAGCCTACACAATCATCCCCAAGTAATAGGAAATGGAAACGTGAGTTTGAATGTTTTCATGTCCAATGTGCCTCCTATCTTATCAGGAATAGTATCATTTCTTTAGGTTCTAGACCCTGGATGGTGTGTTCATTTTCCTCAGGAAATTATTTGCATAGTGAATCTGACAGTTTAGTACTTCTACTTGGGGGTCTGCGTGGGAACTAAATGGCCACATCCATCCTATAACTGCTATCACAGCATTTGTCACTGGTCACACATTCAAACAAGCTTAGTAATATTCCATGTCTATAAATCACCTACCCTAAACAAAATTTCCAGAAATTCTTATCTAATCACTAACTTTTATACTTCATCACAACTTGTCTCTTCCATAAATAATAAAATGTATTTGTAAACCATTAACTCCCACTTTGTTAGAAAATATGAAAATATCCCACATGGCCTGGCAATATTTTATAACAGCTCAATATCATGTACCATTCCTTGAGGGGGGTTAGAATGACATAGTTATAGACAGAGCTTCTAGCAGACAAGATTTATAGCAGTTCTATTTGGTAATGGTTATTTATTTTAATGGCCTCTTCCAAAATCAGGAATAAAGATACACATCAAATTAACTAGATTTTAAAGTAATGCTATAAATAATAATCTCTTTCCTGATAGCTTATCTCATGAGGATTAAATTCAAAGCCTTTTCAAAGTTATCGTGTCCTTCAGTATAAATTGGCCAAAATTTCCACATTTTTAGGAATGCAAAGAATGTTTGTGCTCATGAAAAGGACCTAGGCTTATTGGTCGTAGTTACATAGGCCACTTGTGAGCTAAGGGGTGGGAAGGACAAGTTTCTTTTGCACCCTACCAAAGCAAGGCCTGGCAAGACTTCACCTGGCTGTAAGTGAAGCAGGGTCATGACCTGATAGTCAGTAGTACAGTTGCTGCAGGTGCAGGAGAACTTCTCATCTGAATAGGGATGATGTAGCTGTCTATGACTGTCATGGCAGCAGGCAAATACAAAGAAAGCCCAAGAAACATTGCTTCTGTTCCTAGCATACACATCCCCATAGAACCCCTCTATCTTGCTTGGACCAGACTCAGTTTCCATATGCATGCCCCATTGACTTACTCCAGTCTCCTAAGTACCATCCCCTGCAGTTTTTACCACCTCCCAACATTCCATTCATTCATAAATTGTGTCAGTGGATTAACCTATTGATAAAGGTTAGAGTCCTTGGGATCCAATGGCATCCCTAAAGCCCTACTGCAGCAATATGGAAAAGCCTTCAACATGCGAACCACTGAGGACCTTTGAGATAAAGTGTAATACACATGTATTCATGTATTTATTGTCTGATGAATATATTCATAACATGTCTACCATTCAGACACTTGTTCTTCCTCTTTTGCTTTCATTTTTGTTTCGAGCCCACTGGTCAAAACTCTTTATGAGCAAGTTTATTATAGTTTCCATAATAAATTAGTTTTTCATTCTGTCTCAAGTTTGTTTTCTGCTTCATGAAATTATAAAAACTGCCTTTACAGATGACAGTAGTCATTCCTAGACAGACTTTAATGGACTAAAAGAATTCAGGTGCCTCATTCTCAGTTCTGTGGGAATTAGGCCCTGTGTCAAAGCACCAGGCAAGCAGGTATGCCTGAGCATCAAGCATCACAGTAACAAATTACTACCCAGGCATGCCAGGAAAGACTGGCTACAAAAGGAGTTCCTAGCTGTAACATCCCAGATTCTCAGTTTGTATGGAATCAAACCTGCAAACTTAACAGATCTGGGGTATTTTTCTTAGATGTTGATTTTGAAATCAAGTTGAGATAAACCCAGCTTTTCTTCCAACCCTTTTAGTTGACCTCTTTGTAAGCTTTCTCCTTGGTCAATGTGAAGCCCTGGAAACTTTTGAGATATGTCTGGATTTCCTTTGTACGGACCCCTCCCCCTATTAACTTTCTTTAAAAAAAAGTTAGCTGGCATGTACACTGTGCTGCTTGGACATATCTTTCAAAATGGACAGGGGTGCCAGGCATCCACTATGGAGCTGTAGTTTGCATTCTGTGTCAAGGCCAGGCATGAGACGAATCTGCACCCTGTGGCTTTGGCAGAGCAGGGGGTTGGCAGGCAGAACCCCACACAGAAAAGCAGAACATGCAATCAGGACCTTACCTTTGGGGATGGTGATCTGACAGCCCAGGTCACAGTCCTGCTGCAACTGATAAAAAGCCACTTCCTGCAGCCGTGCACGCTCCAGCTCTGAGAGGCTCTGGATGGGGACTGACCTCAGGCGCACGCTGCGGCCAGACATGCTGTTCCAGGTGAAGTCACCCTGCAGGCCAAGGGAAAAACATGAAATGTTACACAGTTCACCTACTTGTCACAAACTTCCTTCTCTCTTAGGCAGTAAGATAGAAGTAGCAGAGGCAAATAGATTTTACATTTGTATTCCATAGCTGGCTCTCTACTCCTCAAACCAAATTCAGTCTTAGTTTGGTATGAATTTAACTAGTCAGTTGCAAAAATCAAGTCCTAAATAAGCTTCTGGGTCAAAAGTTCTTATCTGATGATGCATACACAGCCCAAGGAAAACCATGTGGAAAGAGGGTCAAGGGTCCTACTTCCTCTTATGGGTATATATAAGAACTATAATTTTTGTGTGTATCTTCATAGCAGGAAAAATTGTGCTGCTGCTTTCTAGCACATGCATCTCATATAGGGAACACATGTTTTTTGAGAGAGTATTGTGTGCTATTATTCATGCTGTATGCTTTTTAATTCACCTAGCAAGTCATTGAGGTGATCAGCATTTTTTATGTTATTGATATCACAATGGCAGTATTGAATAAATAATATTGCTAAATTATAATATGCAACAATATAATTTTTTTTTAAAGATTTATTTATTATGTATACAGTGTTCTGTCTGCAGGTATATCTGCAGGCCAGAAGAGGGCACCAGATTTCATTATGGATGGTTGTGAGCCACCATGTGGTTGCTGGGAATTGAACTCATGACCTCTGGAAGAGCAGCCGGTGCTCTTAACCGCTGAGCCATCTCTCCAGCCCTATAATTTTTATTTAGTATCCAAGGGAATCTATTTCAGGAGTTCCTGCAGATATTAAAACATATAGGTGTTCAAGACTTTTGTTTTAAAATGTTAGTATTGTCACATAGCCTACATATTCCCTTGTATGCTTTGAATAATTTCTAGATTTCTTTACTACCTAATATAATTTAAGTACCATGTAAGTCATTGTTATAATTCATCATTTAGAGAACAATGGCAAAGGAGAAAGATCTATAAATGTTCAGTACAAATGTAAGAGTGTCATTTAGAAAATGTTTGCTCCATGGTCATTTCAGTCTGTGGATGTAGAACCCAACAACACTGAGCACTGGACATTATTTCAACACTGACCA
This sequence comes from Lophiomys imhausi, assembly GCA_907164525.1. Classification (NCBI taxonomy): domain Eukaryota; kingdom Metazoa; phylum Chordata; class Mammalia; order Rodentia; family Muridae; genus Lophiomys; species Lophiomys imhausi. The sequence continues at coordinate 862 of CAJQZJ010034859.1, read as the reverse complement.
CATATTTAACATATTATTTCAACATGTACTTAAGGTACATTATATTACTATGACAATATCGTATCTACAATTATGATAATAAAGTACCGTATACAAACTTATATCCTGGGGAGGTTGAATAATTTTCACCAGATCCTAAGGACCCAACTGTATGTATGGCTTTAAACTTTATAATAGAATAGTAACCATTCTACTTACAGCATTTTCATGAGCTTTTTTCATCAAAATAAGTATGAGCAGATGATTAGTAACTTCTAAGGACATTTGAGTTTAAAGTACTCTACATCAGTAAGTCTAAGATCTCTTCCTACCATTGTATGAGCAGATTTGTGTGTGTATACACACTCTGTTCATGGAGAGTGCTCGCTCCTACCCTCACTGAAGACTGGAAGAAAGTGATAGTCCATAAAAGACTACTTCTCACTCTTCTGAAGCTCACCATCCCTTGTTTCTGAAGAGGTCATTCTACAAATCATAAACAAAAGACACGGTGCCATGGATTTGAAGAAGCAGCTTTCCCTCCACAATCAAGAGGGCTTTTTGTTTGTGGTAGTCGTCTTAATTTATATGAACCAACATCCAGTGGCTAGTGAGTACTCACATGTTCTCAGGTTCTGGGGGGTGATATGAGGTGAAGACTGAGTTAACATATATATATACCCAATTGAGTATGCTGCTGCCATATTTGGGTAATTGAAGAAAAGTGAAAGAGCAGTATTTTTTTTTCTTTCTTTAGTCTAATGGAGCAAGATCAAGTTTGAACAGTTAAGATATGGGGACTCAGATCTTGGTTATGGCCCTAATTCACATCCCTGGAGACTAGTATACTACAAGTTATATAGTCTGTGATTTGTATTTTTCT
>CAJQZJ010034858.1:0-28234 GCA_907164525.1 Lophiomys imhausi | reverse complement strand
CAGAGAAAATTCCAGGATAGCTAGGGCTACACAGAGAAACCATGCCTTGAAAGAAAAAAAAGTCCTGCTGAGAAAGATTTGGAAGGATGACTTTGGTACCACCTTCTCTGCTTACAGTCACAGCTATCCACTATTTGGTTGAACCAGTAAAATAGACTCTCAGAGAAAGTAAACTAAAGAAATTCATAGGCAATGTGGAGAACTTGGTGAAAAAAGTGAGGAAAAATATAGAAAGAGACTTGTGGGAGGTAAAATAGGAATTGGTCCTTTAGAAATTATGCCACAGGTTCTCAGTCTGGGCACTGGTGACATATGAAGCCAGATAATTCTGTACCTCAGCAAACTACCCTATGTATTTTGTAGGCTATGTAGCCACATCTCTTGCCTTCATTTACTAGCTGCCAGAGCATCCACTCATATTATGTTGCCACTACCAATGATGTTTTGGGGCATGACCAAATACCCACAGGAAGCAAAACCTCTGTGGTTGAGAGCCACTGCTTTCTGCATAACTCTATGTAGAGAACACAGCAATGGGCACAAGCCATGTGAATTTAAACCTTCACATTTCCCCCTCCAATTCATACCAAGTCTCCACTTCTGTTTTAGACAGAACAATAACAAAATGTTTACAAATTATTAAGACTTTAGATTGCTGGGTTGGATTACCTTCAGTTTATAAAGGAATAGGAGTCTCCTTATAGTTAGTGATCCTTGTATCAAGTGCTCAAGGCTTTAGGTTTTTAGGTTACAATGAGTCCCTCAAGTAAACAGCCTTCTGTTTCCCCACATGGGAGCTTCCTTATTTGGGTGGCAAGATGAGGTATGAAAGCACATTGTGGTGAAAGGTGCCAGTAATGGATGCTATTCAGCTTCCAGGGAAGATACCATTATTCTTCCTGTTTAACCAAGTCATGCTACTTACAGAACCTAGGTGAACTGAGAAAGGCTTATTATTTAAAACTTGAAAGAAAAAGATGCCCAGTTCATTGTAATGCAATGACTTGGATGAGATCTGAAACAAAGTGACATTAGCAGGAAACGGATGCAAATATGAATCACATCTATAATTTTGTTCATGGCAATACATCAAGGTTGGCATAATATGCTACTGCGGAAAACAGAGAGAGACTTTAAATTAAATGATGCATCATTTTTGTAACTTTTTAGTACATCTAAAAGTATTCAAACATTTAAAAATGAATTTTAAAAGCCCTTTCTTCCAGGTACCAACTCTATTTGAGGAAAGGTTGAAAATTAATTTGTTCAGTGTGAGAAAATGGAGGCCTGGGCTGCTTCTTAAGGTGTTTCTAAGAATTGGAAACTCAAATTTGTGGCAAGAAGGGAGATCAGTCATAAAGCCATAATGTATGACCTGGGTGAAATGATGGAAATAATCTAGTATTGCCATCTTCCTCATCTGCAGAAAAACATATGTCCAAACTGACACAAAACATTTCTTGTGGCTGCTATTTTGGTAGAACTCACTTGTTAAAAAGGGAGTGGTCACTTAGAGTCTCAGTCAGTTTTATTTTTATGGCTCTGGTGAGGGTTTCATAGGTAGCTGATGACATTGTCTTAGAGTTGTCTAGATCTAGATTCTTTTCTGCATAAATTATTGAAACCTCATATTTTTCACTTACATCTGAGAACTCCAATTTCTACAGAACTTTATATGTCAATATTTTACATCTATGCTGATATGGTATTTCTTTAAATATATATAACATATTTATATGTATATGTATAACTACATATTAAGTGAGTTAAAATCTATGAATATATTATAGAAATGTTTATAAATTTTATTATATAACAGGCTGGGTGTGGTGATGTATACCTTTAGTTCCAGAATTGGGGAGGCAGAGGCAGGTGGAGATCTGTGGGTTTAAGACCAGCCTGGTCAACACAGTAAGATCTGTCTCAAAATAATTGTTTAACACTATTTTCTTCCTCATTAAAGTGAAAATTTATTATTTCTTCTCCTTATGCTATAGACCTCTAAAAACTAAGGTAAGGCAAAGACTAAATTCCGTATTTTAGCTCTAGCTTGGAGCCGGAGTATTGCTATTGATTGATTTAAGCTAATTAAGTTTATTTATTCAATTTACATCATGATCATGGCATGTTCCCTCCTCATTCTGGTTCCACTCTCCATCTCCCTTCCCCCACCCTCTCTCCTTCTCCTCAGAAAAAGGGACCCCCATCCTATCCCACCCCAGAACATCTAGCTGCATCAGGACTAAGTGCATCCACTTCCATTGAGGCCATGCACTGCAGTCCCATTAGGGGGAAGTGGTTAAAATGCAGGCATCATAGTTTATGTCAGAGACAGTCCCTGACTCCACTTGCTAGGGGACTCACATGATGACCAAGCTGCCTATTGGTTACGTATGTGCTAGGGGCCTAGGTCCAGTTCATGTATGCTCTTTGAATGGTGCTTCAGTCTCTTTGAGCCCCATGGGCCTAGGTTAGTTGTCCCTGCTGGTCTTGTGGAGTTCTTGTCCCCTCCGGGTCTTTATATCCTTGTCCTTGTTCTTCCATCAGACACTGTGCTCGTCCAAATGTTTGGTATTGAGACTCAGCCTCTGTTTGGCTCCTCTGTGGCATGGAGGTTCTCAGAGGGCAGTTATGCTATGTTCTTGTTTCTAGGCATGGCAGAGTATCTTAATGGTAATAGGGGTTGCTCTCTACCTTGGGGTAGGTCTCAGGTTTGATCCATCATTGGTTGGACAGTCTCTCAATTTCTGGTATATCTTTATCCCTGCATGTTTTATATACAGGGCAACTTTTGGGTTAAAGTTTTTGTGGGTTTGTTGGTGATACCCTCCCTTCCCTGGAGGTACTACCTACCTAGAAAGAAGCCTCTTCAGTGTCTATATCTTCTGCAGTCAGGTGTCTCAGATAGTCACCCCCATATACTCCCAGGGGTCTACCCTGCTGCTGATCACCAGCTTGTCTCAGAGGTGCCCTGCCTCGGTTTTGAAATTTATGATTTCCTTATTTTTAATAGCTGAGTAGTATTCTATTGTGTAGATGTACCATCATTTCTTTGTCCATTCTTTGGTTGGTTGAGGGACATCTAGGTTGTTTTCAGTTTCTGACTATTAAGAACAAAGGTGCTATGAACATAGTTGAGAAAATGTCCTTGCAGTATGCTGAGATCTCTTTTGCGTATATGACCAGGAGTGGTATAGCTGTAACATGGGGAAGGACTATTTCCAATTTTCTGAGAGATTGCCAGATTGATTTCAAAAGTGGAAACGGAGTGTTGTTAAAGACGTAATTATACTATTAATCATCTTTGCCACCAGGGAACCATTCATTGTATCCATGCTCAATATCTGCTGCTTTCCAATTATTAACCTTGTCCACATATGTTAGATTTGTCTGGTAAGTCCACCCTGGAAAAAGATAGTAGTTGATATGACCAGGGCAGCCAAAATCTCAGTGGAAAATCAGAAAAAAATCAGACAGTGGAATGAATTCCAAACTGCCCCTTGTACTTTCAGTTGCCTGCTCTGTATTTGAAGTCTATCCAAAGAAACACAAGGATACCATCTCTGGCAGCAAAGGGGAAGCAGCAGCCCATGGATGGGCGATCCATAGGGCCACTGACATGCTGTGGTCCAAGAGACAGCTTAAGGCGAAGCCTAGACATTTAGAAAAAGAGTTACTACCATAGATGTGTCTTTTCCATTCTAACACAAAGATTTTTTTAAAATTTTGTTTTTTGTTATTCCATATGAACTTGAGAATTGTTTTTTTTCCAGGTCTATAAAGAATTATGTTGGTATTTTGATTAGAATTGCATTAAATCTATATATTGATTTTGGTAGGATGGTCATTTTTATTATGTTGATCCTACCTATCCATGAGAATGGGAGATATTTCCATCTTCTGATGTCCTCTTCAATTTTTTTTCAAAGACTTGAAGTTCTTGTTATATAGGTCTTTCATTTGCTTGGTTAGAGTTACCCCCAGGTATTTTATATTGTTTGTGGCTATTGTGAAAGTTGTTGTTTCCATAATTTCTTTCTCAGCCCATTTATCTTTTGTATAAAGAAGGATTTCTGATTTTTTTAAATTAATTTTATACCCAGCCACCTTGATGAGTGTGTTTATTTGTTGTAAGAGTTCTCTGGTGGAATTTAGGGGACACTTTCGACAGAGGGCTAATATCCAAAATTTATGAAGAACTCAAGAAATTAAACACTAAGCAACCAAATAATCCAATCAAAAAAAAAAAAAAGGAAACAGAGCTAAACTGAGAATTCACAAAGAAGGAGTCTCTAATGGCAGTGAGACATTTGAAGAAATGCTCAAAATTCTTAATCATCTGAGACATGTAACTCAAAACGACTCTGAGATTCCATCTCACACATATCAGAATGGATAAGATCAAAAACTCAAATGACAGCACATGATGGCAAGGTTGTGGAGAAAGGGGAACACTCCTCCATTGCTGGAGGGAGTAAAAACTTGTACAACCTCTATGGAAATCAGCCTGGGGATATCTTAGAAAACTTGGAATAGCCCTACCTCAAGACCTACCCATACCACTTCTGGGTATACATCCAAATGATTCCTCACCAAACCACAAGGACATATCCTCATCTATGTTCATAGCAGCCTTATTTACAATAGCTAGAAACTGGAAACAACCCAGATGTCCCTCAACTGATGAATGGATAAAAAAAATTGTAGTACATCTACACAATGGAATACTACTTAGTATCAGAAACAAGGAAATCATGCAATTCACAGCCAAATGGATGGAACTAGAGAAGCTCATCCTGAGTGAGCTAACCCAGACTCAGAAGGATGCACATGGCATCTACTCACTTTTCATTGGTTTTAGCCATATAGTACACGATAACTATCCTATAACCAACATACCAAAAAGACCAGGAACATAGACTTTGTTTCCTATCAATGGGACAATTTGCCCTAGGGGTGCTACCATGTAGGCCCCCAGTGCAAGAGGAAGCTCTTAGCCCTCATATAACTATTGAACTGAGAGAGGCTGATTTGTAGGGACTTTCAAATCGGGGGGGGGGGGGGGGGGGGAGAAGGAGGAAAGGGTGGAAGGGTGGAACTGGGAGGGGTGGGAAGAGGGTACTATGATGGAGATGTATCTTGATGCAATAAATAAACATTATATTTTTTTTGTTTTCTCCAGGCTTATTATATCATAGCACATGATTAGTCTTCTTGGCTTGGGAATATTATTAGTATCATAATACATATCTGTTTATATATAATCTCTCTAGCAAGTAGATTCATCATCTATCCTTCTAATCACCCATCCATCCATCCATCCATCCATCCATCCATCCATCTGTCCACCCTACACTGATTAGCCACATATTTTGGAGAAACTGAATGATGTGTTTTAAACCAAAATGAACAGGCACTATCTGCTCCTCTGAGGGATTCAAGAGTTATCCCTCTCAGGTCTCTGAAGTGGTTGAAGAATAGATAGCTAGAGTCTCATAGTTAAATTTTGAGTTGTTTAGGAATCAAGAGGGTGTTCTGGATCTAAGAAGATATTTTTAAAATTGTGAGGCAAGTTAGTATGAAAGCTGAGTTAGATATAGAACTTTAAACACATGGAGATGGTTAGATAGTAGAATGTTAAAGTCAGGTGCCAAATACATATGGACTGGACATTGGGGATGTATGCTAAGCCATATAACTCTTATAATTGTGGCCTATTTATTTCTGTTGTTTTGTATTGTATTTATAGTTATAAGAAAAAGAACCATTTTGTGGACTGAAAGGGAGAGCTGTTGGGGGGAAAAAGAAATACCTTAAACTAAAAAAAAAAAAGAAGAGAAGAGGATGGGGGGGGTTGAGGGGGAGGAGGGTGGAAGGGTGGGACTGGAGGGGCGAGTAGGGAGGGGATTGTGATTGAGATGTAACTTGAAGAAATAAAAAATAAATTATTAAAAAAAGAGTTCAGTGTTAGAGACAGATCTGGGAAAATCTGACTAAAATCAAACAAAGAAATGCCTGTGTGAACATTTTACTATGTTAGGACAAATGAGAGGAGGATAACCCCAACTATTGCTTGCAAAGGCTAATATTTAGTTAAATCCTCAGGGGATAAAGTTACTCTTCTCAGGACCCTTTTAATTTTGGTGGTGTTTTCCTGAATAAATCACACGGTGACTACAGAGCTTAATGGAAATATTTTCTTCCTGACTCTCCTACCCTCTGAAAGTTTTAGTTTTGGTAATATAACCCTTTATCACAGTGGTTCTCAACTTTTCTAGTGCTGCAACCCTTTAATACAGTTCCTCATGTTGTGGTGACCTTCAACCATAAAATTATTTTCATTGCTACTTTACAACTGTAATTTTGCTAATGTTATATATCATAATATGAAAAGGTGATATGCGGGATATCTGATTTGTGACCCCCGTGAAAGGGTTGTCCAACCTCCCCCGCCCCCCCACAAAGGGGACGTGACCCACAGGTTAAGAACCACTGCTTTATTGAATAAGTACAAACATGACAATATAATGGACTCCAGAGTGGAGTAATAGCTCCTTCAGAGTGGCAGAGAGTGAAAAAAATACTGAAAAAGAAAAACAGCCTATACTAAAAATATGAAAAAGAAATCAAGCCCAATATAGTCCTAATACTTATTCAATATTGGCTGTCAATTAATTGTGCATGTTTGTATGTACACAGGCATGTCATCATCAAAACTGTTTTGTATTCTTAATTGTTGGTTATTTCACACAATTCACAAGACATCTAATTCTCTATCATCCCATCTTCAGAAGTTTTTCCACCCATTGTAATTTATACAGGAGAAGGTGTATAGGAATATAGGCATCATGTCATTTCTCTTGGAACAAAATCCACTGAATTAGACTTTGTTTCTTCATCCTTGTAGCACCAATAAGGACTCACAGTCCAAGAATCTGTTCTCAAAGTATCTCCATTTCCCTGGAGAAAGAAATGTTTCATTGTATTCTTAAGCAATAGAGAGGCTTCTTCTTAGAGTGCAGGCTCCCCAAAATATTTGTGAAATGTACTAATCCCCGTAGTTTACATGCTGAAGTGGTGACAAAATTAACAATGCTGTGGTCACAAAATCAGAACATGCTGTGAGTCTCTCACTGCTGTAATGAGACTCAACTCTTAGAGGTCACAATACTTGTAGCTCAATTAAACGCTAAACAAGAAATCCTTTCCTGGTTTGGATAAATTATTTTGTCAGGACCATTAGTTCTAAACTTTTTCTTTATGATATTCAAGAGGGACAAATGACTCCCACGGATTCTTGGTTCTCAAAGCAAATGTTTTCCTATTACAGAAAATTGTTAAGATATTTGATTTACTAAGCATGTCTCCTCATTTGGTCAAAATGTGAGGTAAGGAAGCTGATCTTAGGGATTGAATGCCAGCTTAAAAGCCCAGCTATGGTTTTTCCCTAACTAGGCATTCTTCGTAATCACTTCTTGCTTCAACCAGTGGTCGTGATCAAATTATACTGCAGAAGGACCTTTTACTCACTGTCATTTTTCCCTACATTTAAGTTCTATGAGTTTAAAAAAAGGGATAGAAACAAAAAAAAAGTCATAAGCACATGTCCAAAAGGAGCAGGCTTGCTGGTGTTCTTTCCAAAGCTGAGAACTAGCTTATTCTTCCAGGCTTCTCAATTTGTAGCTTTCATTTTCTGACTCTTACAGAGAGAATGATAGTTATTAACTTAGTCTAAGTAGATACTTAGTTTTCAGATAGAGAAATTTCTAAACATCAAACAAGAAGAAAAAAATCATTTTTAAATCGAATCATTTCTTTTGAGTTTCTTTCTTTCCCAAACTTTAAAAGAAGGGAAATAGGCAGGAGAACACAAATTAGAAAAACCACACTCTTCTCAAAAACACCTTGAGTTGCTAACTCAAGATTATCACATTCAGGGATAGCTCAGTTGCTGGAGTGACTGGCTACTATTCCTGAAGCCTGGCAGGTATAAAACCAGAGGTGTTGACATCCACTCTGCATTCTAGTGCTTGGGAAGTAAATAAAGGAAGCTCAGAAATTGAAGGTCATCCTTGACTATATATGGAGAGAGTCAAGCCTGGGCTACATGAGATTCTTTATTTTCAAAACAAAACAAAACTCCAAAAAGAAAAAAAAATCCCAAATTATAGAGTTTCCTCATTATTTGTTATAAAGCCAAAGCCTGTAGTTCACACTAAAACACTGAGTCTGACAGTTGTGCCCATTTGGAGTGTGATTTTATTTTTTACCTATATAAGGAACTAATTCCACCTTTCCACCTGCATTGCTTTTCCTGTATAATGGACAAGCCAATCAGATATCCTTAAGACATGAACTTTAAATCTTGGTAACTTCTAAACATTTCTGTCAGTTGTTCCCATAAAAATAGCTCTGTTAGATAGAGTAACTGGAAAGATGACACTAGTGGATGAAAACTTAGAATCCTTTCTTTCCTATCATCTGTATGCAGAGCTAGATAGTGCCATTGCCAAATCCAAGTCTACCTTCTTTCTTTCATTCACTCACTTTAACTCACCCTTACCCCATTTTGTTACTTCATGTCTCCTGGGATGATTTTCACACCAGCCTTGGTGAAACACAATTCTATTAGTTCAAACTAATCCCTGTGATACATTCCTGGTTGCCAGTACCCACTAGGGAACCAGTAGGCACCAGTAGGCATTCCAATTCCAGGGAGCGTGAATGGAGAGAATGGTGGAAGACAACTACTAGGAGATAAGAGTGGAAATGCTTTTCCCTTCTTAAAAAACTACTTGCTGGTAATGCAGGACTCATCCCTGTCTCTTGATGCTAATATAAATATAACAATGCCAGAGGTTGCTGCAGCCATTCCATGACGATGAAGAAAGCCAGACAAGAGTCTCCACTGATAACAAGAAAGATAGAAAGCTGCTGAAGACATAGATGTAGCTTTTCCCTGGACTTTTCATGAATTAAAATGATATGTTAAGCCATTTTTAATTGGGCTTTTGTAAGTTGTAGTAAATGTAGTTTTATAGTGGATGATATTAAATTGCTTTGTGATTTTCTACTTTTAGGTACATCAGAGATGTCATACCAGGTATTCTTAAGAAAAGATATTCATAGACATTTGGAATCTATGTGTATTTAAGATAGGGTGGGTAGAAGGAGAGAGGGCAGATTGCCAAGAACTCTAAATCTATAAATAGTTATTTACAGATAAATGTTGTTAACTTGTCATTCATCAAACAAGAAATTACTAATAAAATTATATTTAACTCACACTGGAGATTATCTTATTATTAAAATCCTCCATTCAATGTGCTACACACACACACACACACACACACACACACATATATATGATATAGTACTCATGTATCTATGAATATACAGTGACACTAGTTGCTTAAAAATTTTGTAAAATGTTACTTACCTTTCTTGGCAAACTGAGCTTACTTCTCTTTTCTCCCTGGTAACTCTAACTTTCTAAATCAACGTCTAAGTCACAAACTGAAGGTAGCTGCTGTATTATTGGCCTACAAAAGCACACATCTTTTTGTTTCATTGAGTTGTTTATTTGGGTTTTATGACAGGATAATGACAAGGGCCTGCTTTATTTTTTTATGTTTATTTATTACTTCAGGTTACATCTCCATCACAGTGCCTTCTTTCCACCCCTCCCAGTCCCACCCTCTACCCCTTTCCCATCCATTCCACTCCTCTGGAGTGGAGTGTCCCTACATAGCAGTCCTCCACTCCAGTTCAGCAGTCATATGAGGGCCAAGAGCCTCCCCATACACTGGGGACCTACGAGGCAGCACCACTAGGGCAAAGTGTCTCATTGACAGGAAGAAAAGTCTATGTTCATGTTCCCTTTGGTGCACTGGTTGTAGTATAGTTATCCTGTAATATATAGCTAAAACCCGATTATAAGTGAATAGATGCCATGTGCATCTTTCTGAGTCTGGGTTAGCTCACTCAGGATGAGCTTTTCTAGTTCCATCCATTTGACTGAAAATTGCATGATTTTGTTGTTTTTGATGGCTAAGTAGTGTTCCATTGTATAGATGTACCACTTTTTTTTAACCCATTCCTTGGTTGAGGGACATCTGGGTTGTTTCCAGTTTCTAGCTATTACAAATAAGGCTGCTATGAACATAGATGAAGATATGTCCTTGTGGTTTGGTGGGGAATCATTTGGATGTATACTCAGAAGTGGCATGGCTAAGGTAGAGCTATTCCAAGTTTTCTAAGATATAGCCAGGCTGATTTCCATAGTGGTTGTACAAGTTTGCACTCCCACCAGAAATGAAAGAGTGCTCCCCTTTCTCTACAACCTCGCTAGCATGTGCTGTCATTTGAGTTTTTGATCTTAGCCATTCTGACAGGTGTGAGATGAAATCTCAGAGTTGTCTTGAGTTACACGTCTCAGATGATTAAAGATGTTGAGCATTTCTTCAAATATCTCACTGCCATTAGAGATTACTCCTTTGTGAATTCTATGTTTAGCTCTGTTTCCCAATTTTTATTGGATTATTTGGTTTCTTGGCATTAAATTTCTTGAGTTCTTTATAATTTTTGGATAATAGCCCTCTGTCAGATGTGGGGTTGGTAAAGATCTTTCCCCAATCTGTTGGCTGCTGTTTGGTTTGAATGACAGTGTCCTTTGCCTTACAGAAATTTTTCAGTTTCATAAGGTCCCGTTTTTTTTTTTTTTTTTTTTTTGTTTTTATTTTTTTATTTTTTTTAAATACTTTATTTTTTTTTCTTCAAGTTACATCTCAGTCACAAACCCCTCCCTATTCCCCCTTCCTATCCCGCCCTTCCACCCTCTTCCCCCCAGAAGTTTCCCCTTTCAGTCCAACATATGGTTCCTTCTCTTATAGCAGTATTATACAAAACAACAGATATAAACATGCCACATTTGTGAGAGTTAAATGGCCCAGTATACCTTCCCAATGTCCAGTTTATACATATTTGGCCCCTGACTTTAACATTCTACTATCTAACCATCTCCATGAGTTTATAGGTCTATATCTGACTCAACATTCACACTAACGTGCAACACACTTTTAAGAGTATCTTCTTAGATCTATAACACCCTCTTGATTCCTAAACAACTCAAAATTTAACTATGAGACTCTAGCTGTCTATTCTTCAACCACCTCAGAGACCTGAGAGGGATAAATATATCTGCTTATATAGGAAGTGCAGGGCCTGCAGCTTCCAAAACTAAGAAAGGACATACCAATGACTGCCTGGACAGTTCCCATTTTCTCTCCATACATTCCTGCATCAGTCTTCAGCCTTTGGGTCCTGTTTCTCTGACAGACATTTGTTGTAGAGCCGGGATTATGAAGGACCTACCTACCCTGTCTTGGCAGAGTTAGGCTGAAGACTTCCCTGCTACCAAGTTTTGTCCTTTTTGGACAGCAGTCTGTCTGCAGTTGGTGCAAGGGGTTTTTTCATGCCAAGAGATAGGTTTGCCACTAATTCAACCATCTTACAGTGGAGGTTCTTCGATGCTTATTTTCTACTTGGAGTAGAATAGGGGGTGCTGTCAGGCGCTGATATGTCTCGATATCAAAAAAAAGAAAATCTTAATTTAAGTTAACATCTTTGAATGCCATATTCTGCAGATCTCTTGGGGTTTTTGAAGATGCCCTATCCATCTCTTGTATTTAGATAAGCAAATGTTGCTTGTCTCTTAGCAACTTGATTACTGGGTAGTTTAGAGAATATCTGTGATAGACTGTCATAGTAGCTAACAAAGTGACATGTTTGCATGACTAGGAGTTTGTTTTACTTAACTATCCTAGACCGTTTTAGACGGTAGGTATCAAGAGGCCAGAGCTTCACATTTTATTTTTAAGTATCTCTAGGTATGATACCATTAGGAAGCATTACCTTTAATTTTGTATCAATATACAAAGATCTATTCAATTGTGGTTAAATATACTCTTAATTATGTATCAATATACAAATGTCAATGCCTATGTAGCCCAATACAATCTTAATATTACGTCCATATACAAGGGTCAATACCATTGTGGCCAACTATAATCTTAATTTTGTAACAATATACAAAGATCAATACCGATGTAATCCAATACAATCTTATTTTTGCACAATAAACAATGGTCAATACCACTTTAGCCAAATAAACTACTAATTTTGTATCAATATACAAAGGTATAAGGGCATATTCAATAATCTGCCCCTTCTTCTTGGACCTTCCTGTGCTATGTCTATATCTCATTTTTCTCAAGCCTATGCACTCCTACATAGGAGAGGAAGAAGGATACAGAAAAGGAAAAGTAGGAAGTCCCTGGGGCTAAACTCCAAAACCCCTTAAACAGGACCATTTATCAGCTTGTAATCTCTTCCCCTAAATATCGGAGTTTTCAGTTATCCTTCAAATAACCAAAAAGAAGGGCGGTGAAGCACCTTCCCCACCCTCTGGGCATGGGACGTCACTCTCTTAAAGTGACTTCCTGCTGATTTGGGTCGTAGTAGACCTGTTTGGGGCCGGAACCCAAATGGAAAAAATGGTTAAAAATGTTAGTACACTCCTTTTATGTTCAGTCCTTCTGTTCTCAGCTGTTTAGATGACCTAAGGGGTTTGTAGGCAGAAGCTGATCTTGCAGGCTTCACTGAGGTTCCTGCCGGGGTATTGTGTAGAGCTGAACGGTCCCAGTGACATTGGATAGCTGTGGTGGTTGCAGGCCCCCGATGGAGACAGCTATTGAGGAAGTCTGCCAGGCAGAATCTGGGTCACTCGTCCTCCTTGGTGCCTGATTCTGCTCTCTGCTGTAGTTTCTGCTGTCCAGCTGTCCCCGGGCTCCCCTAATGGACGATTCAATTCTCCTGGAAAGATAAGAGCAGAGCCCTGCCCCAATACCAACCCTGGGACAAATGCCCTCTTTTTTTTGGGGGGGGGGCTAGGTAGTACTTCTCCTGAAGCAAATTTGGCCTTCCGACAACATACAAAGCATTATCTTTCAATCCGGGTTAAAGAAGAAATCATTCTGTCACCTTGCAGCTAAACCAGCTCTCCTGTATATATTTTGAGATCCCAAAGGACAATCTGCCTGCATCGAGAAGGCCTTTTGTAAGTAGCCTCCAAACCTAGGTCCCTCCAAATCCCATGTGTGTGTCTCTGAACTCTAATTATTGGGATCAGAGATCTGTGTTTCCCATCTGAAGGGATCAAAGATGTGTTCTACCACTCCTGGATCGAAGTCTTTCTCTATTTAGAGTTTGCCCTGCATCAGGCTGACCTTGAGCTCCTGGATATGCCCGTTTCTCTCTCCAGTGTGCTGGGAGCTGGGACCAAGGGTGTACTCTTCTTGAATGGTGGGACCAAGGGTATGCACCCTCACCACCCCGCTCCATATGACTCCAGAATACATAAGACCACCAACTCTACAGTGCTCCCCCCATCTCCACTGAAGTCAAAGGCATGGGCCAATATGACAATTCTCTTGTATTTTACCTTAGCTCCACGTCTTCTCTACACCTGGAGGTCTGCAAAACCAGGCCGAATGGCTGTATCCTCTATTCCATTCACAGTGTTTCAGCCCTGCCACCTGCCTTTTTTTATTTTTAGTTAATAAATTTATTTGTTTGTTGCTTCAGGTTACATCCTAATCATATTGTCCTCTTTTCCCGCTTCCCAGCCCCACCCTCCCATGCTCTACCCCCTGACCCTTCCATCTTGTTCCTCTGGGGTGGAGTGTCCCTGCCTAACAGTCTCTCACCACAGATCAGGAGTCATATGAGGGCGAAGAGCCTCTTCATTCTCCGGGGGCCTACGAGGCAGTACTGCCAGTGAAAGGTGTCTCCTTGTTACTGGGGGAATACTAAAAAAAGACCAACAAACACACAAAATCACAAAAACAAAGAATATCAACAAAAAAAGAGAGGAAAAAGAGAAGGGAAAAGGAAAAAGAAAAAAGAAGGAAAAAGAAAAAGATAAAAAAAATTTATGTCCATGTTCCTTTTGGTGTGTTGGTTGTAGTATAGATATCCTGTACGATATAGTTAAAATCCTACTATAAGTGAATAGATGCCATGTGCATCCTTCTGAGACTGGGTTAGCTCACTCAGGATGAGCTCCTCTAGATCCATCCATTTGGTTGCAAATTGCATGATTTCATTTTTTCTGATAGCTGAGTAATATTCCATTGTATAGATGTACCACAATTTTTTAATCCATTCTTCAGTTGAGGGACATCTGGGTTGTTTCCAATTTCTAGCTATTACAAATAAGGCTGCTATGAACATAGATGAGGAGACTTCCCTATGTCTCCCTGAGAGGTCCTTTGGGTGTATACCCAGAAGTGGTATGGCTGGGTCCTGAGGCAAGGTTATTCCTAGATTTCTAAGATATCGCCAGACAGACCTCCATAGTGGTTGCAAAAGCCTGCACTCCCACCAGCAATGGAGTAGGGTTCCCCTTTCTCCACACCCTCAACAGCATGCGCTATCATTTGAGCTTTTTATCTTAGCCATTCTAGCAGGTGTTAGGTGGAATCTCAGGGTCGTCTTGAGTTGCATTTCTCTGATGATTTAGGATGTTGAACATTTCTTCAGGTGTCTCTCAGCCCTTAAGGATTCCTCCTTTGTGAATTCTCTATTAGCTCCATCTCCCATTTTTTGATTGGATTATTTGGTTTCTTGGCATTTAGTTTCTTGAGTTCTTTGTAGATTTTAGATAATAGCCCTCTATCAGATATGGGGTTGGTGAAGATTTTCTCCCAGTCTGTTGGTTGGCGTTTTGTTCGAATGACAGTGTCCTTTGCCTTACAGAAGCTTTTCAGTTTCATGAGGTCCCATTTATTGATTGTTGATCTCAGGTCCTGAGCTGTTGGTGTTTTGTTCAGGAAGTTGTCACCTGTGCCAATGAGTTCGAGGGTTTCTCCTACTTTTTCTTCTAGTATCTTTAGTGTGGCCGGCCTTATGTTAAGGTCTTTGATCCACTTGGAATTAAGTTTTGTACAAGGTGATAGGTATGGTTCTAATTTCATTCTTTTGCAAGTGGACATCCAGTTGGACCAGCACCATTTGTTGAAGATGCTGTCCTTCTTCCATTGTGCGTTTTTGGCTTCTTTGTCAAAGATTAGTTGGCCATAGGTGTGTGGGTCCATGTTTGGGTCTTCAATTCGATTCCATTGATCCTCTGGTCTGTTTCTATAACAGTACCATGCTGTTTTTATTACTGTTGCTCTGTAGTACAGCTTGAAATTTGGGATGGTGATACCTCCAGATGTTTTTTCATTGGACAGGATTGATTTAGCTATTCTGGGCTTTTTGTTGTTCCGTATGAAGTTGAGAATAGCTTTTTCCAGGTCTATAAAGAATTGTGTTGGTATTTTGATAGGAATTGCATTAAATCTATATATTGATTTTGGTAGGATAGCCATTTTTATTATGTTGATCTTACCTATCCCTGAGCATGGGAGATCTTTCCATCTTCTAAAGGCCTCTTCCATTTCTTTCTTCAGGGGCTTGAAGTTCTTGTTATATAGGTCCTTTACATGCGTGGTTAGAGTTACCCCCAGGTATTTTATGTTGTTTGTGGCTGTTGTGAAGGGGATTGTTTCCCTTATTTCTTTCTCGGTATATTTGTTTGTTGTACAAAGAAGGGCTTCTGATTTTTTTTGAGTAAATTTTGTATCCAGGCACCCTGCTGAAGTTGTTTATCAGCTGTAAGAGTTCTTTGGTGGAGTTTTTGGGGTCACTTATGTATACTAACATATCATCTGCGAATAGAGATAATTTGACTTCTTCATTTCCAATTTTTATCCCTTTGATCTCCTTTAGTTGTCTTATTGTTCTAGCAAGGACTTCAAGTACTATATTGAAGAGATATGGTGAAAGTGGACATCCTTGTCTTGTCCCTGAGTTTAGAGGAAATGCTTCAAGCTTCTCACCATTTAATTTGATGTTAGCTACTGGCTTGCTGTATATTGCCTTTATTATTTCTAGGTATGGTCCTTGTATGCCCGTTCTCTCCAGAACTTTTAGCATGAAGGGGTGTTGGATTTTGTCAAATGCTTTTTCTGCATCTAGCGAGATTATCATGTGTTTTTTTTCTTTCATCTTGTTTATGTGGTGAATTACATTGATAGACTTTCGTATATTGAACCATCCCTGCATTCCAGGGATGAAGCCTACTTGATCATGGTGTATGATACTTTTGATGTGTTCTTGAATTCGGTTTGCTAGTATTTTATAAAGTATTTTTGCATCTATGTTCATGAGGGAGATTGGTCTGAAGTCCTCTTTCTTTGTGGAGTCTTTGTGTGGTTTAAGAATCAGAATGACAGTGGCCTCATAGAATGAGTTTGGCAGTGATCTTTCTGTTTCTATGTGGTGGAAGAGTTTGAAAAGTAATGGTGTTAGTTCCTCTTTGAAGATCCTGTAGAATTCCGTGCTAAAGCCATCTGGCCCTGGGCTTTTTTTGGTTGGAAGATTATTAATGACTGTTTCTATTTCCTTGGGTGTTATTGGGCTGTTTAAGCTGTTAATCTGATTTTGATTTAGTTTTGGTAGGTGGAATTTATCGAGGAAATTGTCCATTTCGCTTAGGTTTTCAAATTTAGTAGAATGTAGATTTTTAATGTCATGCCCGAATATTTTCTGACTCTCCTCAATGTCTGTTGTTATTTCTCCCTTTTCATTTCTGATTTTGTTGATTTGGGTTCTTTCCCTTTGCCTTTTAGTTAATTTGGCTAGGGGTCTGTCTATTTTGTTGATTTTATCAAAGAACCAACTCTTGGTTTCACTGATTCTTTGTATAATTCTTTTTGATTCTAAGTTGTTGATTTCAGCCCTACGTTTGATTATTTCCTGCCTTCTGCTCTTCTTGGGAGTGTTTGTTTCTTTTTTTTTCCAACTCACCCAGCTTAGCTGTTAGTTCACTAATATGAGCTGTCACAATTTTCTTTTTGAAAGCACTTAGTACTATGAACTTTCCTCGTAGCACAGCTTTCAATGTATCACATAGGTTTGGGTATGTTGTGTCTTCTTTGTCGTTGGATTTTAAGAAGTCTTTGATTTCCTTCTTTATTTCTTCCCTGACCCAGTGGTCATCCAGTAAGGAGCTGTTCAACTTCCAGGTGTGTGTAGGCTTTCTGTTGATTCTTTTGCTGTTGAAGACCAGCTTTATTCCGTGGTGGTCTGATAAGATACAAGGTGTTATTTCAATTTTCTTGTATCTATTGAGACTATCCTTGTGACCAATTATGTGGTCGATTTTGGAGAATGTTCCGTGGGGTGCTGAGAAAAAGGTGTATTCCTTTGTGTTTGGGTGAAACATTCTGTAGATATCTGTTAGGTTCATTTGTTTCATGATCTCTGTTAGACTCAATATTTCTCTGTTTGTCTTCTGTCTGGATGATCTGTCCATTGTTGTGAGTGGGGTGTTGAAGACTCCCACTACTAATGTGTTGTGATCGACGTGTGCTTTAAGTTTTAGAAGTGTTTCTTTTACGAAAGTAGGTGCCTTTGTATTTGGGTCATAGATGTTCAGTACTGAGATTTCCTCTTGATGAATATTCCCTTTAATAAGTATATAGTGCCCTTCTTTGTCTTTCTTCATTAACTTCAGTTGGAAGTCTGTTTTGTTTTATATTAGGATGGCTACTCCAGCTTGCTTCCTGTTTCCATTTGCTTGGAAAACCTTTTCCCAGCCCTTTAGTCTGAGGCAGTGTCTATCTTTCGTAGTTAGATGTGTCTCTTGTATACAGCATAAGGAAGGGTCTTGCTTGCGGATCCACTCTGTAAACCTATGTCTTTTTATTTTGGAGTTGAGTCCATTGATGTTGATAGATATTAGTGACCTGGGGTTGTTATTTCCTATTAGTTTGGTATAAGTGGTGGTCCTGTGCCTCTTTTGGTTTAGTTGCTGAGGGGTTTTCTATTCCCTTTTTTTTCTTGGGTGGAGTTTTCTTCTCTGGGTTGGGATTTTCCTTCTAGGATTTTCTGTAGGGCTGGGTTTGTGGGTAGATATTGTTTAAATTTGATTTTGTCATGGAATATCTTGTTTTCCCCATCTATGTTGATAGAGAGTTTTGCTGGGTAAAGTAGTCTGGCTGGGCACCTACGATCTCTCAGGACTTGTAGTAAATCTGACCAGGCCCTTCTAGCTTTTAAAGTTTCTGAGGAGAAGTCAGGTGTAATTCTGATGGGTCTGCCATTGTATTTGACTTGACCTTTTTCTCTTACAGCTTTTAATATTATTTCTTTGTTCTGTACATATGGAGTTTCAATTATTATGTGGCGAGAGGAGTTTCTTTTCTGGTCTAATCTGTTTGGTGTTCTGTAAGCCTCTTGGATTTTTATTGGCATCACTTTTTTCAGGTTTGGGAAGTTTTCCTCTATGATTTTGTTGAAGATATTTCGTGGACCTTGGAGTCGGGAGTCCTCTCTTTCCTCTATACCTATAATTCTTAGGTTCCATCTTTTCATTAAGTCCTTGATTTCTTGGATGTTGTGGGTGAGAGATTTTTTTAGCCTTCTCATTTTCTTTGGAGGTTGTACTGATTTCTTCCACTGAATCTTCCATGCCTGAGATCCTGTCTTCCATCTCTTGCATCCTATTGTTGATACTCACATCCGTAGTTCCTGTTCTCTTCCCTTGGTTCTCCACTTCCTCTTTTAACTCTGACTGTGTTTTCTTTATTGTTTCTATTTCTATTTTCATGTCTTGTATGGTTTTGTTCGTTTTGTACATTTCCTTCTCCAGCTTGCTTGTTTTTGTATGAAAATCTTTCATGGCTTTTTCCTTTTCCTGTTCAAGCTCTGTCACCCTGGCTTGGAGCTCTTTAATGGTGTTGTTCCTTGTTTTGACTTGTAGAATTGTAGCTTCTTTGAATTCCTTCATAGATTTAAGTTCTTCTTGCAGGGACTCTATCACTTTCCATAATGCAGAATTGTCAACGTTTTCATGTGTTTCTGTTGGTGTGAGGTCATCCGAATTGGATGATCTAGGGTAATTCTGCTTTGTTGGAGTCATATTTCCTTGATTTGTATTTTTTCTTGGAACTTTGGCCATTGGATGCATTTAGCTTTCTGTTCTTGTTGTTTTCTGTGCTTGGTCCACAGGGGATCCTTTGGTACAGGGGACAAGTTACTTGGCTATCTGTCGTTGCTTACAGGGGGATTTCAGGGTCACTGTGGTTTTAATCACCTGAAGCACTGTGAGCTGGTGCAGCCTATTCCCAGGTTGTGAGTAATGGACCAGGATTGTTTCACTGCTCCCAATTCAGACTTCTCTATGTTGCACTCTGAGTTATCAGCCTTTAATGGTTCTGATGGTATGGACCTGTTTGTCCAGGCACAGATTCTGTGGGCTTTGTTTGTCGACACGGAGGCTGACAGGGTCTGGCTCCACACCTAATATGTCTGGATTTTCCAGAATACAGCTATGGTCCCGTTTTCGGGTTTCCTCACTCGGCTTCTCGCCACAGGCCTGGCCTTGTGCCTGATTCCCTCCCTGTCTGCGCAGCCGCAGGTCTCCTTCCCTTGCTGCTCGGCCGTGGGTGCACAGAGCCGAGGATCCTCCGGCCGCCAGAGTGGTCCTTTCGCCCCAGCAGCTCAGCGGTGGGTGCGCGGGTCCCTGTCCCCACCCACGCCTGACTCTCTCCCCAGTTGTCCTGCCATGGGTTCGCGGGGATTTGGCCCTGCCAGCTGGGCTCCCTCCCCAGCTGCACTGCCGTAAGTGCGCGGGATTCGGCCCCTTCCGCCCGCCGTTCTTCCCGCACTCTCTCGGAACCTCCCACCCTCCGCTTCATGAGTGGCTGCGGACCACCCGCTGAGCCCCCTGTTTGTTCCTTGCTAAGACTTCCACTATCTCACAAAATTTTTTAAGTGGGTATAAGTTCTACCTGAGGTGTGGGGAGTCCAATAGGCTAGTGAACTATCGCCAAGTGGCCTCTGATTCTGCCTGCTGTGAGTTGGGGTCGATCTTACCAGGCGCCTCTCCAAATGGGAGTTCCCGAATTCTGGGTTTAGTGGCTTCCGTGTCTGCAAGAGATGGGGAGAGAGCCTTACCCTGGGACTTTTAACAGTCCCTTGAGAGCTGTGAGTGTTCCCGGGAGGGTCTAGCCCCTCCGGTTTTTGCACAGTGCCCAATAACTCTGTGTTTTTTATGGCTCTTTTTTCCCCCGCATTCAAAATGCGTCAGTGTAGGTCGCCGCCATCTTGGCCCCCCGAGGTCCCGTTTATTGATTGTTGGTCTTAGATCCTGAGTTGTTGGTGTTCTATTCAGGAAGTTGTCACTTGTGCTGATGAGTTTGAGGGTTTTTCCCACTTTCTCTTCTAATAGATTTAGTGTGTCAGGCCTTATGTTAAGGTCTTTGATCCATTTGGACTTAAGTTTCGTGCAAAGTGATAAGTATGGATCTAATTTCATTCTTTTATATGTTGACATCCAGTTAGACCAGCACCATTTGTTGAAGATGCTGTTCTTTTTCCATTGTTTGGTTTTGGATTCTTTGTCAAAAATTAACTGACCATAAGTGTTTGGGTTAATTTCTGGTTCTGCAATTTGATTCCACTGCTCTGTTTCTATACTAGTACCATGCTGTTTTTATTACTATGTCTCTGTAGTAGAGCTTGAAATCTGGGATGGTGATGCCTCTATATGTTTTTTTTTTAATTTTACAGGATTGATTTAGCTATTCTGGGTCTTTTGTTATTCCATATGAAGTTGAGAATTGTTTTTTCCAGATCTGTAAACAATTGAGTTGGCATTTGGATAGGAATCACATTGAATCTGTATATTGTTTTTGGCCAGATGGCCATTTTTATTATGTTGATCCTACCTATCCATGAGCAAGAGAAATCTTTCCATCTTCTGATATCTTCTTCCCCTGATAATAAAAATAATATGTTTTTAACCATTGTCTCTTTTTACTTACCTGTTTATTGTGCATCAATGCAATATATTAATTGCTTGAGTTTCATGACATAATTTAATACGTGAGCAAGGAAAACCTCTGTTAGGTTGATCAGGCTCCCCTTGATTATACTCATAGAATTAGTTGCTTAAATTATGTTCAGAGCAATTTTTTTAAAGTATAAAAATTTACAATCATGCTGCCATTTGGAATCACATTCAATTTATAGACTATTAATAGCATAGTTGGCTTTTATACAACATTGACTTTTACTTAAGAGAAAAAGCATGTTTGCTATTCCCTGAATTTAGATACAGGAGCTTGCTTTCTAGCCAAAACTGGCCTTGAACTCAACGTCTTCATGCTGCAGACTTCTGAGTATTCGGATTACCAACCATAACCAGCATCCTAGCTTCCATTCATGTCCAAATTAAACCCCATTGTTTTTCACTTTAATAATTTCCTCTGATACTATTTTGGTTTGCTAACATTGCTGTAACAAATGATTCCAGACTTAGAAACAAACAACTCTAATTTATTACTTTGAAATGCTGGAGGTAAAAGTCTGAAATGGATTTCAGTGGGCTAAAATCAAGGTGTCAGAAGGACTGTGTCCTTTCGGGGTACTTCAGGAGAGACAAATATAATTACTTCTTCCAGATTTCCCCTGAGAATCTTTTTTTTCAAATGTTTATTTATTACTTCATGTTACATCTCCATCACAGTCCTCTCCCTCCACTCTTCCCGGCTCCACCCCCACCCTCTCTTCCTTCTCCCAGAACTCATAATTCTTTTTTTAATAATTAGGCCACAATTATGAAAATTATAAGGTGTAACATATATTTTCAATGTCCAGCCCATACATATTTGGCAACTGATATGAATATGCTATTATCTATCTATCTCCATGAGTTTAAAGTTCTATACCTAACTCATTTTCCATCCTAACTTGCATTACCAACTTAAAAACATCTTCTTAGACCTAGAACATCCTTTTAATTCCAGAACAACTTAAAATTTAACTGTGAGTCTATGACTATCTAGTCTTGAACCACATGAGAGACCTGAGAAGGATATCTGATTATACAGGAAGTGCAGAGCCAGCACCTTCCAAAACTAAGAAATGACAGACAACTGGCGCCCCAGACAGTCCCCAATTTTCTCCATACATTACAGCATCAATCTTCAGCCGTTTGGCCCCATTTCTCTGACAGACATTAATTGTAAAGCAGGAATTATGAAGGACTTGCCTACCCTGTCTTGGCAGAGCTAGGCTGTCCACTTACCTGCTTCCAAGTTTTTTCCTTTTCAGACAGCATTCTGTCTACAGTTGAAGAAAGGGATTTTTGTTGACTAGTGACAGGATTGCCACTAATGCAACCA
The DNA here is from genome assembly GCA_907164525.1 of Lophiomys imhausi. NCBI lineage: Eukaryota > Metazoa > Chordata > Mammalia > Rodentia > Muridae > Lophiomys > Lophiomys imhausi. The sequence goes on along the minus strand of CAJQZJ010034858.1, from coordinate 5,939 downwards.
TCTCCACATGGAGATTATTTGATGTTCATCCTCTACTTGGAGTAGAATAGGGGGTGGTGCCAATGTCTGACATGTCTCAATATCAAAGAAATCTTAAGAAATCTTGTTTGAATGCCAAATTCCACAGATCTCTTGAGGTTTTTGAAGACTACCTATCTATCTCCGTATATTTGGATAAGCAAATGTTGCTTGTCTCTTAGCAACTTGATTTCAGGAGAGAATCTATTTCAATTATTTTCCTATCTCCTGGGGTCACAAATATTCCTTTAATTGTGGTCCCTTTGTTCTGTAATCCCTTCCTTCCTGACTATGACTAGGAATGTTTCTCAGCTTACATCTACTCAGGTGATTAATCTGGGTTCTTTTAGACAAAGTAGGATAATTGTTCTATCCCAAGGATAGTAATGCATCACATTTGCTAGATTCTTTCTGTCCTGTGAGCTAATGTGTTAATCAATGGATTAAGATGTGGCCATTTTTGGAGGGTCATTCTGCAGACCATGGACACATTTTTAATTATGTATGGATCTCTCTCTTTTCATTGTACTCCATTCTAATATTAATTAAAGGGGAATTTGCCGAACTATGGCTAAGGAATTTAAAATAAAAATGAAATGTTTTTTGTTTTCACAGTGCTTAACTGCCAGGAAGCTTCTTTTACATTTTAAATTTCCAACTACTAATTCCAGATGGATCTTCATTTGCCCTGATATCCCACACTATTGTTGGTACATTGGATCCATTCTTCCATTTCTCTTTATCTTTCTCAGACTTCTAAGACCTCTTTCTCATCTTCACTTCTGAATAAAACTGCATCTGACTTCACTGGAACTGTAGAGGTAATGTGAACTGAAATTCCATATGATCCCCTTCCATCTTCTAACTCACCTGAACCTTTGCCCAAATAACCAATATCTAATCATTATAGCTCTAGCAAAGATAAAATTCTCAACTATCATTCATTCTAATGAATTATCTCAGTTACTTCCCAACACCCTGAGCCTTAATTTTTCCCTCTTTGAGGAATTTTGAAGCTGTAGAGTATGTCAGAGTGCCTTTATCTGAGTCCAGGAAGATCCATTCTCCACAAATCAGCCTACACAATCATCCCCAAGTAATAGGAAATGGAAACGTGAGTTTGAATGTTTTAATGTCCTATGTGCCTCCTATCTTATCAGGAATAGTATCATTTCTTTAGGTTCTAGACCCTGGATGGTGTGTTCATTTTCCTCAGGAAATTATTTGCATAGTGGATCTGACAGTTTAGTACTTCTACGTGGGGGTCTGCGTGGGAACTAAATGTCCACATCCATCCTATCACTGCTATCAGAGCATTTGTCACTGATCACACATTCAAACAAGCTTAGTAATATTCCATGTCTATAAATCACCTACCCTAAACAAAATTTCCAGAAATTCTTATCTAATCACTAACTTTTATACTTCATCACAACTTGTCTCTTCCATAAATAATAAAATGTATTTGTAAACCATTAATTCCCACTTTGATAGAAAATATGAAAATATCCCACATGGCCTGGCAATATTTTATAACAGTTCAATATCATGTACCATTCCTTGAGGGGGGTTAGAATGATATAGTTATAGACAGAGCTTCTAGCAGACAAGATTAATAGCAGTTCTATTTGGTAATGGTTATTTATTTTATGGCCTCTTCCAAAATCAGGAATAAAGATACACATCCAACTAACTAGATTTTAAAGTAATGCTATAAATAATAATCTCTTTCCTGATAGCTTATCTCATGAGGATTAAATTCAAATCCTTTTCAAAGTTATCGTGCCCTTCAGTATAAATTGGCCAAAATTTCCACATTTTTAGGAATGCAAAGAATGTTTGTGCTCATGAAAAAGACCTAGGCTTATTGGTCGTAGTTACATAGGCCACTTGTGAGCTAAAGGGTGGGAAGGACAAGTTTCTTTTGCACCCTACCAAAGCAAGGCCTGGCAAGACTTCACCTGGCTGTAAGTGAAGCAGGGGCATGACCTGATAGTCAGTAGTACAGTTGCTGCAGGTGCAGGAGAACTTCTCATCTGAAAAGGGATGATGTAGCTGTCTATGACTGTCATGGCAGCAGGCAATTACAAAGAAAGCCCAAGAAACATTGCTTCTGTTCCTAGCATACACATCCCCATAGAACCCCTCTATCTTGATTCTGAACTCCATCAGAGTCACCAACAGAGTATCAGATTTCAGCCTAAAAAAAAGCAAAGCATGGCCCTGAGATTTATGGCTAACTCTATACTCAGAACTCTGTGCTACCCCTCATAGAATCAAGAACCAACTTTCCTATTGCAAAGGTCAGTTGCCTAAGTTCATATGGCGAGTGTGGGAGTAGGGGACGGATAATAAAATGAGTTCCTAAATTCTAGTCTTAGACTCCTAAACTAGTACATTCAAGTCTAAAACACAATACAAAACCCAGACCCATCAGAACTGTGAATGAAAGAATGTGAGCATGTGTTTGTGTGTAAGGTAAAGTGGCTTATCCGTGGCCCTTGAATATTTGGGATCTGATAACAACTACTGAAGAAAGTTGTCCTGTGTTTTACAGGTTATTTATCAGTATTTATGACTTGAACCCACTTCATGACAGTAGAACCATCTCCCAAAGGATGACAGTCAAATGCATGTCAGAAATTGGAAGATGTCCTCTGGGGGATAAGAGGCAAAATCACCTCTTCTTGGGAACCACATTACATACACATATATATGGTAGTCTGTCAGTCTGCAGCTACAACTAAATGTCTGATGCTTAAAAGGGACAAATATATATGGTGTGATAGGTTTCAGTCCATGGTCACTTGGGTACCCTGTTTCTGAGCCTGTTTTGTGTCCAAACATCATAAGAGCAAAACTGATGACTGCAAGGAGGCAGACTGACTGAGAAGAGGCCTTGCTTGCACCAGACTCAGTTTCCATATGCATGCCCCATTGACTTACTCCAGTCTCCTAAGTACCATACCCTGCAGTTTTTACCACCTCCCAACATTCCATTCATTCATAAATTGTGTCAGTGGATTAACCTATTGATAAAGGTTAGAGTCCTTGGGATCCAATGGCATCCCTAAAGCCCTACTGCAGCAATATGGAAAAGCCTTCAACATGCGAACCACTGAGGACCTTTGAGATAAAGTGTAATACACATATATTCATGTATTTATTGTCTGATGAATATATTCATAACATGTCTACCATTCAGACACTTGTTCTTCCTCTTTTGCTTTCATTTTTGTTTCGAACCCACTGGTCAAAACTCTTTATGAGCAAGTTTATTATAGTTTCCATAATAAATTAGTTTTTCATTCTGTCTCAAGTTTGTTTTCTGCTTCATGAAATTATAAAAACTGCCTTTACAGATGACAGTAGTCATTCCTAGACAGACTTTAATGGACTAAAAGAATTCAGGTTCCTCATTCTCAGTTCTGTGGGAATTAGGCCCTGTGTCAAATCACCAGGCAAGCAGGTATGCCTGAGCATCAAGCATCACAGTAACAAATTACTACCCAGGCATGCCAGGACAGACTGGCTACAAAAGGAGTTCCTAGCTGTAACATCCCAGATTCTCAGTTTGTATGGGATCAAACCTGCAAACTTAACAGATCTGAGGTATTCTTCTTAGATGTTGATTTTGAAATCAAGTTGAGATAAACCCAGCTTTTCTTCCAACCCTTTTAGTTGACCTCTCTGTAAGCTTTCTCCTTAGTCAATGTGAAGCCCTGGAAACTTTTGAGATATGACTGGATTTCCTTTGTACGGACCCCTCCCCCTATTAACTTTCTTTTAAAAAAAGTTAGCTGGCATGTACACTGTGCTGCTTGGACATATCTTTCAAAATGGACAGGGGTGCCAGTCATCCACTATGGAGCTGTAGTTTGCATTTTATGTCAAGGCCAGGCATGAGACAAATCTGCACCCTGTGGCTTTGGCAGAGCAGGGGGTTGGCAGGCAGAACCCCACACAGAAAAGCAGAACATGCAATCAGGACCTTACCTTTGGGGATGGTGATATGACAGCCCAGGTCACAGTCCTGCTGCAACTGATAAAAAGCCACTTCCTGCAGCCGTGCACGCTCCAGCTCTGAGAGGCTCTGGATGGGGACTGACCTCAGGCGCACGCTGCAGCCAGACATGCTGTTCCAGGTGAAGTCACCCTGCAGGCCAAGGGAAAAACATGAAATGTTACACAGTTCACCTACTTGTCACAAACTTCCTTCTCTCTTAGGCAGTAAGATAGAAGTAGCAGAGGCAAATAGATTTTACATTTGTATTCCATAGCTGGCTCTCTACTCCTCAAACCAAATTCAGTCTTATTTTGGTATGAATTTAACTAGTCAGTTACAAAAATCAAGTCCTAAATAAGCTTCTGGGTCAAAAGTTCTCATCTGATGATGCATATACAGCCCAAGGAAAACCATGTGGAAAGAGGGTCAAGGGTCCTACTTCCTCTTATGGGTATACATAAGAACTATAATTTTTGTGTGTATCTTCATAGCAGGAAAAATTGTGCTGCTGCTTTCTAGCACATGCATCTCATATAGGGAACACATGTTTTTTTGAGAGAGTATTGTGTGCTATTATTCATGCTGTATGCTTTTTAATTCACCTAGCAAGTCATTGAGGTGATCAGCATTTTTTATGTTATTGATATCACAATGGCAGTATTGAATAAATAATATTGCTAAATTATAATATGCAACAATATAATTTTTATTTAGTATCCAAGGGAATCTATTTCAGGAGTTCCTGCAGATATTAAAACATATAGGTGTTCAAGACTTTTGTTTTAAAATGTTAGTATTGTCACATAGCCTACATATTCCCTTGTATGCTTTGAATAATTTCTAGATTTCTTTACTACCTAATATAATTTAAGTACCATGTAAGTCATTGTTATAATTCATCATTTAGAGAACAATGGCAAAGGAGAAAGATCTATAAATGTTCAGTACAAATGTAAGAGTTTCATTTAGAAAATGTTTGTTCCATGGTCAATTCAGTCTGTGGATGTAGAACCCAACAACACTGAGCACTGGACATTATTTCAACACTGACCACATATTTAACATATTATTTTAACATGAACTTAAGGTACATTATATTACTATGATAATATCGTATCTACAATTATGATAATAAAGTACCATATACAAACTTATATCCTGGGGAGGTTGAATAATTTTCACCAGATCCTAAGGACCCAACTGTATGTATGGCTTTAAACTTTATGATAGAATAGTAACCATTCTACTTACAGCATTTTCATGAGCTTTTTTCATCAAAATAAGTATGAGCAGATGATTAGTAACTTCTAAGGACATTTGAGTTTAAAGTACTCTACATCAGTAAGTCTAACATCTCTTCCTACCATTGTATAAGCAGATTTGTGTGTGTATACACACTCTGTTCATGGAGAGTGCTCGCTCCTACCCTCACTGAAGACTGGAAGAAAGTGATAGTCCATAAAAGACTACTTCTCACTCTTTTGAAGCTCACCATCCTTTGTTTCTGAAGAGATCATTCTACAAATCATAAACAAAAGACACGGTGCCATGGATTTGAAGAAGCAGCTTTCCCTCCACAATCAAGAGGGCTTTTTGTTTGTGGTAGTCGTCTTAATTTATATGAACCAATATCTAATGGCTAGTGAGTACTCACATGTTCTCAGGTTCTGGGGGGTGATATGAGGTGAAGACTGAGTTAACATATATATATACCCAATTGAGTATGCTGCTGCCATATTTGGGTAATTGAAGAAAAGTGAAAGAGCAGTATTTTTTTTTCTTTCTTTAGTCTAATGGAGCAAGATCAAGTTTGAACAGTTAAGATATGGGGACTCAGATCTTGGTTATGGCCCTAATTCACATCCCTAGAGACTAGTATACTACAAGTTATATAGTCTGTGATTTGTATTTTTCT
>CAJQZJ010034847.1:0-27492 GCA_907164525.1 Lophiomys imhausi | reverse complement strand
AATACCACCACAATTCTTTATAGACCTGGAAAAAGCAAGTCTCAACTCCATATGTAATAACAAAAAACTCAAAATAGCTAAATCAATCCTGTATAATAATAATATAAAAAAACATCTGGAGGCATCACTATCCCGGATTTCAAGCTGTACTACAGGGCAATAGTAATAAAAACAGCATGTTACTGGTATAGAAACAGACCAGTGGATCAATGGAATCAAATTGAAGACTCAGAAAAAACCCACACACCTATGGTCTCTTAATTTTTGACAGAGAAGCCAAAACCGCACAATGAAAAAAGGATAGCATCTTCAACAAATGTTGCTGGGCCTACTGGATGTTAACATGTAAAACAGTGAAGTTAGACCCATACTTATCACCTTGTACAAAACTTAAGTGCAAGTGGATCAAAGACCTTAACATAAGGTGTGACACATTAAATCTATTAGAGCCGGGCGGTGGTGGCGCACGCCTTTAATTCCAGCACTTGGGAGGCAGAGGCAGGCGGATCTCTGTGAGTTCGAGGCCAGCCTGGTCTACAAAAGTGAGACCAGGACAGCCAGGGCTGTTACACAGAGAAACCCTGTCTCGAAAAACCAAAAAAAAAAAAAAAAAATCTATTAGAAAAGAAAGTGGGGAAAACCTTCAAACTCATCAGCACAAGTGACAACTTCCTGAACAGAACATCAACAGCTCAGGTTCTAAGACCCACAATCAATAAATGGGACCTCATGAAGCTGAAAAGCCCTGTAAGACAAAAGACACTGACATTAGAACAAAACGGCAGCCTATAGATTGAGAAAATATCTTCACCAACCCCACATCTGACAGAGGGCTAATATCAAAAATTTACAAAGAACTCAAGAAATTAAATGCCAAGAAACCAAATAATCCAATCCAAAAATGGGGAAGCGAGCTAAACAGAGAATTCACAAAGAGGAATTCCTAATGACTGAGAGACACTTGATGAAGTGCTCAGCATCCTTAATCATCAGAGAAATGCAACTCAAGAGGTGTCTGAGATTCCATCTCACACCTGTCAGAATGGCTAAGATGAAAAGCTCAAATGATAGCACATGCTGGTGAGGTTGGGGAGAAAGGGGAACCCTCGTACATTGCTGGCGGGAGTGCAAGCTTGTACAACCACTATGGAAATCAGGCTGGTGATATCTTAGAAAACTTGGAATAGCTCTTCCTCAAGATCCAGCCATACCACTCTGGGTATACATCCAAATGATTCCTCACCAAACCACAAGGATGTTTCCTCATCTAAGTTCATAGCAGCCTTGTTTGTAATAGTTAGAAACTGGAAACAACCCAGATATCCCTCAATTGAGGAATTGATAAAAAAAAAAAAAAAAACTGTAGTACATCTACACAATTGAGTACTTCTCAGCCATAAGAAACAATGAAATCATGCAATTTGCAGCCAAATGGATGGAAGTGGAGAAGCTCATCCTGAGTGAGCGAATAACCCAGACTCAGAAGGATGCACATGGCATCTATTCACTTTTAACCGGATTTTAGCCATATAGTACAGGATAACTATACTATAGCCCATGCACCAACGGGAACAAGAACATAGCCTTTGTTATCTGTCAATGAGACACTTTTCCCTAGTGGTGCTGCCTTGTAGGCCCCCAGTGTATCAGGAGGCTCTTAGCCCTCATATGACTGCTGAAGTGGGGCAAGGGATTGTTATGTAGGGACACTCCCCTCCAGAAGAGTGGGTTGGAAGGGTTGGGGGTAGAGGGTGGGATGGTGGGACTGGGGGGGTGGGTTGAAAGATGGTACTGTGATGGAGATGTAACCTGAAGTAATAAATAAACGAAAAAAGAACCCTTTATGCCTAGAAATCTCTAAACTCCTATTGAAATTATTTTTTATCGTATTGAAAACCATACAAAAACCCCTCATTAGGACTACCTGAGTAAAAACTAGGCATGTTCTGTTAAAAGGAGAAACTTAAGTGGATAGTTACTTATTTACAGTGTGCACTATAGTCTGTTGAAAAGTAATTTTGTTCTTTTGCAAGAGCCCCAGATTATTTTATCATCAGTTTCTAACCCTGGGGGTCATTATAGATGTGTTTCCAGTCCCAAGAACATTTCTCGGGAATATCCATAGGGGGAGTAAGAGCCAAAGTTAACCCGTAAGCCCCAGTTGCCCAAGGACATGGTAACTCCTACAATCCTGGGAGGTGTAATTCTTGGAAAATAACAAGACATCTCTTTTACCACTCCCTAAATAAGTTTGTTTGAACCAGCTGCACTAGTTGTGGTTCATCACATGTAGGTGGAGAGTACATAGGAAGGAAGTTTGTCAGGATGTGTGGTTGCCCCTGATTGGACCTAATGGGCAGTGCAATGAATTGTGGGGTTCATCTTTTTAAGCAACTACAAATGTGATTCATGGCCACTCCCTGAGAACCCAGAGGTGGATTTTTCCAGAGTCCCTTATTTCCTGCTGATTTGTCCAGAGTCCCTTATTTCCTGCCCAGTATTTAATTAAAGGTTGCTTCCAATTTGTTTCCCCCCCCCCAAAAAAAAGAGGTACTGTGATGGAGATGTAACCTGAAGTAATAAATAAATATTATAAAAAAAAGTAAATGCTCAGTTGAGAATGGGATCATACCTGTGGAGTAAAATGTGTCTCCCTTTTCATATATGGAAACTAGAATCTCAAGAGGAGGATGGAGACATAGAAGTTGAAGAGGCAGAAGGAGAAGAAAATGATAGACCATATAATTTGAGACAAAGAAAAACAGTGGATCGATACCAAGCTCCGCCAATAGGTAGGTGACTCTAAACAACTTTGTTTTCTGTAATTGATTAGCTTTACCACTCTTCTGACAAAAGCATTTTTCTAGGCTCAGTGGTGTAATCCTGTGGTCTTTACTATTCAGAAGACTGAAGTTAAAAGATTGCTTGAGCCCAGGTCTTTATCTTTGGCAACATCCCCTTTTCAAAAAAGAAAAACAAAAACAAGCAAAACAGTGCTGAATTTAAAACAATGAAACCTATTTAAAGTCGTGTTTCTTTTCTGTATAATCCTGTGTACACACACTGCTGATAGTTAAGGTGCATGCTACAGCACTCTGTCATGTATAGCATTATTGCTTGCTCATTCCTTTGGCTACTACTTTCTAATTTCTGTGTGTATAGATTTGCTTGCATGCTGTATTCTGTGTTTTTGTTTTGTTGTTAGGAATTAAACGTAGGGTTTTTTTGTATGTTGGGCAAGTGATTTGTTGTTGAGTCAGCCTCTATTTGTGACATTTTATTTGCCCCTTTTCACATATTATAATGTTTTTAAAAGTCTTGTTTACTTAGAATTGAAAAAAAAATGTGTTTATTTTGGCCAGGCATAGTAGTGCAAGTGTTTAACCCAGCAATCAGAAGGCAGAGGTATGTAGGTCTCCATGGTTTGAGGCTAGCCTGATCCACATAGAAAGTTCCAGGGCAGGCAAGGTGTGGTGATGCACACCTTTAATCTCAGCACTTGGAGGCAGAGGCAGGAAGATCTCTGAATTTTTTTTTTTTTTTTTTTTTTTTTGGTTTTTCGAGACAGGGTTTCTCTGAATATCTCTGGCTGTCCTGGACTCGCTTTGTAGACCAGGCTGGCCTCGAACTCACAAAGATCCGCCTGCCTCTGCCTCCCAAGTGCTGGGATTAAAGGCGTGCGCCACCACCGCCCGGCTAAGATCTCTGAATTTGAGGAGAGCCTGGTCTATAAATTGAGTCCAGGACAGCCAGGAATATACACAGAGAAAACCTGTCTCAAAAACCAAAAAAGAAAGAAGGAAAGAAAGAAAGTTCCAGGGCAGCCAGGTCTATGTAGACAGATCCTGTCTCAAAAAAAATTTTTTTTTGATTTATGTGTGTGGGTGTTTTGCCTGCAAGTGTGTCTGTGTATACACGTATTTGTCTGTGTATTATGTGTATGCCTGTGGGCGACAAGCGCCAGTAGAGGACCTTAGATTCTTCTGGATTGGAGTTCCAGATGGTTTTGAGTCACTATGTGAGTATTGGGACTCAAACTTGGGTCCTCTAGAAGAACGACTAGTGCTTTTGGTTGTGAACCTAGCCTTTAATGGCTGAGCCACCTCTCCAGCTAGTGCTTTTAACCACTGAACCATCTCTTCAGCCCCTTTACTTAGAATTTTATACTCTAAGTAGTGATTGTCTGTTAGAGGTATGCTAGCTCTAGAAGCTGTTCAAGTGTTCAGACTTCTTTCTATTCCTATTAGTCATTGTTTCAGATAGCTGTCACTAAGGAGAGAGATGTGTTATGATAGGAAGAAGGTTTGGAATCATTACTCTGATGTTTTGTTTTATTTGTTTTTTCTTTTTTTGTATCTTCAACTGAAGTAAATTCTAAAAAATGTATTTGTAGTTTACAATTTGGTAAGTTTTGTAATATGTACATGCCTGTGAAACTCTCACCATTATGGTATAAGGAACATATTCATTAATGCCCAGCCCCCAGATTTCCTCATTCTTGTGTGGATTCTACTCTCAGTCACTTGTGTCTCCCTCACATTAGTCTTTGGGTACTTATCAAATTTCTCTCACTTCAGATAAGCTTTGTATGTTTCTGATTTTATACAAATGAAATTTTAAGTGTTTGCTTGTTATTGTTTTAATTTTTTGAAATAGTCTCATTCTTAGCCTAGGCTGGTCTGGAGTTTACTGTAAAGCTTAGGTTGACTTCAGACATATGGTGATCCTCCTTTTCCATTTCCCCACATGGTGCAGTTATAGACACAAGGCACGATACACAGCTTTGAAATATTAAAACATTACATTTTACCTTTTCTTTCATTCAGCATAATTATTGTAATACTCATTATACGCTCAATATAGGCATGAACTGTCACAACTGTCTTATTATTCATTTTTTAAGGATGTTAAAATTAACTCCAGATTTTGGTTATTGGTTGTTATAAACCCAGATGTTTATAACAACCAGCACATCTTTAATATTAGTACTCCAAGTCTGGAGAAGAAGAAAGATCTAGATTTGAGGCCAATGGGACTACATAAGAGCTTGAGACTGTTTCAAAAAACCAAGGACAAACAGGCAAACACTAAAAAGTATAGTGGGTAGATTTTATGATTAGGTATGTATATTTAATTTTGTAAGAAATTGCCCATCTTCCAAAGTGGTTGTGAAATTTTCATTAAGATTGAAAAACCCCCAGCTAGGGCTACATAGAGATATCCTATCTTACTCTCTACTAAAGACAAAAAGAATTATACTTCTAGCAAAGTTCTTGGTGACACATGTCTTTTTTGTTTTTTTGAGACAGGGTTTCTCTGTGTAACAGAGCCCTGGCTGTCCTAGACTTGCTTTGTAGACCAGGCTGGCTTCAAACTCACAGAGATCCGCCTGCCTTTGTCTCCCGAGTGCTGGATTACAGGCATGCACCACCATGCCTGGCTGGTGACATGTTTAATTCACAGCTGCAGAAGCAGCCTGACCTACATGTAAGTTCTAGGTTAGCCAAGGCTCAAAAACAAAAGAAAAGGTCTGTGCGCCAGAGTTGGTGAGATGTGATGGGGTGATGTTATGCATTCTAAATGTTAATTAACTGGTCCCAGAGGTCTGCTTGCTGTCAACAGACTTACATTACTTACAATTCTTATATTACATTATCTTTGATTGGTTGAATAAATGCTGAGGCCTGAGATTGGGCAAAGACAGAGGTAGGCAGGACTAAGGTGCGCAGGCTTCTGAAGCAGAGTGGTTCATGGTAGAAGAAGCCTCCAAGACAAGCAGCTGGAGCAGGCAGGAGACACAAACCATGGGGTAGATGAAAGAAGATTATTCCATGTGGCCTGGAACATCAACATAGGGTGGTAAATAGCAGTCCAAAGTGACATATGTGTATATGGGATCATATTTGGGGAATAGAATTAAGAGCTAAGATGGACTAAGATTGCACAATTCAGGCCAAGACTTGTTAAAATCCATCAGGGGTGTCTGTATGCTTATTTATAATGGTAGATTAAGGATTAACACCGCCAACCAATTAAATATAATATAAATACTGGTTAATAATTTCATTAGCCATTTTCTGTAAATGGCACCCAATGTAATTTAATTAATTATTTCTATAGAGATGGCTCAAATCTTTATGTGTGTGCATGTGCATAAAGACAGTTGCTGACTAAGCCTGACTACCTGAGTTAGATCCACAGAACTCACATAAAGGTGGAAGGAGAAAACTGACTATAGAGTTGTCCTCTGACTATTTCCCATGTTAATAAATTAATTAAAAAATTAACAAAAAGTTTACGCTTCATATACTCACCAATGCTTGTTATGATCTGTGTGTGTTGGTGGTTCAGGGGAATGAATTTAGGGTTTTGTGCATTCCCCAAAAGTGTTCTAGCACTGAGCTAGATTCCCACTACTCCCCACTCCTCCTTTCCCCACAAGGTCTTATTAAGCAAGGTCTCAGTAGGTTGCAGGACTGGCCTTGAATTTGTACCCACCTGTCTCCCAAGTAGCCTGGATCACGGGCAAGACCCAGCTGTGTGTATTGTAGTTTTAGTTTGTGTCTCTAATGAGGTTGGATTTTTTTCATGTTTACTTGCCAGTGGTAAATCTTTGTGTGTGTGTGAATGTGCATATAGATGTATGTGAATGTGTTTTGTTTTTTAGGTTTTTCGAGACAGGATTTGTCTGTCTAACAGCCCTGGCTATCCTGGAACTCACTCTGTAGACCAGGCTGGCCTTGAACTCACCGAGATCTACCTGCTTCTGTCTCTCAGCACTGGGATTAAAGGCATGTGACTGTGTGCGTCTGTATTAACATCAGTGTCTTCATCAATCACTGATTAGTTTTTGTTGTGCTGTTGCTATGATTAGCACCAAGACTAAAGGCAACTTAAGAGAGAAAGAATTTATTGGGCTTACAATTCCAGAAGAGTAGTCCATGATGATAGGGGAGGCATGGTGGCAGGAGGCTGGAAGCTGAGAGATCATATCTTAAATCATACAGTGAAAGTAGAAAGTGAGCTGGAAGTGAGGTGAAGCTATAAACTCTCAAAGCTCACTTCTAGTCATATGTTTCCTCCATCAAGGTTCCACTTGCTAAAGGTTCCATAGCCTTTTTGAACAGCATTACCAGCTGGTCTTCAAATATCTTGAGCCTATGATGGCCATTCTCATCCACTCCCTGGTCCCATAGACCCATGGGGTCATAATGCAAAATGCATTTAGCCTAACTTTAAAGCTCTGAGCTGAGATTCCATGTAAAATAAAAAACAAATTACATACTTGCAATATGCAATGAGATGGAATATACCTTCCCATTCCAAAAGAGAGAAATGGGGACATCATGAGGAAATATTGGACCAAAGCAGGATAGATGCCAAATCCTATAGTTCCATGTCTCATCTCTGTGACTTTAGTTTTAAAGGGCTTAGATGATTCTGCCCCTCCAGCTTTGCTATACATCTCTTTCTTGGCCTAGTTCTACTCCCTGTATGCAACTTTCTCCAACAGATGTCTCATGTCTCTAGCATCTCCAACATCTTGGTGTCTCCACCACAACCCAGGCTTCACTTTCACAGCTTTACATAATAACTTCTTAGAATCTTTTTCTGACAGTGACTTCAGCATTATTACATGTTGCTTGGTCTCAGTGGCTTTCTGAAACTGTTGAGGAGGAATTTACAACACTAATGCCTCCAAAGCTTGGACCATGTGGATGATACTACCAAGTTTGGCTTCCATCTTGGGGTAGACTCTCAACCCCTTCAACCATATTAGTCATATCTTTCCTATATGTAAACAGTTGCTTTCTAGGAGCAAGCATCCCCCTAGGCTTTTTTCCTATCAAAAGTTGGAAGCTTAGCTGCTGTCTTAGTTATTTTTCTATTGCTGTGATAAAGCACTGTGACCACAGCAACTTATAAAAGAGTTTAATTGAGGGTTAGAGTCTATGATGACAAGGTGACTGCATGGTAGCAGAAGACTGGAGCAACAATGGAGCACTTACATCTTGCTCTACAAGCAGGAGGCTGAGAGAGCATGCTGCTGATTGTAATTGGTGGGATACTTTTGAAACCTCATACTTAACCTCCAGTGACATACTTCCAACAAGGGCATCTCTCTCTCTTGATTTTCAGACAAGGGTTCTCTGTAGGTTTGGTTGTCCCGGAACTCACTCTGTAGACCAGGCTGGCCTCTTAACTCACAGAGATCCATCTGCCTGTGCATCTTGAGTGCTGGGATTAAAGATATACATGGGCCACCACTGAAAGCCTTGTCTCTTAATCCTTCCCAAACAGCTACCAACTGGGAACCAAGTATTCAAATACCTGAGACTATGGTTTACATCTCATTTAAACTACCACAGATGGGTAGGGTCATGCCCTCAAGGGATCTTTCATCTTTCACTGAACTGTTATTCAGTGCAACTCTGGCCTCTCCTAATGGAGCCAGTCTTCTTAACAATTATAAGCTCTCTTTCAGCATATGACCTGGATGTAATATTAAGCTTCCTAGTGTTCTTTTTCTTTCCAAACTGTACATTTTATATTTCTTCCTATTCTACTTGCTTTTTCATTTTATTATAGATCTATATACAAGTTATCAGTAATTACTATGATACTGATTTAATCCTATGCTGTTTTGAAATTTTCTCCACCACAGAAATTAGTTTATTACTCTAAATTCAATGTCAGACAAGTTCTTAGGACATGAACTAAAGCATCAAGATTCCTTACAAAATATTATATGAGCCAGGTGTATTAGTTCATGCCTTTAACCCCAGTACTTGGGAGGCAGAGGCAGGTGGATATCTGGGTTCAAGGCCAGCCTGGGCTACAAAAAGTGAGTCTAGGACAGCCAGGGACACAAAGAGAAAAACTCTATCTCGAAAAACCAACCAACCAACCAACCAACCAACCAACCAAACAAACAAACAAACAAATAAAAAAAAACATGAATGGCTTCTAGCCCAGTTGTTGGGAATATCCCCTCTGAAACCTCTTGAGCCAGGCCTCTACAGTTTGCATTTTTGTCAGCATATTGACAACATTCACCATCTACCAGACTCCAACTAGAGTGGCCCATTAAGCTTTACTTACAGCATTTAGTGAATTTCCTAGCCCAAAGTTCCACGGCCTTCTCCACCCTCGAAACAACATGGTCAGGTTCTTCATACCACCAACCCCATCTTTCCTCATACCAGCTTCTGTATTAGTTATTTTTCTGTTGCTGTGATAAAACACCATGGCCAAAGGCAACTTGATGAGTTTATTTGGGCTTATGTGAACTTATAGAACTTGCCTTTTATAACTTGGGTTCTAGAGGGATAGGGTTGGTAGCAGGCACCTAAAGTTCACTGGCCAGCTAGTCTAGCAGAGCCAGAGCTCCTTAGTTCAATGAGAAATTCTGTGTTAATATATGGGATAAAGTGAAAGAGGTTCAGTGTCAACCTCTGGCCTTCATGGCAGAGTACACCCACACACACGTGTGTGTGATCCTACGACACACATAAAAGTCCATGGCTGCTAAGGTTCACGCCTGAAATCCATGGCTAAGATTTTGCCTTCACTGTGTGTTAATAAGTTACAGGCTTCTATAGCTGGCTGGTAGTGTTATGGTTTGGGCCTTGAGTCCATCTTATAGTGCTTGGGACTGATTTCTAGGGTAAAACCACATATATTAGCAAGTCTGGAGCTGGTCTGTGGGGAAGCTGCCTGATAAGAGTTTTACTGTGGCTGACCCTGGTCCTGGGGATTAAGGCAAAGTCCTGTGCTTCCTAGTTCTATCTCTTTCCTCTGAGTGGACTGTGGCCCTGTTTGTGCTCTGCTTCTTGGAGATGAAGGGAGGTGTGGTAGGCAATGTAGACTTCTTCCTCATATCTTTTCTGATGCATATTTTATATTATTCTATAGCCATAATATAATTATTCTGGTTTCTTAGCTCCTGTGAAGGTATTTTCTTTTTTTTTTTTTTTTTGGTTTTTCGAGACAGGGTTTCTCTGTGTAGCCCTGGCTGTCCTGGACTCACTTTGTAGACCAGGCTGGCCTCGAACTCGCAAAGATCCGCCTGCCTCTGCCTCCCAAGTGCTGGGATTAAAGGCGTGCGCCACCACTGCCCGGCTCTGTGAAGGTATTTTGATGTATGAAAACTTGTTCTCACTTAGGTTTTTGTGGGGGATTGTTAGTGGGCAATACTATTATGCTTTTTTTTTGTTCCCTACTACAAATTTGTAAAAATGGATAATCTTTTGGAAATATTAACATCTATTTAGAATGTTTATTTGAAGCAAAATAGTAGTAACACAAAGTGTCTTTGTTATGTTTCCAGACAAGAGTGTGGAAGTTGAATATACATGATTAAGTTCTCACAGAAAGTCAAACAGAGGCAATTTGTGCTCCTTTAGTACATGGACTTATTCCTTTATTATTAATTATTTCTGTCTTTTTTTTTCTTTTAGTACCAGCTCACCAAAAAAAGAGGGAAAACACACTGTTTGATATTCACAGGTCTCCAGCAAGAAGAAGCCATATCAGGTACATTGTTTGATTTGAAAGAAGAAAATATTGTATCTATTAATGAGAAAATGAGAACCTTAATTGCATCCTTCTCTTTCTTCCTGGCTTTCTTCTGTCCTTTCTCTCATTAATGACTAACACTTGTCATCCTACACATGACTTTTTTTGGTTTACAGTTTATTTTTAAATTTAGTTTTAAAATTAGTTTTAACTTTCAAGTCCTGAAGCAACACATCTCTGATTTCTTAAGAGCTGAATGGAGAATGGTTCATGATTGATTGATTGATTGATTTAGTTATTTAGTTAGTTAGCTTTTCAAGACAAGGTTTCTCTGTGTAGTACACTGGCTGGCATGGAACTCGCTTTGTAGACCAGGCTGGCCTCAAACTCACAGAGATCCATTTGTCTCTGCCTCCTGAGTGCTGAGAATACAGTCGCGTGCCACCATACCCAGAATTTCATGATGTTCTTTTTTTGAGACTTTGACTAGTTTGTTCCCCCCTTGAGAAAATTAGTCTTGTCTTGTTGCCCAGGCTTCCTGAATTTCCTGGCTGAAGTGACTCTTCTGCCTCTGCTCTCTGGTAGTGGAGAATACAGACGCTTGTGCCAATCTCACCTGGTACTAGTGCTCTGAATCTCTGAGCCATCTCTCCAGCCACCATAATGGTTTTAATATTTCCTTTCCAATAGGAGGAAGAAGCATGCTATTCATAGTAGTGATACAACTTCTTCTGATGAAGAACGCTTTGAAAGAAGGAAATCAAAAAGTATGGCAAGAGCAAGAAACAGGTTAGTAAATATTTTAGTGATACTTCTATGGTAGAAGAGAAAAACAGTTTTTTTTTTCCTTCTTTTTGAAAGATTTATTTCTCACCCAGTGTGGTGGTGGATGCCTTTAACCCCAGCACTCGAGAGGCAGAGGCAGGCAGAGCTCTGTGAGTTCAAGGTCAGCCTAGTCTACAAATCAAGTCTAGGACAACCAGGGCTTTGTTACACAGAGAAACCCTGTCTCAAAAATCCCCCCCCCCAAATATATATATACATATATACATATGGCGTTTTGTAATGCTGATATTTTAAATATTTTACATGTATGTTTTATTTGCTCAGCAATTTGTGGAGTTAGTTCTCTTCTTCCAGCATGTGCTCTTGATATTGGACTCAGGTCATCAAGCTTGGTGACAAATGCTTTTATCTCTTGAGCCAACTTGCTAGCCCTTATTTGTTTTTATTTTATATGTGTTTGCTTGCGTGTATATATGTGTACCATGTGCATACCTAGTGCCCATGGAAGCCTGAAGAGGGTTGGAACTGGAGTTACAGATGGTTGTGAGCTGCCATGTGGGTGTTGGGACCTGAACCTTGGTCTTCTGCAAGAGCAACCAGTGTTCTTAACCACTGAGGTATTTCTTAAGCTTCAGTATTTTAAATATCCTTTTGACTTGGTAGTGCTACTTTATAATTCTTTTTTTTTTTTTTTTTTTTTTTTGGTTTTTCGAGACAGGGTTTCTCTGTGTAGCCCTGGCTGTCCTGGACTCAATTTGTAGACCAGGCTGGCCTCAAACTCGCAAAGATCCGCCTGCCTCTGCCTCCCAAGTGCTGGGATTAAAGGCGTGCGCCACCACTGCCCGGCTAACTTTATAATTCTTACAGTGGGAGTCTAACCTTGCAACAGGTCCCTTAAATTACTTATTCTGTAAGTAATGAAGTCAAGTGATGGTGAAAAGGAAAAAGAGGAGCAAGGACATCAGGCCAGCCTGTATGGGAATGCCATCTTTCCCTCTGTATTCTTTCCAACCCACATCCATTCCATGAGGCTGATTTTTCATATTTAAAATGAATATAACACTCAGAGAAGGATGGTGTTTATAATGTATTAGAAATATTCAAGAGCTTTTGGATTTTGCTTGTTTGATTGTTTTTTTGTTTTTTGTTTTTTTTTGAGACAGGGTTTCTCTGTGTAATAGCCCTGGCTGTCCTGGACTCACTTTGTAGACCATGCTGGCCTTGAACTCACAGAGATCTGCCTGCCTCTGCCTCCCGAGTGCTGGGATTAAAGGCCTGCACCACTACTACCCAACTAAATTTTCTGTTTTACATTTACAATAATAAAGGTAATTTTGTTTGGTGATTTGACATTTAGCAAATACTTAAATGATTTGTCCATATACAGCTATTGTAGAAATACCACATTTTTACTTAACCATTTCCAGGTTTATGTTAATATAAATTATGTACTAAAAATGAATATTATGGATGATGGAGAGAAGATATAAGAGAAGAATATAAATCTCAATTATTTGAGACAGGGTCTTCCAGTGCTTCCCAGGATGGACTCAGGGCTCAGGAAATTCTGCTCTTAGCTTCTTGAGTAGCTCAGCTAGACATGTGTGCTACTTGGAGTCATTCAAAATCTAAGTTTAAATACAGGTACTTGAAACTGACTCAATCTGATCTTCTATTCTGAGAAGGAGGGAGAGAGAGAGGAAGAGAGGGTGAGGGAGACAGACAGAGACAGAGAGAGAGGGAGGAGAGAGAGAGAGAATGAATATATATAGTATAGTTCTGGGATCAAACACAGAGCCTTCCATATGTGAGTAGGTACTGTACCACTAAGCTGTATCCCCAGGTTATGAAAACCTACTTTAGTAATGTTTCTTTGCTTGCATGCTTGTTGGTTTTTTTGTTTTTATTTTTATTTTTTGAGAGTGTTTCTCTGTGTAGCCTTGGCTGTCCTAAAACTTACTTTGTAGACCAGGCTGGCCTCAAACTCACAGATCCACCTGCCTCTGCCTTGAGTGCTGGGAGTAAAGGCGTGTGCCACCACACTCCACTTAGGCTTCACCTCATAAAGGTTCTACTACTCATATCACTACACTTCCAGCTTTTCCTATTGGGAGATATTAAGCTCTTTGAGAAAATGGATTAATGCTCATGTTTGCTTTATTTGGTGAAAAGCATGTAGGAAGAGTAGTTTAAAATATGAAATCTTTGTTTTCTGGGTTATGATAAAGCAGAAAGATGAAAAAATGTTAAAGATTTTAAAAAATTGTTATTTTTAAAAATTTTTAATTGTTTTTTTAAAAGTTTTTTTTTTAAAGATTCTTTGTGAGTTACACATCATGTACTCCAGTCCCACTCATCTCCCTGTCCCCTCATATCCACTCTCCACCTTTGTAACCTCCCCCTAAAATAAAAAAAAAAAAACCACACAAACAAACTAACAAAATAAAACAAAGCATAGAAAACATGGAAGCTGTAGTGTGGCACAGTGTGTCCCACGGTGTACCCCTCTGTTCACACATCTTCACTTGCAAGTATTCATTGCAATGAATCATTGGTCTGGTTAGAAGTCTATGGCTTGCCAGGCATAGTGGTATGTGCCTTTAATCCTGCCACTTGAGAGACAGAGGCAGGCGGATCTCTGTGAGTTTGAGGCCAGCCTGGTCTACAAAGAGAGGTCCAGGACAGCCACAAAGACAGGTCCAGGACAGCCAGGGCTATTACACAGAGAAACCCTGTGTCAGAAAAAAAAAAGTCCCTGGCTTTAGTGACACCACCAATATTGGATCCTCACCGATACTCCTCCCAGTTATTCTGTTGTTGACCTATGTTATGGAGATCCTACAGTTTTGGAACAGCAGGACCAGCCCTTTCATGCACCCCAACAGTTCACAGATGATGTAGATTTTGGGGTGGGCCAACTCAAAGCCCTGGGTCTGGGCCTGGGTAGCAGCTGAGCTGCCAGCCCTCTGGCTCTCTCTTATCCATACCACGAGGGCTCTCCAGCATTGCTCCTATAGGCCACCTAATGCAACCATCTGCGGGAGGCAGGGTCAGCTCTCCTACTTTCATGCCCTTGGGGCAGGCTTACCTCACCTCTTGCATCAGGGCCAGCTCTATCTACCTTGCTACCCAGGCGAGGTGCAGGGCCCTTGTTAAAGAAAGATTTTTAACTTATTTTGATATTAAAATGTGAAGGCTTAAAAAATTAAACATTTATTTATTTATTTATCTATCTATCTATCTATCTATCTATCTATCTATCTATCTATTTATTTATTTATTTATTGTTTGTATGCCACCATGCATATGTGTGAAAGTCAGAGGACAACCTGTGGTAGCTGGTTTTTGCCTTCCACCATGTGGGTTCTAGGGTTCCAATTCAGATTTTCAAGTTGGTGGCAAGACCCTTTACTCACTGAACCATCTCACTATCTTCCTAAATGTGAAGGTTTTAATGCCTTTATCTTCATGTCTTATACATTTCAGATGTTTGCCTATGAACTTAAGAACAGAAGATTTAGCTAGCGGCATTCTCCGAGAACGGGTGAAAGTGGGTGCAAGTTTGGCTGATGTTGATCCGATGAACATTGATAAATCCGTAAGTTTGTAAATGCAGTAAGCTTTTTTTGTTATTAGAATATATACCGGGCTGGAGAGATGGCTCAGAGGTTAAGAGCACTAGATACTCTTTCAGAGGTCCTGAGTTCAATTCCCAGCAACCACATGGTGGTTCATAACCATCTATACTGGGATTTGATGCCATCTTCTGGCATGCATATACAACAAATGCCTAAATCTTAAAAAAAAAAAAAAAAAAAAAAAAAAGAATATATAGCAGATGCCAAGGCTTGGTGGCCTTTAATTCCAGCACTTGGGAGGTAGGTAGATCTCTGAGTTCAAGGTCAGCCTGGTATAAAGCGAGTTTCAGGACAGCCAGGGCTGTTACACAGAGAAACCCTGTCTTGAAAAAAACAAAAAGCAAAACAAAACAAAACAAACAAACAAACAAAAAAGCATTTCAGATATATATGTATACATATATCAGGTAGGAAATGAAGTTTTGAGGGTTTTATGACTCCGTATACCACAGGAGTCAATGAGTTTCATTGAAAGTACCTGATTTCATAATCATACTTGGATTTTATGTGCTTTATGATGACTGTGATGTTGCTAATGAGTTTTAAGGGGAGCAAGGTTAGTATTACAGGAGCTGGTTAGGCATGATTTATATATATATAATTATTTGTTTATTTATAAGGTTTTTCAAGATAGGGTTTCTCTGTGTATTCTTGACTGTCCTGGACTCACTTTATAGAACAGGCTGGCCTTGAACTCACAGAGATCCACCTGCCTCTGCCTCCCCAGCGCTGAGATTAAAGGTGTGCCCACCACGCTGTGCAACTACAGACAGCTGTGAACTGCCATGTGGGTGCTGGGATTTGAACCTGGGTCCTTTGGAAAAGCAGTCAGTGCTCTTAACCACTGAGCCAACTCTCCAGCCCCCATTATTTATGTTTTGTAATTGCAGAAAAATAAGTGGATTTGAGAGAATTAAGGAATTCAAAGATGATGGAATTTAGTGAATGATTGCTTTTGGAGAATGGCAGAAACAAACTGTATTGTGCAGGTTTCTGGCTTAAGTAAATAGGTGGATAATGGATAGACTTGATAGGTATTGGATGCTTCCATTATCTGAAGTAGAGTATACAAGAGGAGGAATAGGATGGGAAGAAGGTTTAATTGACTGTACACGTGTTATAGGTATCTGTGGCATACTCTAAATAGGAGTTACTTCTAAGGATTTCATTGGTTTGGTATCAGGTAGAAATCTCTGTAGAAATTCAGGTGTCATTAACATAGACACTGTTGAAGTTGCTATGGAGACTGAATAATCGCACCCCAAGGGAGGGTGTGGTGTGAGAAGTCCACAAGTTTATGAGGGTGTAGTCCACAGATCACAGTGACTCATAGCGGGGCAATTTGAAATATTACTGCATAACCAAGAAATTTCTCTGTGTTTTTATGGGTCTCTTGCATCTCTATATACAACATAATTTAACTGATTCTTTTTTTTGTTTGTTTGTTTTTTTTCGAGACAGGGTTTCTCTGTGTAGCCCTGGCTGTCCTGGACTCACTTTGTAGACCAGGCTGGCCTCGAACTCACAAAGATCCACCTGCCTCTACCTCCCAAGTGCTGGGATTAAAGGCGTGCGCCACCACCGCCCTGCTTGTTTAACTGATTCTTATATATGATTTAAAAGAAGTTACCAAAGTAAACTTGCATATACAATTGAAGATGAAAATTTAGTTATCTCCAAGTCAAAGTCATAGGGTAAAATATTTGTTTTATTAACTATAGCAAAAAGAAAATTTTAGATTTTTATATATATATACCAAATCCCTAGAAAATAGAACAATTTCTGTTTTTTTTTTTGGTTTTTCGAGACAGGGTTTCTCTGTTTAACAGCTCTGGCTGTCCTGGACTCGCTTTGTAGACCAGGCTGGCCTCGAACTAGCAAAGATCTGCCTGCCTCTGCCTCCCAAGTGCTGGGATTAAAGGCGTGCGCCACCACCGCCCGGCTTAGAACAATTTCTTGAGGATGATCTTATCTTTTTTAGATTTGGTTTACTAGTACTTTACTCTTGTAAGTCTATTTATTAACTTCAGATATTTCTGCCAGTCAATTCTAATTTGGATAAAAAACTTTGGTTTCTTTTAGAATGTTTGACCTACATCAATTTTTTTTTTTTAGGTTTTTTTTTTGAGACAGGGTTTCTCTGTGTAACATCCCTGGCTGTTCTGGAACTCACTCTGTAGACCAGGCTGACCTCAAACTCAGAGATCTGCCTGCCTCTGCCTCCCAAGTGCTGGGATTAAAGGCATTCACCACAACACTTGGTGACCTGCATCAATTTTTGTGGTTTATTTTTTCCTGTCATAATAATTAATTCATAAAACATTTCCAAGTTTCATGGTAGAATGAGAAGTAGGGAAGTGTGTCAGCAGAGTCCAATAGGCAATATCTGTTAGTATTCTATAAAATTTTCTTTTGGCATTTTCCTTTTCTTTTAAAAAATAATTTAATTTTATTTCATGTGCATTGGTGAGAGGGTGTCAGATCCCCTGGACCTGGACTTACAGTTTTGAGCTGACATGTGGTTGCTGGGAATTGAACCCAGGTCCTCTGGCAGAGCAGCCAGTGCTCTGAGTGCACTAAGTCATCTCTCCAGCCCCCTTTGGTGTGTTTTGTATATACTCTTTTTATAGAGTCTTTGAGTTGGTGTGACTGCTGTGCATGACAGGAGCAGTTTCTGTCACTTCCAGTACATCAGTGCTTTCCTCTTGTTTCTTCATATTGTTCCCCATGGAGAAAAATTAAATTTCCTTCTCAGAGGAATTAAATACTGAAGAGTATGTTTTTGTTTGATTATGTTATATTTTGGAGAGCCACTGTGGGAGCTAAGGTTTTCTTGCTCTATCCACAACTAAGTTTTGGCTGGGGTTGTGGGGAGAATATTGCCCCAGATGAAGATGCATAAGATATGTGAGACATTGAAGGCATTTGAAGTGTCCATGAGTGAATGTAACATCATCTATAGATTTGTTAATGTTTTAGGGTGGGTATTGATTTCATTCCTGAGTTAGTTGATTATTGAAAAATAATTATTTGCCTTAGTTGAATTTTACTTTTGACTTTATTCTTCTACACTTATTTGTAGGCAGTCAAAACTTATTTGTATGTATGCTCAAAAACTTCTGAAGGGCTGGGAGAGGGGTGTGTACACCTTTAACCCGGTACTAGAGAGGCAGAGGCAGGTGGATCTCTGAGTTTGAACCTGCCTGATCTACAGAGTGAGTTTCTGGACAGCCAGGGTTACACAGAAAAACCATGTCTTGAAAAAAGAAAAATAAATAAATAAAAGAAACAAAACTTCTGGAGGAATGTATTTCTGAATTATAGAACTCATAAATTAAAAAAAAATGTAGAACCTGGGTGTGGTAGTGAATGCTTTTAATCCCAGCACTTGGGAGGCAGAGGCAGACATATCCCTGAATTCAAG
Source organism: Lophiomys imhausi (assembly GCA_907164525.1). Taxonomy (NCBI): domain Eukaryota; kingdom Metazoa; phylum Chordata; class Mammalia; order Rodentia; family Muridae; genus Lophiomys; species Lophiomys imhausi. Next base: position 9,126 of record CAJQZJ010034847.1, on the reverse strand, counting down.
GCCAACGTGCTCTACACAGTGAGTTCCAGACCAGCCAGGGGGTACTTAGTAAGACTTTGACTCAAAAACAAACAGACACAATTATAGAACCTATAAAAATCACTTTATATTAAACTTCACCCTTTTTCCCCAAGGTGCGGTTTGATAGCATAGGTGGATTGAGTCATCATATACATGCTTTGAAGGAGATGGTAGTTTTTCCACTTTTATATCCAGAAATTTTTGAAAAATTTAAAATTCAGCCGCCAAGGTATGTCATGTATTTTAGATGTTTATCATTGTACTATTATTTTTATTGATTGAATATCAGTTAATTTGTCTTTGATTATAAAAACTTCACATATGTACTTATTTGACATGACAATGATGATTAACTCAAAGGCTTGTTTTCCATTTTGGAGTTTAGTAGTCATTCAGGCAAAAGATGAGATGTGAAATTCCAGGCCTTTCAGAGTTGTTCTCTAGTTTTAAGCCTTTCTTGATTGCAGTACTTTGGTCCTTTGAGGACTTAGCAAAGTGAAACTTTTGCAAATACAGTATAAAAAGCTTTAATCAACGTTTAATTGCTATATAGCATTCTAAAAGTATATGTGGGAAAGGGATATGTTAACTTGGTAATCGTTGGTGATGACATTAATTATTTTCTTTGGTTTCTTTTTCTAGGGGCTGTTTGTTTTATGGTCCTCCTGGCACAGGTAAAACCTTGGTTGCCAGAGCATTAGCTAATGAATGCAGTCAAGGAGACAAAAAGGTTGCGTTTTTCATGCGAAAAGGAGCAGACTGCTTGAGCAAGTGGGTGGGGGAATCAGAAAGGCAGCTTAGGCTTCTCTTTGATCAGGTAAGAAAACCAACTAATTCAAGGGCATCTTTTTTTTTTTTTTTTAAAGAATATTATATTTTGCCTGCGACTACATTTATGAGGAGACCTATATTCCAATTAGTATGTGAAATTTAAGATCAGTAATTTAAATTGTAAGCCTTAAAGACATATTTATCCTCTGTTATTATTATATTATATTATCCTCTGTTATGTGGGAAATTGTTTTCAGCGGTCCCTAGGATTCCAAAATCTACAGATACTCAAGTCTAGCATATAAAATACTAAAGGATTTAAATGTAGCTTATATACATCTTTACATATGCTTAAAATCATCCCTACATTTCTTATATCTCATTCATTGTATATGCTATGTAAATAGTTTTGGCAGACGTGTGTCTAACCTTTGGACATTCCAAGAACATGTTGTTTTCTTATTAAGTTTACACTCCAGAACCATACAATTGAATTAAATAAAATCATACAAAAAAAACCCTCATAATGTGTTAAGTAAATTTACAATCTTGTGTTGGGCTGTATTTATAGTTATGTGGCATAGATTGGACACATCTGTTGCGGAAATAACGACAAGCAAAAAGAATCTTTGTATTTGTTTGGTACAGACATAGGTTTTTGTTTTTGTTTTTTGTTTTTTTTCGAGACAGGGTTTCTTTGTGTAACAGCTCTGGATGTCTTAGACTGGCTTTGTAGACCAGGCTGGCCTGGAAGTCAAAGTGATCTGCCTGCCTCTGCTTCCCAAGTGCTGAGATTAAAGGCTACCACCTCCTGGCTTGGTTTTTTTTTTTTTTAAACATTTTTTTTTATCTGTAGTTGGTTGAGACATGCATGGACTATGCATAACTTGTCAATGTGAGAAGCTGCTTACATTTAACCCTTTTACAAGTACATTTTTCTAGTACATTTAAATATTTATGATGGTCCATAAAAACACTTATTCTGGTGACTGTTGTGCATACAATACCATGATAGGTATACCACTGGAAACCTGGGATGTTAAGTAATCTTAGATTACAGTCTTATTGAGGAAATGGTACAGACCAAAAAAATGTTAAATTTTTTTGTTTTTTTCGAGACAGGGTTTATCTATATAGCCCTGGCTGTCCTGGAACTCACTCTGTAGACCAGGCTAGCCTGGAACTTCCAGCAATCTGCCTGCCTCTGCTTTCTGAGTGTTGAGATTAAAGGCGTGCATCACCATGCCTGGCAAATATTAACTATTTGTAGGAAGAATCTCATAGAGCAGTATGTTATTTATTATCATAGTTTTATAGTAGATGCTTTTCTATCACTGTAGTAAATTCCTAGGACAGTTAGCTTATAAAGAGGACAAGTACATCTGGTGTCACACTTGTTGGCTGTGGTCCTTGTTGACTGATCCCTTGGGTTTCAGTCTGTGGTAAGATAGCACATGATGGTGGAGCACATGGCAGAATAGACCCTTTAATATTTCAGCTCACTAGCCAGGAAGGAAAGGTGAGACATCAATAGGCCAGGGTTCCACAGTCTCCTTCAGTGACTCCTGAGCATTTCACTACCTTGTAATCTAAGTGCCACCCTAAAGGTTCATAAATTTAAGAAATGAATATTTGAGGTATACTTATCCAGATCATACCAAATTATAAATACATGACTGGTAGTAGAATTGGGAAATAAATTGATGAATTGAAAAGGCAGAATAAAATGAAATGAGTAGGTTAAATGTAGGAGTGACTTTTAAAATGTTATTTTCTTTTTTTTTTTTTTTTGAGACAGGGTTTCTCTGAATATCTCTGGCTGTCCTGGACTCGCTTTGTAGACCAGGCTGGCCTCGAACTCACAAAGATCCGCCTGCCTCTGCCTCCCAAGTGCTGGGATTAAAGGCGTGCGCCACCACCGCCCAGCCTTAAAATGTTATTTTCTAAAACAGAACATGGCAGTATGCAATTGGCTCAGATACTTTTATTAATTATTTTTACTGTGTATCCGAGGACCTGGGTTCAATCCCTAGAATCCCAACAAATAAACATAATAGTTCTCACTCCTGATCCTGAGTGAGAGGGTCACTTGAGCCTAGGCAATAAACACCAGTCATGGTGGCATGTATCTATAATCCTAGCACTTGGCAGGGTGAGATAGAAGGGATGCTGCCAGTTTCAGACTGCTCTGAGTAGAGAGTGAGACCCTGTCTTCAAACAACAACCAAAACCCAGTTTTCCTGTACCTTAAAAAATTAGTCCTAATATAAGTTTTCATGTGATCTCTGGATTTAGTGAAAGAAGCATGTCATATTGGCAATTCACTTTATATTTGATTAAGCCTCAATAAATATATGCAAATAAAAAATACAGTCAAGAATCTATTAGCCTTAGCCGGGCGGTGGTGGCGCACGCCTTTAATCCCAGCACTTGGGAGGCAGAGGCAGGCGGATCTTTGTGAGTTCGAGGCCAGCCTGGTCTACAAAGTGAGTCCAGGACAGCCAGGGCTCCACAGAGAAACCCTGTCTCAAAAAAACAAAAAAAAAAACAAAACAAAAAAAGAATCTATTAGCCATGTGTTTCTATGGTGATATGTGTGAAATTCTTTGTAAGCCAGGTTTGGTGACAAACACCTCTAATCTCAGCAGTTGAGAAGCTGGGGCCAGCATAGTCTTCATGGTGAAATGTAGACTCCCCTGGACTACAGAATGAAAATTTCAAAACAAAACAAAATACCCTTTATTCGATAATGTGATGTATAATTGGTGAAACAATTCAAATTTCATTTAAAAATTAATAGTATAGAACAGGGAGGGCCTAGTGGCTCATGTCTTTAATCCCAGTACTTGGGAGGCAGAGGCAGGTGAATCTCTGTGACTTCAGGGTCATACTTGTTTACATAGCAAGTTTCAGGCTAGTAAGGGCCAAATAGTGAGACCTGGGTTCAATTTTCATTATTATGAAAAGATAAACAAAGACCCGTAAACAGTAGTTGTGGGGTATGGGACACCTTGTAACTGACTCTGCTTGTGATGTTTCCTTTTTACTGTGATGTTTCTTTTTTTTGCTTTGATTCTAGGGATTGAACCCAGGTCCTTGTACACATTAGGAAAATGATCTGCCACTCAGCTATATTCCCTAGCCCTACTATATACTTTGAAATAGTTGCTGCATGTTGTACTCTTTGCTTTTATGTTCATTATTAAGAAAATACAATCTGGGTGTGGTGATGCACACCTTTAATCCTAGCACTGGGAAGGCAGAGGCAGGTGGATCTTTGTGAGTTCGTCGCCAGCCTGGTCTACAAAGTGAGTCCAGGACAGCCAGAGCAGTCACACAGAGAAACCCTGTCTTGAAAAACCAAAAACCAAACCAAAACAAAGTACAAAATTAAATTCAAAAGTGAAAATTAATTAATATTAATTTCTATTTACTAGGCATATTTGATGAGGCCTTCTATAATATTTTTTGATGAAATAGATGGATTAGCTCCAGTTCGCTCTAGTAGACAAGATCAGATCCACAGGTAAGTTTCCTGAACTGACTGCATTGATTTCTTGTCACTTGTTGGTTTAGCATGTGGCTTTAGTCCTTGGTTAAACACTAGACAGCATGCAAGAATTTTTTTAAAATAATTTTTTATTTCTTCAAGTTACATCTCAATCACAATCCCCTCCCTACACCCCCCTCCAGTCCCACCCTCCCACCCTCTTCCCCCTCAACCCCCCATCCTCTTCCCTTTTTATTTTTCCTAAAGTTTAAGGTATATCTTTTTCCCCCAACAGCTCCCCCTTTCAGTCCAACAAATGGTTCTTTCTCTTATAACAATAAATACAATACAAAACAATAGAAATAAATAGGCCACAATTATGAGAGCTATATGGCTTAGCATACATTCTCAATGTCCAGTCCATATGTATTTGGCACCTGACTTTAACATTCTACTATATAACCATCTCCATGAGTTTAAAGTTCTATATCTAACTCAGCTTTCATACTAACTTGTATTTCAATTTTAAAAACATCTTCTTAGATCCAGAAAACCCTCTTGATTCCTAAACAACTCAAAATTTAACTATGAGACTCTAGCTATCTATTCTTCAACCACCTCAGAGACCTGAGAGGGAAGAATTTTTAAAAGTGTCCATTTCCTGGAGGTTCCTTCACTCAACACAGTATATTAATTTATAATCTATAGTGATTTGGCTACCTTTGGCTTAGGCTGCTGTGATAGTCCTATGAATATTTGTATTCATGATTCTATGTGAGTGTGTATTTCACTTCTTTCTGGGTAGATGTCTAAGATAGAATTACTATATAATAAATGTTTACACTCACAAATTAACACTATCTTTCCTATCTTCAATTTTTTTTTTTTTTGGTTTTTCGAGACAAGGTTTCTCTGTGTAGCCCTGGCTGTCCTGGGCTCACTTTGTAGACCAGGCTGGCCTCGAACTCACAAAGATCCACCTGCCTCTGCCTCCCAAGTGCTGGGATTAAAGGCGTGCGCCACCACCGCCCGGCTTCAATTTTTTAAAAATATTTTTTATTTGCACTTTATTTGTGTGTGTGTACTCAGGCTGTCATACTTGGTGGCAAGCTATTTTACCTCCTTAAGTCATCTTGCCAAACTTTTAAAATTTTATTCTTTTGAGACAGGATTCTACTATGTAGCCATGGCTTGAACCTCACTAAACCAGGCTGGCCTCAAACTCACAGATATCTCCCTCTTATGTTTTTAAGTACTGGTATTAAAGGCATGTGCTACCACACCAGACAGAATCTTAAAAACATCATTTATTTATTTGTTTGTTCGTCTGTCTATCCATCCATCCATTGTGTATGTTCAGTCAGCAGAGCATGTGTTTACCTTGACGTGTGTGTGGAGATGAGAGGAGAACTTTTGGGTGCTGCTTCTCTCTTATCATGTGGGTCCTAGGGGTGGAGCTCAGGTTTTTTGGGTTTGCATCAAGTGCCTTTACATGCGGAAACATCTCTCCAGTCTCACTGTCCCATGCTACATTTCTGTAATCTGTGAGGATTTGAGTTGTTCCTTATCCCTTTCTACAGAGTTGAGATTATGAATGAGTGTTATCATGTCCAGCTTTTTTTGTTATTCATCCCACTCTTATTTTAACACAGTGATTATTTAGAAAGGTGTCTAATTCATAAATACAGTCATTTACTGCAAAATGATGTTTTGATCATTGATTGACTGTGTAGATCTTGGTACAGTGGCCCTATTTCATTTCTTAGTCAGGTTCCTACCACAGTCTGTCTGTAGTCAACTTAAGTCCCCCACATGTTATGTCATCTGTCTCTGTCTAGTGCCATGTACAATTTCTATTTATTAGAGCTGTCATTGGGGCCTAGAACTGCCACCATTCTTGAGAAAACATCCACTTTGCATGTTTCTGGAACCACAGTGACTGCCCACCAGTATTTGTGGGTATCTCACATCTGACTCTATAGTGCATTTTTATCCTTGTGGCATTTGGATTTAGATCCACTATTGCCATAAAAGAAGCCAGAGAGAGACTGTACTATGGTACTGGAGCCCAAGCCCACTTAACTAACCAAACTGGCAATTGGAGACACCTTTCTAATAAAGCTGTCTTATATGAATGCCTCCTATAAAGGGAGAGAGATACCTGACCAGCCAGATACATTGATGTCACTGGAAGCTCACAAAAATCATGAGAAAAAATGGAAATGTGACAATCGGCATAATAATTCTCAAGTAATAGACCTCAAAAGGAAAAAATACAAGTGATAAGAAGGAGTTCCACAGAATAAATGTAATGAAACTGAAGGAGATTCATGTGAATACAGACAGCTTCACAATAGTTAGAAAATAATTCATGATATGAATGAGAAACTCAATAATCCAAATAAAAATTAGTATTACAAGAGTAGGGGGTATTCCTCAAAATAAATGAAAGTGAGGGCTGCAGAGATGGCTGAGTGCTTGGTGGACATGAAGACTGAAGTTCAGATCCCAATACAATGGAACAATCTATACAACTCAGGACTGCCCATATCTCTTAGCTCTGAGGGATTGGGTGCCCATTCTGGCTTCCAAATGTTTGATGTGTACTTGCATGCACACGTGCACATACATATACACACATCTTTAAAAATACAAAAGATTAATGAAACTGAGTAGGTTAAGAGAAAAAAACTAAACAAATGAAAGTAGATATATAATATATCAGAATCTAAGAGCTATACTGAAAGCAGAACTTGTTTAGGCAAATTATTTCAGTAAGCACAAAATAAAAAATAAATTTCAAATAAATAATTTAATCATGCATTTAGTGGATATAGAAAAATAAGAATGAACCAAACATAAATTAGTAAAAAGAAGAAGTTATTAGGACAGAAATAAATCAAAATGTATAAACATAAAAATAAAGAAATATGTGATGGAAAATAGTTTTTTAATGATAATATTGACAAACCTCTAGTTAGATTAATCAGAAAAAAAATAGTGAAAACTCCCAAGTAAATGCAATTTCAAATAAACAAATATTTAATGGCTAGCATAAAGTATTACAGTGGGAAGGGGGATCCAAGATGGTGGCAGTCAGCAGGGACACATTTTGAGCTGGGAGGGGGAAATAGCTACAACTTTGCAGAAATATAAACAAGCTGAACAACATCCTGAGAAGTGTGAACCCACAGAGTCACATCCGGTGAACCCAGGGACTAGTGGTGGTCCCTCGTGGAACCCTCAGACACTCATGTAAACAGACCTACCCAAGCCGTGGGGTGCCGTTGAACCCAGACTGCTGACCACAGTGTAGCGGTGACCCCAGGCAGTGGGGAGCTGAGAACACAGGCAGCATGGTGCATCGTGGTGCGGACCCAGGCGCAGCATGGAACCCAGGCCAAGAGGTGCAGTATGGCGTGGTGCGGAAACAAGGCCAAGGAGCGCACCATGGATGTGGGCAAGAGCCACTCAGAATCCCAGTGAGTTGGCAAGCTTAGGGCCCAAAGCCGAGACCAGCGGCGAGGAGCACAGTCTTGGGACCCATTTCAGAGATCAGTGGCACGGGCCACAGGCCTGGACCCAGAGCAGAGGCCAGTGTGAAGCCTGGTGCAAAACAGAGGCCAACGTGGATTGTGCCACAGAAGCGGGCAAAAGCCACGCAAATATTCAAGGAATAGCTCCACACCTCAGACAGGGGTACTCACCAACCTCTGGAGCACCCAGCTTCCATGCTGGCATTCCATACAGGAGAACCCAGGTTCACCAAGATTTATCTCCAGCTGAGCCATTGGCAGGGAGGCACAGCATATCTGGGCTTACTCATTAAAGTTTTGGACATAAAGGTCCCTCTACTGGACATACAATCACTTGGAACAACATTGCGTTCAGACAAGGCAGAGGGCTGCTTGCCTTAAACCAGTACAGTCTCCTGCAGGTCTGATCACTGCAGGGTCTTGGGATATAGCCCCAAATGCCAGAGGTATCTCCCAGCTACCTGAGCACCCAATATTCACATGGTCACCGAAACACCCCAAAGAGGACCAGCAGTGCCACTGAAATGGACAGAAGACATCAGGAACAATCAGCTTAGGACAACTAGATGGCTAAAGGTCAGCGAAAGAACAAAACTGACAAAAATCAGGGAACTACGACTCTAACGAGATTCAGCAGTGGTAACACAGCAAGCCCTGAACTTCACACCACAGTTGAAACACATGAAAGTGATGACAAATCTATACGTTGGAAAATGATGGAGTCCTTTCAAGAAGAAATGAAAACACTTAAAGAATAGAAAGAATCCTCAATTTTACAAATTAAAGCAATGGAGAATACCATCAGAGACCTCCAAGCCTACGCAACCCGAAATGAACAGGAAAGAGACAAGACAATGAAAGATTTGAAAGATGTGCGAGAAAGACAAGCAAATTGGAGCAGGAAATGTCAAAAACAAATAAAATTGTTCAAGTTTTGAAATTGGAAGTGGAAGGAACAAAGAAAACACAATCAGAAGTAACCATGGAGGTGGAAAATCAAGGGAAGAGAACAGGAACTACAGATATGAATATCAAAAATAGGATACAAGAGATGGAACACAGAATCTCAGGCGTGGAACATTCGATTGAAGAAATCAGTACAACAACCAAAGAAAATGAGAAATCTAAAATCCTTCTCACCCACAACATCAAGAAATCAAGGACTCAATGAAAAGACAGAACCTAAGAATTATTGGCATAGAAGAAAGAGAAGACTCCTGACTTCAAGGTCCAGGAAACATCTTCAACAAAATCATAGAAAAAAACTTCCCAAGCATAAAGAAAGAGTTGCCAATAAAATTCCAAGAG
>CAJQZJ010034820.1:406614-437205 GCA_907164525.1 Lophiomys imhausi | reverse complement strand
ACAAAAAAAAAAAAAAAAAAAAGGTCTATGTCCATGTTCCCTTTGGTGCATTGGTTGTAGTATAGATATCCTGTACTATATAGCTAAAATCCGACTATAAGTGAATAGATGCCATGTGCATCCTTCTGAGTCTGGGTTAGCTCACTCAGGATGATGAGCTTCTCTAGTTCTATCCATTTGGCTGCAAATTGCATAATTTCCTTGTTTCTGATAGCTGAGTAGTATTCCATTGTGTAGATATACCATAGTTTTTTAATCTATTCTTCATTAATATTAGCAGATATGTACTTATTGACTTATGCAAAAGAAAACCATGAAATATAGGTTTAGAAACTAAAGTGAATGGGAGAAAAGGGATAGGAAAAGTGGGTGTAGGATTGTGGTAGAAGGGCCAAGGTTTGGAGGGCACTCTGAGTATTAATATTTGTGTATCTCTCAATGTTAGTGTCTCCATGTTTCATACACTCTTTACCCACACCCCCAGAATCAAATAACTAAATCTAGTTAACATGCATGTGGAGCTCCAGATCAAATATAGTCATTAATGTATTATATCTACTGATTATATATATGTATATACAATATGCTATATTATAACACATCTAAAATATTAGATAAATTTTAATATTTATATATTTATATTACTTATATTTATATAAATACAAATTTATAAGTTACATATATATATAATATGTAATACATATTAGATAAATAAAATATTTATTATATATTGACATCACTTAAAGGAGAACTTGTAATATACAGGTTACAACATCTATAATGCATGATATATAATATATATTAAGTATGTTATTTTTATTTGGACTTCTTCAAAGGAATGTGGGGTATATATCTGAGGAACAGAAGTAAGGGAGGTTGCTGATCAAGCCTTGTTGGATTTTGCTGATGACAGTCCTGTATGGTAGGACTTAATCTGCTGGAAGCTGGAAGACTAGTTACTCCATCAGGTGTAGAGAAAGTATGGATATGGATTTTGAGGAACTCCATTTAAGCTGCCTTAGCACAATTTCTGTTGAAATGTCACAATGTTGATGTGAACATAGCATTCCAATGATATGCTTATGTTGGTAGAAGAATCTAGTGTCCCAGGTGAAATCTAGTTACAGAGAAGTGCCTGTCAGTATGAATACAATACTTCGAAATCTGTTTTCTTTCATCCAGCTCCTCCACAGTTGCACTGTTTCTTTACATAGAAGAATTGTGTCTTACTTACTTCCTATGGCAGCGATAAGATACCCTAAAAGAAACAACTTAAAGGAGGAAGAGTTTATTTTGGTTTACACTTCCAGAGGGGATCAGTTGGTCATGGTGCAGAAGACAGGGCAGCAGGCTCAGGAAGCTGGCTGGTTACATTGTATCTACACATAGGAAGCAGGCAGTGAACAGAAAGTAGGAGTGGCTATAAGATAAAAAGCCACCCCCTCCACCAGTGACTCACTGACTTCAGAGGGGCTCTACCTCCTAAAGGTTCCATTACCTTCCCAAGCAGTGCCACCAGCCCAGAACTAAGTGTGTAAATGTATACACATTTCTTATTCAAACCAAACCAAACCAAACCAAACCAAACAGAAAACACAATTGCTCTCATCACTGACTGAAGGTGTCCCACCCCAACCTCCTGCCACCCCCAAATCCAGAGCTTGTCAAATCTACATAGTGATCAGAGAGGAAAGGTCAGAACCCTGGTTCTCTTTTTGGGTTTTGGTTGTGGTTGGCATGGATATCTGGCCCCGCACCCTCCTGAACTTGAGCCCCTGCATGACAACATAGTATAGATTTCTTGGACTTTCTTTTCATAGGTTTATGTTCTGTCTGGGCCACAGGATCTAGCAACTGACAGGATTTGTGATACAGAACCAACTGAGGTCACTCAGGAGTGAACATAATTTAGCAGTCAGTGCAGTGTTCATAGACAGAATCTGCTTCCTTGGTCTGGGATGCTAGGTTTCTATTACTGATTCTTTTGTTCTTCAGTTAACCATTTCTTAGGTATCTCTGACCTTTAACCTATTAGAGTTGACTCAAGAAGTAGCATACACGTGTATCCCTGGTATATTGGTGTGTGTTTTGCTGTTTTTCAAGCGTAGACATTTGACACCATCCTTAAGGTCTCAAATCCTACATAGTTTGCTTAATGACAGATTATATAGTTGGGGCTCAAGTCTTCATCTCAAAAGTGTCAAAACCCTCCAAAAGACTTGTAGATATGTGGTGAAACATTTTATTGTTTGAGATTTTACGTGTGTGTGTGTGTGTGTGTGTGTGTGTGTGTGTGTGTGTGTGTGTATTATGGAGAGGTGCTATGTATGTGCACATGAATGCTGTGCCCAAAGAAGCTAGAAGAGGGCATCGCACTTCCCAGAGCTGGAGTTAGAAGAGATTTTGAGTCACTTGGTCAGTGTGCTGGGGATCAAACTGAGGTCTTCTGCAACAGTAGTGTGCACTCTTAAGCCACTGACCATTTGTCTGTCCAATCCCAAAGTCCTTTTAGTATTGTAGATTTCACCTCATGAAAAACCACAATGTTAAAGAAGACATTTTCTCACAGTGTACCTAACTTCCCATTAAGAATTTCTCCAGTTAATTTTTCCAACCAATGTTTGCTCCTCTTAGTCTCTACATCCACTGACATGCTTAATAGAAAGAATTCCTTTTAAGAAGTCCAGTGATCAAAAGGCCACTTCTTGTCATTTAAAGAAGAACAGCTATTTTATGCCCCCTTTTCTTTTTAAAAGATAGCTGTTGGGGAATTCCCTTGTTAATTCCCATCTTGTTAGTCCAGTGCCAGAGTTCTGCCTTTCTCTTGTTTCTGCATTGTCATTTATTTTGTTGTGTAGCTTTGATGGGGATCTGGGTGGATTGACTGCAGTCTGGTCACTTGGGGTGTCCCCTTGATCTGTATTACTAGAGCTGTATTACTAGATGCTGAGGTTGGTCTTCTGACGACGAGATTTCATTATTGGTTTAGGTTTTCCACCAGAAGAGGGCGCCACATTCATTAAAATAACATCCATAATCCAAATTAAGCTCTTCATTTTCTTAGCAGGTTCCACACAGACGGGATGTGTGCAACCTCATGCTCCCATTAGACCTCATGAAAAAACATGATAGCTGTCCTTTCATGGGATGAGGCTGCCTTAGGAACTAGCACCACAGGCCAACGGTCTGAGGATACAGTCAGCTCTGTAATGATAGATATGTTTCAATGACAATGACCAGAGCAAACAGCAGCAACAATTCTAAAACAGTGTGCCTCGGCTGGCTCCAAAGCCCACATTTCTGCTCAGTTGGGGATTATATTTGTTCAGCACTGAAAGGATCGGGTCTTTAATTAACCACATAATAACATTCTGTTTATCATTCTACAAAAACCCCTTTTACGGGACTGATACCACAGCGTGAAAACTAGCATGCTTTCCTTCGCTTCCAGTGTAATTTGAAGATGTCGTCAACAGCACCCTGCCTCACGATCTTTCTTCATCTCTCCACGTACCTGCTTGGGTGTCTAGAACTCCAGTGAAAACATTGATTCATTTGGATAATTACACATGGCTTTCAGAGTCTCAAAATTCTAAATGCCTTTCCGCTTAGTAAATGTGTTAATCTGTCAGAAGCCCGTTTAGCTATTCATCCCAGATTTATTTATGAGGCTGAGCAATCTTGTCATCTGAGTTAACCATGGAAGAGATGGTTGTGTCTCAAAGAGGATTGGGGATAGTTTATTCCAGTAGCATCCCTGGAAAAGTGTCTCTGCACATGAGCCGGATAGATGAGCATCCCAGGGCCAAGAAGAATAGAGTAGGGAGTCTGGCTGCATCTGGAGCACATGACAGAGGGCTCCCCTAGCATTCCTGAGGCCTAGCTTCAATTCGTGGGACTGCTTCAAAGGAAAACAAAAAGTGACCTCAACAAAGACAGGAAAAATGCTTCAAAGAGACACTTCCAGAAGTTTTTGTCCAACGCACCAGTACTCAGTGTGGACTCCTGTCTGTAGCTTTCATCAAATCATCGTCTGGTGGACCAGTGCGATGTCTCAGTGTGGGAAAGAGCACTTCCCATACACGCCTGATGACATCTGTCCCAATCCCAGCAGCCACCTACCGGTGAGCTAGGCACTCTGTGGGTGAGACAGGAGGGAGGCAGAGACTGTAGTCTCAAGTGGAAGCTTACCAGCCAGCTACACTGGAGTGTGAACAGTGGCAAGAATAAGAGATTCTGCCTCAACAAAAAGTGGAAGGTGAGAACTGACTCCAGAAATTTGTTCTCACCTTCGCATACATGCTGTGGCATGTATGTTTTACACACACACACACACACACACACACACACACACACACACACACACACACACAGCACATGTGCTCTAGTAATTTTGTAAAATATTGACTGAGAGTGGATGGGGTTTCTAGAGTACTATATTAGCTGTTCTTTCCTTGTCCTTCCTGATGCATGATGTTGAACAGGGACAAGCACAGTAGGGTGATGCTCCCAGCCAGCAAGTAAACTACCTTTTCACAACAGCCATCCCACAGTCCTTTGGGGACCTGCAGTGACTGCAGTCACAATACACTCTGGGTAATGGTGACAAGGGCTGATATTTGTGGAGCTACTTCTGTGCTCTAGCTCTTTCCGATGACTTGGAGGAAGCTGTTGTTATTATTAATTCCTCGTTGGACTCATTCGGGGAAGTTAAATAACTTGCCTGGCTTCCTATCTAGGAAGATACAGAGCCGGTGTTTGAACTCTAGCTGCCCCCAAAGTCCAAAGAATGCAGCTACTGTTCCATATTGCCTCATACTGCTTTCTGCCCTTAGAGCCTCAGGTGAGGAAAAATTACATTTTTCCCTTTAAAACTACTTTTCCTTCTCATTTCAAGAAAAGTACTTTTGTAGGAATCACTGATAAGTATAGAATATAGCATGTACATGAAAAATGTGTATTAAAATATATCATACAAGTAAAGAAATATTCTTTTTAATGTTTGTATTTTCATGTGTTAGTTATATGAATTAAAGATGTCATTTCATATACAGACATATGTATTTTGATATTTACCTTCTATTTCCCCCTTCTGCTCTCACTGACCCCCTTTCTCTTTTTAACTCATCTCCCTTCTATTTTGATGTCTTTAAAAAAATGATCCAGTGGTTTTAATTAGGGTTGCTTGGAGGAGCATAGGTGAGGGTTTGTTTATAAGACTGTAATGGGGTGACCTCTGCTCGGGCTGCAGCTCAAAAATAGAATGCTTGCTTTGCATTCTCGAGGCCCTAACTTTAATCCCTAGTAATGACATCCTACCAGACAGGAAAAGAAAAGTAAAACAAACAGCAAGGGGGATCTTCACACAGACAGGAATGTCCCCAAAAGATGCAGGGGACTCCAGAACATTTACCTCTGTGGGGCATGGACACCATGCAATCATTAATTGGCTATAGATCACCTGGGAGGAACGGGTCCTCATAAGCCACCCATGACAGACTGTTGACAGGCAGAACTTGTGCAGGTAACCATACATGAAAGATCCTTTCAACCTGGGGCTTGATTATTGCATGTTCTTTGTACTGTACGGTGAGAGCATGCCCCTTAACGTTGACTCCCTTGCTTATCACTTTATAACCAACCCCAAGGCGGCACAGAGAAGCCTGCCTTATGCATAGGCCTTTAACATATAACCGTGGAGCTGCAGTTACGTGTGGTTGCTATTACAGCTGAACTCTGCCAAATCCATTCCTTATCAGATTAGCTCTCCCACTGTGCACAGCAGGCCAAGTTTCCAATTGTAAGCACCTGGCTTCCTGTTGCTGGAGACACACACAATTGCGGGGACTTAGCCTTGTGTGTGTGTGTGTGTGTGTGTTTGTGTTATGGTGGTGTGGGCTGGCCACATGCAGTCATGACTGAGTGGGAGCCATTTGAAGGTAAAAGCTTTAGGCTCAGCAGTCTTGATACACTCTCAACAGAAGGTACCTAAGGCGGCAGAGACAAAACTGGGTGCTTACGGCAGCAGTCTTGGGTTGATATTGTCAGGAAAGACAAGTTGTGGCTGATATAATGGGGCAGAATTGTACTTTGAAGGGACAAGACAGGACATACCTTATAGCTGTTGTGTCAGGAAAACTCTACCATTCCCTCAGTCAACTTCCTTAAAAGGCAAAGAAGATGGGCTTCTTTGGGTAGGCAGATCTAACAGGGAGAGCAGAGGCGTCTGTCTTCATCATTACAAAGGAGATTTGTTGTAGTGGGTCTTATTGGGAAGTATAGAAATTGGGGTGGAGATGAAATTCTAGACAGGTATCAACAGTGACATTTTGTACCTTGATGTCCTGTTTACTTCAGCGATTTTCGAATCTCAAGGTCAGGCTGAGAGTTATAGGGACTCTTTGTCCAAACTTCTGGTGTTTCTGTAAAGTACATGAGGTACCACTAGCAGACGCACACACTCTTTTCAGGAATAGTTAGTTATTCCTCCTCTATGATAGAGGACTGGTGTTTGGCTGTGCAGCACTGTAAGGATGTTGAAGGAGAACAGACT
Source organism: Lophiomys imhausi (assembly GCA_907164525.1). Lineage (NCBI taxonomy): Eukaryota > Metazoa > Chordata > Mammalia > Rodentia > Muridae > Lophiomys > Lophiomys imhausi. The sequence continues at coordinate 430,652 of CAJQZJ010034820.1, read as the reverse complement.
GGAGACCTCCCGAGCATTAGGATTGCTGGGGAATGGGGACAGCTCTCTGTACACTGGCTGTCGTTGTCTATGGTGCCATGACTGGGGCTGAGCCAATTTTTTCAAGACATATTGAGGAATCCATTCCTTATTGGGAAGTTGTCTAGCCACTTTGCTACATGAGTTGACACTTCCATAAAGAACAATCATCTATAAATAACATTGAAGAAAATGCAGTGTGTGTGTTTGTGTATTTGTGTGTGTGTTGGGGGATTGTGCATATGTATGAACATGTGTGCAGATATACTCACCTATGTGTATGCATGTATGGAAAGAAGATGCTATTTAAGTATATTTTTGAGTGTGTACTTATACATTATATCTGATTTGTTGAGAGTTCCCAGTGTCAACCAGACAGAGCATAGAGTAACCAGATCTGATTGCCCAGGTCAGACTGGCCTGTGGGCTTGTCTGTAGGGGATTGCTTTGATTGCTAATTAGGATAGGAGGGCCCAGTCCACTGTGGGTGGCACCATTTCCTGGGGAGATGGTTCTTGACTGCATATGAGAGCTAGTCAGTAGTAAGCCTGTGAGAAGCCAGAAAGCAGTATTCCTCCATGGTTTCCTGCTCCATAGACTGTGAGTGAGTTCCTTGGTTAGAGATAGTACTGTGTAGACTAACAACTAGGCTTGCCTTCAAGTTTCTGCTTGAGGTTTGGCCTTGATTTGCCCCAATGGTGGACTGTAACCTATGTAACGAATCCCTCTCTGTTCACCCTTTTTGAAAAGCTGGAGTGTTTCATCACACTAACAAAAGGAAGCTAGAACACATGGTCTCCTACAGAACTTAGAGCTCACTGTTTTGGCTAGATTTCCTGGCCACTGAACTTGGGTATTTGCCTGTCTTGGTCTGTCACCTAGCACCAGAGTCACAGACATGCATTGTCACGCCTGGCTTTTACAAGTGTTGGGGCTTTTACAAGTACCAAACTCGGGTACTCATTCTTGTGCTGCAAATAGTTTACTCATTGACTATTTCTCCAGCATGCTCTCTCCCCTTTTTTTCTCAGACAGAATCTGATGCAGCTGAAGCTGACTTAAAATCACTCTTTAGTCAAGGATAACCCTTAACTTCTGATTATCTTGCCCCCACCTTCAGAGTGCTAGAATTGTAGCTGTGTGCTACCATGAGCAATTTATGCAGCACTAGGAATTGAACTCGTGGCTTTGTGAGTGCTAGGTGAGGACTCTGTCAACTGAGCTGCACCCCCATCCCCAGCCCAAGACAGTGATTTTTGAATGAGCAATAAACAGAAAATAAAGATGTGCGAATTGGGTCTCAATGCTTGCTGTGGGCTGAAGGAGAAAGAGCTGTTGTTTCAGTCTCAGCTTGTAGTCTCAGAATTCCTCTAGGGATCTGAAGGGGTCACAGAAATTGCTTTAGTGACTCTCTACCAACTAAGAGTAGAAAATAGACTCTCCAGAAATCCTCCAGAGGCAGCAAGAGGATAGAGCCAGGCACAAGGGCAAAAAGCATCTGATTCCACGTAAGTTTGGATCTCTTCCATTGAGCATTGCACTAAAAACCCATTTTGTTTTTAAGAGACTATAACAAAAGACCCCCAGGTGGAATAGGAATCTTCAAGAAGCCCTTCGGCAGGCTTTCCATATGGTAATATGGCACTGGTCACAAAACTCCATCAATTGAAGTTTATTCTCACAGAGGGGTTTGACAAGTTATAGTCAAGGAATATTCCTTTATAGGATAGCAATTTTGTGCATGAACTTGAGAGTCAGTTGAGCACTGACCCCAGCTAGGTCATGTGGAATACCCCATTCAGCATGAGTTTTCTCACTTGGAAAGTAGAGATAATGTTTTTGTCTAGTCCTAAGGCTTTTGGGAGGGTGAAAAGAGAAGTCATATATAAAGTACTCAGAGTGTATTAGGAAGATGGCTCAGTAAACTGCTTGCCATAGAGGAGTGATGACCTGTGTTCAGGTGTCATTGTGCACACATGGGCTGTAATAATATTGCTGGGGATAGGGTGCAGGCAGGGAATCCAGTAAGGTCAGTTGGTGATCCAGGGTTCAGTGATAGACCCTGCCCCAAAAATTACAGTGGAGAGTTTAAAGAAAAATAACCTGCAGTCAAACTCAGGCCTCTACCAGCATCTGCACATCCATGCACTTGTGCCTGTGAATACAGGTACAGAACACACACACACACACACACACACACACACACACACACACACACTCACACTAAAAAGATAAAATAAAACACCATGGCCTATAAATCTTATAGTCCAAAGGTTCAAGAGTTGCCAGGAAGCATGTGACCTTCCCTTAGTTTTAATTTGCAATGCTTTAATTTAATGATGGTTCATGTTAGTGTTGCTTAATTCCCAGTACCAGTTAATCCCGTCTTCTAGAATATAGCCTACTAATCACAGACCATCTCCAAAAGGAAATATGCAAAGGTGAAGGCCAATGACTTCAGAAGGAAAAACAGATTTCAAATCTCTCGATGAAGACCTACCCCTAGAACCAGATTTCATGTCTAAAGCCTTTTTTTTTTTTTTTTTTGTGGTAGCTGGCCATAGTTTGGTTCTTCATTTTATATGTGTAATGAATTTTTAAGAGAATCCAGACTATGCTAAAATGTAAGGAGTTTGATGATTTGGATAATGTGAGCTAGTGTTTAACTGTGGGGGTTTTTTAAATATGCAAGCGATTAAGATAAATTTAGAATAATACCTCTATCATCCTCTTTTGTATATGTGGTATGTTGAAATTTAAAGCAATGGAAACCAGACTTGGATGTAGAGATCGCTCAGTGGATAAAACACTTCCCAGTATCCACATTAAAGTTGCGTGAGCATCTGTGATAGATACCAGTAATTGGCAACTTCAACCTAGAATCACCAAGGAGAAGAGTCTGAATTGACTGAGAAGTTGTCTACATTGGGTTGGCCTCTTGCACATGTCTGTGGGGGACAGGAAGATGCAGCCCCTTGTGGGTGGCACCATCCCCTGGTTTCCGGTCCTGGACTGTTTAAGGGTGAAGAAATCAGAGCTGAGCACTAGCAAGCAAGCAATGGACACATATCCATTCATCCTCCCTGTTCTTGATTGTGGATATGGTGTTACCAGCTGATTGAAGTTTCCACCTTGACTTGCCTGCCATCGTGGACCACCATGCCGTTTCTCCCCTAAATTGATTTTTGTCAGGATGTTCATCACAGCAGTAGAACTGAAGCTACAGTGGTTTTGCCTCCTGTAATCCCTGGCAGGATCCCTGGAGACTAGAAAGATGGCAAGTTCAGGGTCCAGAGAAAGACCTTGCCTCAATAAATAAAGTAGAGAGCAATATAGGAAGATGCTCTGTTGAAATTCAGGTCTCCATACACATGTACATGCATATGTATATACACCCACAAACGTGTGCCTACACACATGAAAACATAGATAAACACATACACACATATACTTCATCCATACATATACCAAAATGAAAAAAAAATACTATGAAAACTTTTACCTAAAGGCAAAAACACAAAAGACGTGGGGGAAGTTGCATAAAGACCTTCATCTTAACACTACTCAAGGGAACTACAGAAGAAGGGTAATATAATTGAGAAGATCCAAGATATTAAGGAGTTGTGATGGCCAGTGTATGGAATATAATCTAGCCATATGTTTTTTAAAGACTTATCTATTTACATATTCGTCATGAGTGTGGGATCACTTCATGAGTTTATGTGTACCATGTCACGTAGGAGCTTGTTGAAGCCTGAAGAGGACATTAGAGCTACACCTAGAGTTGGAGTTATAGGGAGCTGTGAGCCACTGATGTGGGTGCTGGGAAATGAATTTGTGTCCTCAGCAGTACACAGTCTTGACTGTTGAGCAATCTTTCTAACCCTAGTCATAACATTTTCAATGCCTAAGTGACTATGAACAGGGAAAATGGCTTAGATACTACCCAGAGCGAAGGACTTTGCCATTTTGTCTGCTTATAGTTTAGATGAAGGCAACCATATACTTTACATAAAATGTGATACCTTGCTGTATGCACCTGGTGCACATAAACTCATGACATGCCCCCATTCTTATAAATAATACACAAATAGTAAATCTTAAAAAAAAAAACCCATATGGCTGATTATATTCCACACACTGGCTGTCTTATCCTCTTTCCAATTTACAGCACTTTTCCAGAATGTTTTTCTCTTAGTTCTGTATTTGGGTGGCCCCTTTTTAGTCTCTATTCTCTGCGAGAGTGTTCGCTCATCTTATAAGTCTCCCTAGTCTTCCCATTTTAGTGTTCTTTTCACAGTGGCCCCTTGGCATCTGAGGAGAACCAACCTTTCACCTCTCTCATCCCCAGTCACTGTAGAGCACAAAGATATTGGCTAGGCACTCAGAGTTGCCACCTGTCAAATCCAAAGAGAATTTACCCCAAACCAGCACAAGTCTTTAATATGAATGAATGCCGAGCTAATGGTGGTGTGATCTCTTTCTCACACAAGGCTACAGTTTTCCAGCAAGTACCAGCCATCAGAAGGTAGCTTTGGGAAGGGGTGTCCAGTCTCTTTCATAGGAGAGACCAGAAGGACATCCAGGTTCTAGGACTGTCACCTATTAGCTCCATTACAACCGGTATCTCTCACTGGAATCAGCACTTGACGCTGTCACTGTATACCCTACTTCTCATTTCCTGTGGTTCCTTTCTGCTGAGAAATTGATATACTCTCTCACTGCGCCTTCGGTATAACCAAACACTGTTCATTCTCATACCTTCTAGTTTTACATTGCGTGCAAAAACCACAGATCAGCCATTTCAATAGAAAGCTGAGGCTACTTCTCCATGTGATGCTGCTTAGAATACATGTCGAGTTTCTGGGAAGGTTTCCGTGGCAATTCCTTGAAGGTACCCAAGGACAGAATTGCATCTGATTTCCACCATTTTTCTTTTTCTATTTTTGGATGTGAGTGTGTATGTGGTGTACGTTTGTATGCTTCTGTATGCAGTGTATGCATACATAGCCATGCAGGTGCAATGCTCCTGTGCACATGTTTACAGAGGATAGAGAAGGACACTGGATCTCTCAGTCCATCACTCTCCATCTTTTCCCCTTGATACTGGTTCTCTCATGCTGAATCTGAAGATAGGCTTGTGTGCTGCAAGCTTCAGTGATCCTCCTGTATCTGTGTGGAAGTAGTGGGGTTTATGGGCACTCACAGCCATGGCTGTACCCACACCCAGCATTTGATGTAGGAGCTGGTGATTTGAACTCAGGTCCTTATGCCTGCGTAGAAGTTGTCCCAACCCGCTGAGTCTGCATCCTCAGACTCTGAACATCTTGAGCATTGTCATGTGCAGAATCACTTTGAGTTTGCAGTCCCACGGTACTGTGGTTCTCCATCAGAGGTCATCAACCTTAGGACCCTGTTGACATGGGTCAGTCTGTTCTCCAGTTACCATAGTTCTCTAGCCTCCACACAAGAGATACCTTTAGAAGTTGTCCACCAGACTTGAGAACTAGACTGAGTTACATGTCTTATGAAAAAAAAAAAGTAGAGAATATTACCTTCATTCAAGAGCCTTTTTCCTGTATTGTTAATCTTCATATCATTTATTCTTTCCATACCATCAGCATCACATACCTATGAGCAGCGATAAACAAACATGAGTTTTTTTAATTTATTTTTTATTTCTTCAAGTTACATCTCAATCACAATCACTTCCCTACTCCCCCCTCCAGGCCCATCCTCCCACCCTCTTCCTCCTCAAGCCCCCATCCTCTTCCCTTTTTGTTTTTTAAGTTTAAGGTATATCTTTTTCCTCCTAACAGCTCCCCCTTTCAGTCCAACAAATGGTTCTTTCTCTTATATCAATAAATACTGCCTGGCGGTGGTGGCGCACGCCTTTAATCCCAGCACTTGGGAGGCAGAGGCAGGCGGATCTTTGTGAGTTCGAGGCCAGCCTGGTCTACAAAGTGAGTCCAGGACAGCCAAGGATACACAGAGAAACCCTGTCTCGAAAAACCAAAATAAATAAATAAATAAACAAACAAACAAACAAACAAATAAATAAATACAAAACAACAGAAATAAATAGACCACAATTATGAGAGTTATATGGCTTAGCATACATTCCTAATGTCCAGTCCATATGTATTTGGCACCTGACTTTAACATTCTACTATCTAACCATCTCCATGAGTTTAAAGTTCTATATTTAACTCAGCATTCATACTAATTTGCATCACAATTTTAAAAATATCTTCCTAGATCCAGAACACCCTCTTGATTCCTAAACAACTCAAAATTTAACGATGAGACTCTAGCTATCTATTCTTCAACCACCTCAGAGACCTGAGAGGGATAAATATATCTGATTATATAGGAAGTGCAGGGCCCACAGCTTCCAAAACTAAGAAATGACATACCTATTTGCAGATGATATGATAGTATACATAAGCGACCCCAAAAATTCCACCAGAGAACTCTTACAGCTGATAAACACCTTCAGCAAAGTGGCTGGATACAAAATTAATTAAAAAAAAATCAGAAGCCCTTCTTTATACAACAAACAAATGGGCTGAGAAAGAAATAAGGGAAACAACCCCCTTCACAATAGCCACAAACAACATAAAATACCTGGGGTTAACTCTAACCAAGCAAGTAAAGGACCTGTACAACAAGAACTTCAAGCCCTTGAAGAAAGAAATGGAAGAGGCCTTTAGAAGAAGGAAAGATCTCCCATGCTCATGGATAGGTCAGATCAACATAATAAAAATGGTCATCCTACCAAAAGCAATATATAGATTCAATGCAATTCCTATCAAAATACCAACACAATTTTTTATAGACTTGGAAAGAGCTATTCTCAATTTCATATGGAACAACAAAAAGCCCAGAATAGCTAAATCAATCCTGTACAATAAAAAAAAAAACATCTGGAGGTATTACCACCCCAGATTTCAAGCTATACTACAGAGCAATAGTTGTAAAAACAGCATGGTATTGGTATAGAAACAGACCAGTAGATCAATGGAATCAAATTGAAGATCCAGAAATAGACCCACACACTTATGGCCACCTAATTTTTGACAAAGAAGCCAAACGGCACATTGGAAGAAGGACAGCATCTTCAACAAATGGTGCTGGTCCAACTGATGTCCACTTGTAAAAGAATGAAATTAGATCCATACTTATTACCTTGTACAAAACTTAAGTCCAAGTGGATCAAAGACCTTAACATAAGGTCGGTCACACTAAATCTACTAGAAGAAAAAGTAGGAGAAACCCTCGAACTAATTGGCACAGGTGACAACTTCCTGAACAGAACACCAACAGTTCAGGACTTGAGATCAACAATCAATAAATGGGACCTCATGAAACTGAAAAGCTTCTGTAAGGCAAAGGACACTGTCATTTGAACAAAATGGCAGCCTACAGACTGGGAGAAAATCTTCACCAACCCCACATCTGACAGAGGGCTAATATCCAAAATCTACAAAGAACTCAAGAAATTAAATGCCAAGAAACCAAATAATCCAATCAAAAAATGGGGGACAGAGTTAATAGAGAATTCACAAAGGAGGAATCCCTAATGGCTGAGAGACACTTGAAGAAATGCTCAACATCCTTAATCATCAGAGAAATGCAACTCAAGACGACTCTGAGATTCCATCTCACACCTGTCAGAATGGCTAAGATCAAAAACTCAAATGACAGCACATGCTGGCGAGGGTGTGGAGAAAGGGGTACCCTACTCCATTGCTGGTGGGAATGCAGGCTTGTGCAACCACTACGGAGGTCAGTCTGGTGATATCGTAGAAAACTTGGAATAGCTTTGCCTCAGGACCCAGCCATACCACTTCTGGGTATACACCCAAATGCCTCTTCATGGAATCATAAGGAAGATTCCTCATCTATGTTTATAGCAGCCTTATTTGTCATAGCTAGAAACTGGAAACAACCCAGATGTCCTTCAACCGAAGAATGGGTTAAAAAACTGTGGTACATCTACACAATGGAATATTACTCAGCTATCAGAAACAATGAAATTATGCAATTTGCAGCCAAATGGATGGAACTAGAAAAGCTCATCCTGAGTGAGCTAACCCAGACTCAGAAGGGCACATATGGCATCTATTTACTTATAGTAGGATTTTAGCTATATAGTAGAAGGTATCGATACTACAACTACCACACCAAAGGGAACTTGGACATAGACTTCTTATTTTTAATTTTTAATTTTTATTTATTTTTTATATATTAGTTATATTTTTCTTCTATTTTTTAGTCTTTTTTATCTATTGTTTGCTTATTGGTTTGTTTGTTTAGTAGTTCTCTCTCCCGGGCAACGAGACACTTCTCACTGATGGTACTGCTTCGTAGATCCCCAATGAATGAGGAGGCTCTTGGCCCTCATACGACCTCTCAACTGAGATGAGGGACTGTTATATAAGGACACCCCACCCCAGAGAAATGGGATGGAAGGGTTAGGAGGTAAAGAAAAAAAAAGAAATGTGATGTTTCGGCCTTTTACTACTAATTGTCATAAACTGATTAGGATAATTAAGAAATGCAAACTAATGGTCATTCTGTTAGGTACTATGACAGCCTATTGTAGTTACTTTCTAAGCTAATAAAAAATAAACCTGCTACGAGATAAGCAACATCTGCTTACCCTAATAGAAGAGATAGATAGGGCCTCTTCACAAACCTCAAGAGATCTGTAGAATATGGCATTCAAAGATGTTTTCGTAACTTTAGATTTTTTTATATCAAGACATATCAACTCCTGACAGCACCCCCTATTCTCCTCCAAGTAGAAGATGAGCATTGAAGAATCTCCAGTGGGAGATGATTGAATTAGTCGCAAGCCTATCTCTTGGTAGGAAAAGCCCCTTGCTCCAACTGTAGACAGAATGCTGTCCAAAAAGGACAAAACCTGGAAGCAGGTAAGTCGACAGCCTAGCTCTGCCAAGACAGGGTAGGTAAGTCCTTCATAACCCCTGCTCTACAATCAATGTCTGTCAGAGAAACGGGGCCAAATGACTGAAGATCAATACTGTAATAGATGGAGAGAAAATGGGAACTGTCCAGGCAGCCACTGGTATGTCATTTCTTAGTTTGGGAAGTTGCAGGCCCTGTACTTCCTATAAAATCAGATATATTTATCCCTCTCAGGTCTCTAAGGTGTTCGAAGAACAGATAGCTAGAGTCTCATAATTAAATTTTGAGTTGTTTAGGAGTCAAGAGAGTGTTATAGATCTAAGAAGATATTTTTAAAATTTTGTTGCAAATTAGTATGAATGTTGAGTCAGATATAGAACTTTAAACTCATGGAGAGGGTTAGATAGTAGAATGTTAAAGTCAGGTACCAAATACATATGGACTGATCATTGGGAATGTATGCTAAGCCATATAACCCTCATAACTGTGGCCTAATTACCTTTGTTGTTTTGTATTGTATTTATTATTATAAGAGAAAGAGCCATTTGTTGGACTGAAAGGGAAAACTGTAGGGGGAGATAAGATATACCTTAAATTTAAAAGAAAAAAAAAGGGAAGAGGATGGGGGGTTGAGGGTGGGAGGGTGGGACTGGAGGGGGAATAGGGAGGGGACTGCGATTGAGATGTAACTTGAAGAAACAAAAAATAAAGGGAAAAAAATAAAAGAAATGACATACCAGTGGCTGCCTGGACAGTTCCCATTTTCTCTCCATACATTACAGCATCGATCTTCAGCCAAACAAACATGAGTTTTAACATCACTCCGTGTGCCAAATATCTTCTCATACTTTTCTTCTCACACAAATTTGTTTTTCCAGTTCCCCTTGCTATTGTGTACCAACCCAGTCATGATTTTTTTTTTTCACTAAGGTAGATGGAAGGAAGTAGAGATTTCTGGAATGTTGAAGGATCGGGTTTTAAGAGCCTAGGCCTCACTAAGGTAGATGGAAGGAAGTAGAGATTTCTGGAGTGTTGAAGGGTCGGGTTTTAAGAGCCTAGGCCTAAGAGCAGAGTAGAACTTTGACAGACACAAGGAAACTGGGTATTTTATTCACAGTAGAGATGAAACTGACCGTATCCAAACAATTTTTGCAACCTTACTCTGTAGTTATCTATACTACTTAATATCAAAATACAAAACAATGTCTTCCTGGTTCCCCATTTTTATCTGCTTTAATAAGCACCAGAGACCAGTTAAGGAAGCAAATCAGGTGCCCAGGGGTGGATAGCCTACCAAGAACCAAAACTATCTCAGGTCAAAACAGGATCCAGACTCCAAGGCCATCTTTCCTCTTCTTGTGGCCATGATCAGTTTTTGACAGTTAAAACAAGGCAATGGTTTGAAGGAAGAATTAAAAAAAAAAAAAAAAGACCTGTGTGTGTGTGTGTGTGTGTGTGTGTGTATTCATGTTGATATGTGTACCCATCTACGTGTACATGTGTGTTTGTGCATGTGCATTTGGTGGCCAGAGATCAATGTCACGTGTTGTTCCTTAGTGCTGCTCACCTTATCTTTTAAGACAGGTCTTAGTGGGCCGGACCTCACTGAATAGGCTAGGTTGGCTGGCCACTGAACCCTAGGGATTACAACCACATCCCACCACATGTGGCTCTTTTACATAATTTTGTTAAAAGAATGAACTTAGGAAATTGTGCGTGCGATCTCCCAGCCCTGGAGGAAGATTTTATTATATTATATGCAGTTGGGCACCTTAGGTTTTGAAGATAGCACACTACAGATCTGTGGGCGAGATCATGTATAAATAATCATAGGTCCGTGTGTGCCTCCACGAGAAACTTCTCTTGTTTGTCCATAGCCAGAGACTAACAAAGAGCCCCTTGGAAGTCAAACTTCTTGAGTGTGGATTTGAATCTTTCTCCCATCCTGCTGTGTGTCACTTCTTTTATTTTTTTCTGTCTCTTTAGCTGCCTTGGTGCTTAAAAAAGTGTTTACCTAATACTTTTATTATTAACTGAGAGAGGCTCATATTGAAGGTTCTTAAGTTTTGAGAGAATCCAAACTTATAAAACAGATAAATTACTTTGTCTAGAAATACCAGAAAAAGGTTTTTAGCCAGATTGCAAGGTTGAGTCCAAACAATAGGATATTTGAATTGGAATTCATCTGATGTAACACTGCTTGACAGAGAAATTAGAGGTAGAAGGTTCAGGCAACTGAGAAAAGAAAGTGGAAGTTCCTTTGAAACAAGAATGCACATCAATAAGAAAATGGAAGTCATTGGAACGAACAATAGTAAGAGAAGCTGTGCTCCTCTGTTTGCCTTCTTAAGCACATGTCAGATATCACTGTAAAAGTCCCCAGGAGAAGCTGTGTTCTTAAACTTTCATGCCAAGTGTTTGTTGCGTGTGTTTGTATGTGTGCAGGTGCAGTTGTGTGTGCATATGTACACAGAGGCCATTGTTGCATGTGTTTGTATGTGTGCAGGTGCACTTGTGTATGCATATATACATACATAGAGGCTATTGTTGCCTGTGTTTGTATATATGCAGTTGTGTGTGCATATGTACACAGAGGCCATTGTTGCATATGCTTGCATGTGTGCAGGTGCACTTGTATGTGCACATGTACACAGAGGCCATTGTTGCGGATGTTTGTATGTGTGCAGGTGCACTTATGTGTGCACATGTACACAGAGGCCATTGTTGCGTGTGTTTGTATGTGTGCAGTTGTGTGTGCATATGTACACAGAGGCCATTGTTGCGTGTGTTTGTATGTGTGCACATGTACACAGAGGCCAGAGGTCAACGCCAGCATCATTCCTCAGGTGCCACCCACCTTGTGTTTTGAGTCAGTGTCTCCCACTGGCTTGGTGCCCACTAGGTAAGCTATGCTGGCTGGCCAGTGAGTCCCTAGGCTCTGCCTGTCTCTGTCTCCCCAGCACTGGGATGGCAATCCTACCATCATGCCCAGTTTTTATTTTAAATGTGGGTTCTGGGGAGCAAAGTCAGGTCCTCATGCTTGCACAGCAAGTACTTTACCTACTGAGCCATCCCCTCAGCCTGCAAAAGGTCTTTAATCAGAAGTTTTATCACAGTAAAAATATAGGGCTGTCCTTAAGGAGTTTTGATCTGTAACCTTTCTTGGTAATGACCTATAATTGTTACATTTTCCAAGATGTGTGAGGACCCCATCAAGTTAAATGTTTTTTCTTGGCTTCCTATGGGGCTTCTCTGTTGCTACTTATAGCTGGAAAAGTCAAGACCTGAATTCCAGTGAGGCCAGGTAGAGTTTGGAGCCTTCTGTAAACATGACTTGGACTCCATATTTCCCTGTGTCTACAAATAGAAGTAGTCAGCTTAAAACATTAAAAAAACGGATGACCCTGTAGCCATCCTGGCAGGAACGAGGGTGCTATAACATGGCACTGGTGCCTGTCCCTTTGGCAATCAGAGTACTGAAATACAACGCCAAGTACATGACATAGCCCCAGGAGTCCCATGCCAGCAGGAAAAGACTGAGACCTGAACCCAGTCAGAGGGGAATACTTGTACCTTAGGAAGAGATTTCACACAGTTTTGGCAGCTTGCTAGATCACCTTGCAGGAGAGACTGGAGTTGAAGTTTGTCTGTCTGTCTGTCTGTATTTGTGTCTAACTTTTTTGTATGCATTTTTGTGTTTATATGTGTTTTGACTGCATGTATGTAAGGGAAATGTGTGCATGCCTGGTACTCCATTGTGACCCCTCTATAGAGATGTAGCTTAATACTAGAGTTCCATGGCAGACTTCTCTGACATTTTTCTTTCTGTGGAAGTGTGGATGTCACCCTGGGTCTCCACTGCGCTGACATAGTTTTTGTTGTCTGTTCTTTCTCTTGTGAACCCACCCCATGTGAACATGAGGACTTTGGTTTGGTTCCCAGAACTGATACTAAAATAACCAGGCATGGTAGCAAGTATTTATAAACCAAGCACTGGGGAGGCTGAGACAAGACAGGTAGTCTAGCTGAGTCAGTGAGCCCCACATAAAAGCAAGAAACCTTGTCTTTAAAAAAATGAGTTTAAAAAAATGTCATGAATTTGAAGGAGAGTAGGGAGGGGTATATGTGAGGGTTTAGAAGGAGGAATGGGAAGGGAGAAATGTTATAATTAAATTATAATCTCAAAAAAAGTGGAGGACAGTGCCTGAAATACACACACACACACACACACACACACATACACACAAATAAAAAATAGCAAGTGACTACTGCTTAATGTTTACATTAAGTAGGGAACCCATGTTCCCCCAAAGGCTAAGAGATTGCCTCAGAAGAGGGGTTGGGAGGCTATACGTGTTAATGGTCAGGGAAGAGGGCCATGAATAGCTGTCTGTGGGCATGACATGGCTGTTATACACAGAGCAGCTGAAGTTTCCTGCAAAGAATCTACACAAGATGGAGTCAGTTAACAGTCACAGGTAGGCCAGGAGCTCATGGACCTTGAACGCAGAAGGGAGTTAATGGCAGTCAAGGGCTGCTGGGGAAGACAAGTCATTGTCTTTATCTCTGTGGCCACTAGTGAGCCACTCATGCTCCAGTGGGCAGCTTCACACCTAGGCTTATAAGGGTGGTCCTGCTGAGACCCTGTGGACCACATGGAAATGGGATGGGGGCTAGGTGGGAGGAAGATAACAGAGATTGGAGGGACAAATGTGATCAGAATGTGTTCTAAGTGTGTGTGAAATTATCAAAGAATAAACTAAATAAATAAATAAGATGCCATAGCTTAAAATACTGTGTTTATACTCCTGCTTTCAATACAGCAATTCCTTTTCAACTCACAAGACTATAACTCTTGTAAATGTGGGTATAGTGGTTAAAAAAAAACTCAAAATGTTTTCCTGTGCAGATCTTTAATCTAAAGCTCAGCACTGTATATGAATTTTAAATTCAGTAATTAAATGACTCTTAAAACAAATTAAAAGTCTCTGTGAACACTGTTTCTTGGCTATGATGAAAATGACCTAAAAACTTTCTAAATATCCCTTTTTGGCCCTTTTGTTATTGTATATGTGTGGTTGTGTGGTATACACATGCATGCACCCATGGGAGGGTATGCCCCCTCTTGTGGGTGCATATGGAGGCCAGAGATTGATGATGGGTTCTTTCCTCAATCTCTGTCCACATTATTCTTTGAGATAAGGTCTTTGAACATACGGTTCATTGATACAGCAAGACTAGCCGGTCAAAAACACAAACGCTACTCCTGTCTTTGTAACTTCATAGTGTAGCTTTAACAGCACTGGCATTACATATTTGAGCCACAGCACACATGGCTTTTTATGTGGGTGCTGGGGATCTGAACTCAGGGCCTCAGACTTGTGCTGCAAGCACTTTTGCTGACTGAGTCATCTCCCCAGCCCCATATCTATTTGTAGAGGACATCCTTTCTGAAGAAATAATTGAATGAAATGAGGATATGACTGCTTCAAGGTATGGCTGAGAAGATATTTTTTATTGCGGATATGAGGGAGAGTATAGCCAGAGGCATCTGGAAGAGTCCAGAGGAGGGAGAGAAAACTAGTAGATTAAACATGGCCATCAGAATGGATCAGATCATGAGAGGAGGTGGGAGAGGGGGTGAGAGAAGAGAACTGAGAGAGAGGGGCAAGGGGAGGGGCAAGCATGCCAAGAGCCCAAGAGCCAAGAGAACCAGGAGGGAGGGAGGGAGGGAGGGAGGGAGGGAGGGAGAGAGAGAGAGAGAGAGAGAGAGAGAGAGAGAGAGAGAGAGAGAAGTAACAGGGCATATAGTAGAAAAGGCAAGAATGAGAAGCCCATGGATTGTGGAAGTTTAGGGTAGGAGGCTGGATGAAGAGAATTGAGAGTAGCCACAGGGACTGAGCCTGGAGCGTGCACTGTGGCATGCTGGTAGGCAACACGGTGACCGTTTGCCTCCAGTTTCTTTTGGACCTGACAGTCATTTGGGGGTAGAAAGTCCACATGTTTCTAAGTGGTAGAAGATAGAGCAGAGGTTCTGTATATAAACTGTGCAGGAGGGAGGAGAGCAAGATCAAAGAAGGAACACAGGTAAACCCGAGCCAGGTTGCCTCTTAGGGAGGAGGGGGGAAATTATATCCTGGTGTTAAACTTGTATTTCAAGGGTCTCACAGGAAATAAAATTAAGAAAAAAAACTGTAGATCATTGTCATTCAAAGGACATGTTTGAGCACAGTTCTGAATACTATTAAAAGTAGTTGCCAGCTGAGGGCATGGCTGACCCAGTAATGGCATCTGGACCCTAGGTGGTGCATGTCTAGCTTTACTTCTTTTTTTTTTTTTAAATACTTTATTTTTTTTTTTCTTCAAGTTACATCTCAGTAACAAACCCCTCCCTATTCCCCCTTCCTAACCCGCCCTTCCACCCTCTTCCCTCCAGAGGTTTCCCCTTTCAGTCCAACAGCTGGTTCCTTCTCTTATAACAGTAAGTATTATACAAAACCATAGATATAAATATGCCACATTTATGAGAGTAAATTGGCCCAGTATACCTTCCCAATGTTCAGTTTATACCTATTTGGCCCCTAGCTTTACTTCTAAGGCTAAATCCTACCAACAGTAAGAATTTCACCTTGTGGGATGAAGATAGTCTTTGCCAAAGTTGATGGGCAGATTAGGAACAAGTTAAAGATCGGCTAGGGGTGTGCTGCTATGTGCAGAGTGAGTGTAAATATGGTCTTAAATCTGTTGTTTTGAGGAGAGCTGTGTTTGAGTTAATTCTAAGACGGATTACTTTTCATAAGCACCTCAGGCTACACAGTGACTCAGATTGGTTGCTCTCAAAGAGCCTGGAAGAGTGTGATCATGTTCAGAGACAGACTTGAAACTCCAACTCCGTGTATAGAATTCTATGCACAAATAATAGTAGCAGTAAGAGTTAGTAACTCTATTATTCATTACTGTTCCTGCTGCCCTGACAAGTTACAGGACAAAGGCCGCTTAAGAAAGGGAGGGATTGTCATTGTGGAAGGCCTGGCCGCAAGAGTTTGAGGCAACTGGTCACATTGTGTTCACAGTTGGAAATCAGGGACAGAGAGGGAAAGAGGAAGAAAAAGAGAGAGAGAGAGACAGACATACATAAAAACAGAGCTGAGTGGGAGGGTTGGGGGAGGCAAACCCTGGTGCTCAGCCTAATTTTTCTCTTTTATTCAGGCCAGAACCCCAACCTATATGATACTGCCACCCACATTCAGAGTGGTTCTTCTTGCCTCATTTGACCTAATCTGACAATTCCCCCCAAAGTCAGGGCCAGACATTGGTTTCATAAGATTCTAGATCTCCTCAAGGAGACAGGGTTTGTCATCAGGTAATTTTGGTGACTACGCTAGAGTGTGAATTCCTGGCTATGGAACTTTTAACGTGGTCAGAGTTGCCACTTTATGTGTGCAACTTTGAAGCTTAATTTTATCCATTATTCTGCACTTTGTGTCAGTAACAGTGGGTGCTTCAGAAACAACCCTGGGAAGTGTAATTAGTTTCCATGAGGTCATATTGGAGTAGGGTGAGCCAGTGAATACACAAAGCCCATGTCCTGGGAAGGTTTGTGGCTGTGCTGTCAGAAGCTCAGAGAGAGGCAGCTCCTTCTCTAGAGCCTTCAGAGGAGGCAGGGCCCTGTTCACACTTCGACTTCTGAATTCTGTTCTCGAGAGCTATGAGGTGGTGAAATCCTACTGTGCCAAGTCTCCAGGTCTAGAGTCCTTTGTGAAAACTGCCCTCATAACTCATACTGCAGGGAATCTCTACCAACTGCAGTCCTATCCAGTTATCAGTGTGGGCATGGTCTGACTGAAGGTTAGATGGAGTGAAGAGAAGGGGAGGGGCTCAGGTGAATGTCTGTCATATGCACCTATGAATCCCCTGCTCCGTTCTCTGCATCCCAACGTTGACTCAGGGTAACCTCTAAGAAGCTTTAAACTACAATTAAATTAATAAACCTTTTTATTCACATGAACTTGTGTGTGATGGTTAGTTTTATCAACTTGACACAACCCAGAATCACCCGAGAAGGGAGTGCCAATGACGGATTGTCTATATCAGGGTGGCCTGTAGGTCTGTCTGGATGAGGACTGTCTTGATTAACTTAACTGAGGTGAGAAAATCCATCCTGAATGTGGGCATCGCCATTTACTGGTCAAGACCTGAACTCAATGGGAAAGAGAGGGCAGCCGGTCACCAGCATGTGTGTATTGGTTCATTGCTCTTTGTTCTTGATGTGATCAGTTGCGTTGAGTTCTTGCCACATGGACACCCTACAGTGATGGGCTGGAGTTGTAAGACAAATAAACCTTCTTTAAATTTCTTTTGTCATGTTCTTCTTCTTTGTAATCACAGCAACGGAAATCAAACTAGGACAGAACCATAGTCATGTGAGCTTACCTGCTCCTTCTTGCCTCTGCCCACCACTGCCAGCCTGCCAACCTGCTTCTGCCCAGTCTCCCCTTTTTCCTTCTTCTCCACGTCTCCTGCTTTCTCCCCATCTCTCTGTTTTGAAATCCCCCCCCCTTTTAAAACTGGTGGTATCATTTTTTTTCACCTAACCCAAATATTATTCCTGTATAAAAACTTCTGACACTACTACAAGCTGTACCAATGTTATCTTTCTCTGAATCTTTCCAGAATATATAGGAAACTGGAGATGCTACTCACAATAAAGGGCTGCTTAACAAGCACAGCCCTGGGTTCCATTCTCAGCATAAACACCAATAATACCTTATAGGACCATGCTTGTGGTTCTCCCCGGGCCCTGCTTGTTCCACTTAATGGTGGGAAGTGACTCTGTAGGTTCCTGCCCTTGTGTGTGTGTGACACACAGGACCTTTGTATTCATTTCCTACTGCTGCCACACTCATCTGGTTGTGTGTCTTTCAGTTACTCTCTTTTGCACTGATAAAATATCCCGCCCCCACTCCCATTCCCAAAAACAACTTACGGGAGAAAAAGGTTATTTTGTCTCACAGTTTGTGAGGGAAACAGTCTTTCTTGGCATAGCAGGCAAGGAAAGCGTGGCAGCAGGAGCAGGAAGCTGGCTGGTCACAATACATTTGCACTCAGAGAACAGAGGATGGATGGGAAGTGGGGTTAGACTATAAACTCCCAAAGCCCACCTCCAGGAACTCACTCTCTCCAGTGAGGCCCCACCTCTTAAATCTCCAGGACCTTCCAAACAGCAGCTGGGAAACAGGTGTTCAAATACTTGAGCCTAGAAGGATGTCTCATATTCAGGATACATGTTTGAAGGAGCATGGATATTCAGAGTTCTACAGCTGGCTTGAGTGATTTCTTTGTTCCATGTTTCCTAACGCTGGACTAAGGGTGTTGGCCAATAGAACTCTTCTTGAAAGCTCCTGGAATTGCTTCCAGACTCATCCAGGTTGTTGGCAGAATCTGGTTTTATGAGGTTGTAGCATGGGATGGTGCTGTTTTGGCCCTGGGGCTTCTTTCTAGTGCGTTTGAATGGTGCCTGTAACTCAGCACAATGAATCCATTTCATGCATGGAATCCTGCTTGCCCATTGCCTGTCTCTGCCTCAAGGAGAGGAATCTCCTGAATCTAAAGTCTCGTGGATTAGATTGGCTTACAAATATAATAAAAAATTCTCTGTTTTAAAGCCTATAAAATTAATGACATCTCCAAATTGCTTTTGCCAAGTTTACACTTTCTAGGGATTCAGGTATGGATGTCCTGTGTGGTTCATAATACTGTCTTCCAGAGTCACTAAGAGCAAAAGCTAAGTGTCTTCTGTCCCTTAACTACCCTCCAGTATAACTACCCTGCAGTGCCTATATATCAGCAGGTCCTCAATAACTATAGTTGTTGGTTAATTCAGTGATCAATAGTCAACAAGGCACAATTTATGCTGTTGAACCAGTCATTACTGACCTAAATTCCATTTTGGAAAAGATTATTTCCCAAATTTCTATCTATCCTGATGAAAACTAGAAAGTACTAAAGACACATAGACTGGCTGGTGGACCATCTAACCTAGAAATGGAGAGTTTGTTATGTGGAGAGATCAGGATTGCTGTAGAAATGGAGAATCACCACTCTTCTGAGATGGGTCCAGGATACTTAGATCTACTGTTCTAAAAATCCCTTATGTGTGTCTCAGGAACACAATCTGAACAAGCAAGTGAATGAATACAGCATGGTATGTTTTCTTAACTGGCGTCTCAAAGTGAGTTCAGAAGGGTATATTGAAGACAGGATGTGTATCACCATTTATATATATACCTTTCTTAAAAATGAAGAGAGGAGGGCTAGGGAGACAACTCAGGTGTAAAACACTTGAGTCACAAGTGTGAGTTTGATCTCCCAGCCAGTGTGTAAATCAAGGTGTGGTGGTGCACACCTAACATGGCAAGATGGGAGGCAGAGGCACATGTATCCCTGAAAGTTCACTAGCCAGCAAGTCTTGCCAACTTGGTGAAGTTCCAGGCCAATGAGAAATCCTGTCTCAAACAAAATGTAGGTGTCTGTTTAGTCTCATTTTTCTTGCTTTGATAAAATATCCCAACATAAAGCACCTTAGGTGTGAAAGTATTTATTTTTGGTCACACTTCCAGGTTACAGTCCATCACTGTGGGGAAAGCAAGACAGAAACTTCAAGCAGGTAGTGACTTCCCATCTACAGTCAAGAGCAGACAGAAGTGATTTCATGCATGCCTACCAGTTCTCAGTCACTTCTCTATAGTCTTGTAGTCTGGGGCCCAAACCCAGGGAATGGTGAAAACCTTAATATGTGTGGTCTTCTCACCTTATTTATCTTAACTGGTGATTCACAATGAGTTCTGAAGAGTGTATTGTTGATGTAAATGTGTATTGTCATTTATAGTCTTAAAAATGAATAGAAGAGGGTACTCAAGACAACCTCCCAAAGACTTGCACATAGACCAACCTGCTCTAAACTACCTACCAACACACTGTCTTCAGGTGATTCTAAGTTATGTCAAGCTGATAATTAGAGTTAATAATCACTGTGCCTAAGATATGACAAGTGAGATTGTCATTTAGCCTGCACATGTACATGTGCACACGAGTGCATACACACATACAGACAGACACGCGGACACAGAAATGTGTATGTGCACACACACACACACACACACACACACACACACACACTGGTGATTTCCTTCATCTTTCCCACATTTCCTCTTTCTGCAGCTACTTCTAAGACATTGAGATTAAAGAACACTGCCATAAATACACTAAGCACATGCCTTGACTAATTTCCAGTAAGACCTCCCTAAACAAGACTGACTAGAACACAGAAACTGAGCTGTCCAGTTTCCAAAAGAATATCTCACATTCTGCTCAGTGTTATGTATGTGGAACAGTACTCTCCTCTCTGGCTAGCTCCCTTTCATTGGTAAATAGATCCTCTCTTTAGCTGAACTTCACATAAGTCCCTTACATTGTGTAGTGATAACATTGCCACAACCTCTCAGCATTCCATGATGAATGAGCTGGTGCAATGTTTCTTGATGTGGGCAATTGAGAAGGCAAGTGGGGAGACACTTTCTTGGGTGGAATGTATTTGGCTGTTGTATACAATTTATAAAACATTTGTTTTATTATTTATATGGATGTGTCTGTGTTTACATACAATTATGTTCAAGTGCCTACAGAGGCCAGAAGAGGGCATCAGATCCCATGGAGCAGGACTTACAGGCAGTTGTGAGCCACTTGATGGAGGTGCTAGGAACCAAACCTGGGTGCTCTGGAAGAGCAACAAGTATTCTTATTTTTTTTCCTTGTTCTTATTTATTTTTTTGTTTGTTAATTTATTTATTTTTGATTTTTCTGTTTTTTTCACTTATTTATTTCTTCAAGTTACATCTCAACCATAATCCCCTTCCTCCTCTCCCTCCTGATCCCACCCTCCTACCCTCTTCCCCTTCCCCCTCTATCTGCTTTTTTTTAAAGATATATTTTTCCTCCCAAAAGCTCCCCCTTTTAATCCAATAAACGACTCTTTCTCTTATAAGAATAAATACAATACAAAAAATAATAAGGCCACAATTATGAAAACTATAAGTTATAACATACATTCCCAATGTCCAGTCCATACATATTTGGCAACTTATATTAATATTCTATTATCTATCTCAATGAGTTTAAAGTTTTATACCTAACTCAGTTTCCATCCTAACTTGCATTACCAACTTAAAAACATCTTCTTAGACCTAGAACATCCTTTTAATTCCTAAACAAGTTAAAATTTAACTGTGAGCCTATAACTATCTAGTCTTCAAAGGCATCAGAGACCTGAGAAAGATAAATATATCTGATTATACAGGAAGTGCAGAGCCAGATGCTTCTAAAACTAAGAAAAGACAGACAACTGGCTGCCTGGAGAGTCCCCAATTTCTCTCAATACATTAGAGCATCTGTATTCATCCTTTTGGCCCAGTATCTCTGACAGACATTAATTATGAAGCAGGAATTATGAAGGACTTGCCTACCCTGTCTTGCCAGAGCTAGGCTGTTGACTTGCCTGTTCCAAGTTTTGTCCTTTTTGGACAGCATTCTGTCTATAGTTGAAGCAAGAGATTTTTCTTTCCCAGTGACAAGCTTGCCACTAATGCAACCATCTCCAATTGGAGATTCTTTGATGCTCATCATCTACTTGGAGTAGAATAGGGGGTGCTGTCAGGAGCTGACATGTCTCAATATCAAAAAAATCTTAAGTTAAGAAAACATCTTTGAATGCCATATTCTACAGATCTCTTGAGGTTTTTGAAGACCACCCATATCTCTGCATATTTGGATAAGCAAATGGTGCTTGTCTCTTAGCAACTTGATTTCCGATTAACTTAGAAAACATCTGTGATAAAGTATGCTAGTATTTAACAAAATGACATGTTTGAATGACTATTAGTTTGCACTTCTTAATTATCCTAATCAGTTTGTGACAGTTGCTATCAAAAGGCCAGAACTTCACATTGCATTTTAAGCTTTAAGTTATCCTTAATTTTGTATCAATATACAAAGATCAATACCAACGTAGCAAAATATAATCTTAATTTTGTATTAATATGCAAAGATATAAGAACATATTCAATAATCTGTCCCTTTTTCTTTATCATTTCTATATTATATCTATATCTCATTTTTTCAAGTCTTTCTCCCCCCCCCCCACATAGGAGAGAAAGAAGGCTATAGAAAAGAAAAAGAGAGAAATCCCTGGGTCTACTCTCCAAAACCTATTTAACAAGACCATTTAACAACCAATCCTCCTAAATAAGAACAAACATCTATAATCCATCAAATGACCAAAGGGGTGTTGAATCACCTACCCCACCTTCTGGGAATGGGGCATTGCTCTCTTACAATTACTTCCTGCTGATTTGGGATATTGGAAACCTGTTTGGGGCACAAATAAGAATGGAAAATGGTGAAGCAAGTTAATAGTAACATTTGATGTTCAGTCCTTGTGTGCTCAGCTGTTTAAATGTCCTAAGAAGTTTGTAGTCAGAGACTGAACTTCAGGGCTTTACTGAGTCCTGGCTGGAACAGTCTGTGGGGCTGAACCATCTTAGTCATTTTGAGTTGTTCTGGTTGTAGATTTTTGAGGAAACAGTTATTGAGGAAGTCTGCAAGGCTGGATCATCTGGGCTACTTGTCTTCTTTGGTGTCTGGTCCCTTTTCTTCAGAGGTTTTAGTTGTCCAGTTGTCCTTGGACTCCTTAAATGAATACTTTTAATCTCTTGGAAAGATAAGAACAGAGCCCTGTCCTAATCCTAACTCTGGGGAACTACATTTTTTTTGGCTGGTAATATTTTTCCTAGAGCAAATTGTTGTTGTTGTTGTTTGACAATATAAAAAGTATTATCTTTCAATTGAGATAAAAAAATTCTCTTGATATTTTGGGACTAGATATAGCTTTATATTCTGATATCACAAAGACAATTCACTTTCCATTTCAGCATGCCTTTTACAAGTAGCTTTTAAACTTATATCATTGCAAATCCTATGTGCCTGTCTCTGCCTTCCAAGTATTGGAGTCAAAGGCATGTGCCTCCCAGTTGTTGGGACTAAAGGTGTGCACCATCACTCCTGGCTCTAAGTTTTTCTCTCTTTGTAGCTTGCTCTGTGTTAGGCTGGCCTTGAACTCAGAGATCTTCATGTTTCTGTCTACAGTGTGTTGGAATTAAGGATGTATACCTCTCAAGTATTAAAGGTGTGCACCATCACCATCATGTTCATTTTAACTCTAGAATTTAAAAGACAACTAACTCTTTAGCAATCCTCCTGTGTCTGCTGGAGTTAAAGCCATTGGGTAACACCGCCCTTCTCAAATATTTTTACCTTAACTTCAAATTACTTCAGCTCTTAAAGGTTTAGAAAACCAGGTTGAACTGTAGTAACCCTTAATTTACTTACAACTTTTTGAGCCGCTTAACTGCCTTTTTAATGCCAAACAATGAAAATATCCTTTATATATAGGAAACAAACCTATAAGCTGCTATCCAAGAGTGTGTGAGCTATGTGGCACCTTGCAGTCTAACATTCTAACCTGAAATTAAGACCATTTTCCTTTCATGCCAATAAGGCAAGTATGGCTTTGGTAAATTATGATTTCAAAATTTTATATTTTGTTTTTATTATATTTTTCATCTTAGTTGCCCCTTTAAAAAATTTAATTTGTTTTTTTCAAGTTACCTCTAAAATACAGTTTCCTCCCTCACAACAAGTATTCTTAAGCACTAGACATCTCTGCAGTCCCTCCAATTTTTTAAATGAGAAAACTGATATGCACTTTCTTATTTAATAATGGTATTGATGACTACTCTATGATTAACACAAGGTCTTTGTTTCTTTTCTTTTTTTTTAAATACTTTATTTTTTTTTCTTCAAGTTACATCTCAGTCACAAACCCCTCCCTATTCCCCCTTCCTATCCCGCCCTTCCACCCTCTTCCCCCCAGAAGTTTCCCCCTTCAGTCCAACAGATGGTTCCTTCTCTTATAACAGTAAATACTATACAAAACAACAGATATAAATATGCCACATTTATGAGAGTTAAAT
>CAJQZJ010034820.1:327532-361614 GCA_907164525.1 Lophiomys imhausi | reverse complement strand
GTCTTCCCTCCCTCCTTCATTTCCTCCCTTCCTCTATTCCTTTTTCCTTCTCCTCTTACATTTTTTTCCTATGCTATTTTCTTGAGCTCAAGAGTCTATTGAGAGAAAGAAGTCAAGTCTCCCTATGATTCATTCATGACCTGCTGCTTGCTCCTAGAGTCATTGAATTCTTTGTTTAGTTCTTACAAAACCATTACCTTTTTTCTTCCCTGGCCTTCATTTTCTTTCCCCAGATTCTTTCTTTTTTTCCCCCAAATATGATTCAGAATCAGCTAAGCTCTGAGAATTCTAACTGACTGGCTGTTAGTGACTGTCTGGGATTCTAGCTAATGGCGTCTGCTTCCTCATATCTGTGTTCACATGTCCCATGGGACAACTTTCCTTCTGAACAGGCTTCCTGACTTATCTCTTCCACACAGGCCTTGGAATAACAGTCTCCCAGTTACATCCACGATTCCTCTATGTCAGGAGCCTGTGTTTCTACACGTCTCATGTATTTTCCCCTCATCAGGTTGAAAAGAGTAATTTTATTTTTGTAAATCACTATTTATCATATTTAAATAACAAACAAGAAAGAAGAGAGATGGAGAGAGAGAGAAAGAGAAAGGAGGGGGAGAGAGAGAAAGAAAGAAAGGAAGAAAGAAAGAAAGAAAGAAAGAAAGAAAGAAAGAAAGAAAGAAAGAAAGAAAGAAAATGGACCCACAAGGAAATGTGAACAGGGTAACTTTAATCTTACATATATCCTGGAGTAATCATGCTAAAGAAGTTTTTCTCAGATAGAAATGTATTTTTCTGAGCCATTTAAGAGAGTTCATTTGAACTGCTGAAACAAAAAGTACTACTCCTAATTTGATCAAGAGAGAAATGAAATTTGGGAATAGAATTTATTTGGAGTTTAAAATAAATAAAAATTTCTGGCAAGTTTACTGTAAGCGATGAAAGTCTGTTACCCTGTTGCTACAATCCAAATGTTCTTGTTTACATTTCAAGTGCCCAGAGTTCAAATTACAAGGAATGAACAGAAATCAATGCTAGTCTGCATGGAAGCTGGGTCCCACACTCAATAAGCCCACTTCTAGATCACACTCTGTACACCCTTAAAGGAGTTCCTTGTACTCTCTGTGCTTCAGCTGTGCTAGCTATAAGATGGATAACTGAGGTGGCCATGGGGTGCACTAAAGTGATGACCTTGCCTTGTCTGCTGGAGAGCAACAAGAGGTCTCTGTGAGACTGTGGTATTGGCCCTTGAGGCCCAGATGACAATTAGTTGCTGTCATACTAGTTAACTGAAATGGGACTGTTCCCCAGGGACCTGTTTGTCTCTGCCTCCCCAGTCCCAGGGTTATAAATGGACATCATTATACCCATTTTCATGTATGTAGATCCTGTGGGATGGAATCCAGGTGTTCTTGTTTGAAAGGCGAGCTTTTTACATCTGAAGTAAGTGTAGGAGGTTAAGATGAATTAATCAAATGAATTAAAAAAAACAAAGCAAACCATTTGTTTATCATTTAAACACCCAACCATAACTTGAGATTCTTATTTCAAATAGGTTATCAGACACAGGCCCATGGGCCACCAGGAATATATCTTCATCTACCCACTAGCCTAGCCTGAGACCTTTCCATATGCTCTTCATAGGGAATGGAAATTCTGAGTCTCTGCTCCAATGAATGTAGGGGTCCATATGCCCTTGTTTGCATAGGACTAGGTGTTCTACCTACTGTTGAGAGTTGATAGAAAAATGAATAGTGTCATAGCCCAAATTTGTATTCAAACATGGGTGGCAAAATGGCTCTAATCTAGGAAATTTGATTAAAAATGGAGGATGGTGTGTGGGTGAAGGGCATGTTCTAAGAGAACATGTGTGAAATAACCACCCTATGGGTAGGTGACTGGTGGAACTTTGGAAGCCTGATCAAGTGGTAGGGTGTTTGTTTACTAAACTGAATTTATATATTTTGAGACTATTCTGACAGCCTTGTCCTTTGAGAGACTCTTAGAGAATATTAGAAAAATAAAGATTATTTGGTATATGAGGCATGCTAGATGTTTGTAGATATTATAACTGTCTTGGAATAAATTTAGCAATAGTCAACAGTTGATTAATTAATAATGTCAGTGATCCTAATAATTGGGGCCCAAATATATCTTCAGTGTATACCTGTGCTTCTGAGTCAATTTGGGCAGAGCTTCTGAAAAACACAGGAAAATTAAATTGACATCTTTCTGTTCAAAAACATGTTTAAAAAAATACAGAATTCTGGGCTGGCAAGATGGCTAAGCAGGTAAAGCCACTTGCCTCCATGTCTGGTGACGTGAATTTGATATCTAGCATTCATGTGGACAAAAGAGAGAATCAGTTTCTTGCAGGTAAAATAAATATTTTTAAGTATTGAACTTTATGTGCAGAAAAATAATTATAGGAGGTTAAGTTGAATAAATCATATTTTTAAAAAAACCTGGAAAGTGGATTATTTTAATCAGTTCAAATAATTTTTTAAAGCTAGTTTCTTCTTAACTGTTCACATTTTTATTTGTTTTGAAAATCACTCTGAAGGCCTTAGCAGCTACTGTTTGGAACTGGAACATCTTGTCCACTGTCAAACACATCTTAGAACTAATACTCAACAAGTATAAAAGAGTGTGAAAATCATCATGTTCTATGAGTGCTTAACACTCCTTTTCTAACACACTGCCAACTGTGGGTCTAATGAATTGCTCCCAACTTTTCAAATGGGGAATATTCGCAAATACCTAAACATTTTATGTAAACTATTAAATAACATTTTATGATTGTACTTTTCATAATTTTTAAAATCCTTAAAAAAGAAAAAAACCCTGAGGATTGAGAAATATCTATTAATCCCAAACTGCTAATGTCTTTTTCTATCCTTTCTCTACATTCCTCCCTCCTTCCCTCCTTCCTTTTCTTCCCTTCCTTTTTTATGAGCCTGTTTCAATGTATGTAGTCTTGAATCACGTGAATGATTATGAGGTAATTATTATGACTAGTTCAGTGATGGCCACATGCCTTAATCTCACAGCTGTGTTGTTCACCTATAACTTGGGCATTAAACACTCATCTGCCACCAGTTATTTCAGGTGGGTGGTTTGACCAAGTGGCGTTTTCTTTAGTGCTAATGTTTATTCACTAATCAAGTTGACCTTTTACAGGCTATCTGTCTCACAGTTCTTCTAAGCAGCCATCCACGGTAAGTTTAATTGGAAATAATTTCTTAAAACATAAGTCTAAAATCATGGGAAAATGTCAACACGTTGGGGTAAGTGGCTAATCATTTAATTCTGTCTGGAGTTTCAGCCAGCTCATTCATCATGACAGAGCACTACCATCCTAATATGAATATAACATCTAATTCTGTAGCAATTCAGTTGTAATTTAGCAACAATTACTGTCCACTTATTATAAAGTGGTAGGGGGAGCCCTGATGTAATTATCTTAATTCGGTTTGCTCAGACTCTGCAGTAGCATTGAAGTTTGTGGACTTCACGGAAACTTTAAATTGATGTGTACAATTATAAGCACATTACAGGGGACAGGAAACAATTTTCCTTGAGGTGTTTATGCTACTGTTCAAAGCATGTGCCGTGTTCCGCTTTTTCAAATAGTTCCTATTAACTTCAGTATTTCAGACTGTTTTCTAGACTGAAACATGGCAGGAGGCCACGGTAGAAAGACTGTCAATGGTCTGTGACATCACGGGGGGACGGGGGGGGGGCTGCCTGGGGGAGCCTTTGCTGCCTTCCTAGAGTCACAGTAGCTCCTCTACAGGGGTCTCCTACAATACAAGCTGGAAGGACATGTCTCCTGACAAATTACACTAGGTTTGGTGTGCTTTAAATGATATATTTGTGTAATGTTTGTATGTGTGTATGTGTGCAGGTATGTGTAAACATGTATGTACTTGGATATTGAGGTTAAAGGTCAATATTAGATGTCTTGCTTAATCACTTCTACCTTACTTTTTTGGGAGAAAAAGTACATGAATCACAACATTTCAGCTAGACTAGCTGTCCAGTGAGCTCCAGGGCACTACCTGTCTCTTCCTTCCTAACGCTGGGGTTACAGGTCACACCTCTGTACCTGGTTGTTTTGTTTTGTTTAAGACAGGGCTTCATGACGTAGCTCTAGCTAGCCAGGAACTTGCTATGGAGATCAGGCTGGCCTTGAACAAATAGACATCTGTGCTTTCTCTGCTTCCCAAGTGCTGGGATTAAAGGTGCATGCCACCATGCTCAGCCTTGAGTCTGAGTTTTTGCATGGAAGCTGGAGATGGGGCTCAATCATTATTTGGAAGGCACTTTGCTGACTGAACCATCTCCCTAGATCCAGGATACATCTTTAAAACATGATTTCACTTGTGTTCTCTGCTATCTAGGGCACCGTGTGCTCCCATTCTGCTGTGCCTATGTGGTCAGGGACACATGTTGATACTATGAAGTAAAAGTTCATTGTTGGTATAATATGCTTCTCTCTGAGAGGCTCCTTGTTCATTGTATCCACCCACCTCCCTCCCTTCATTATTGAATCCTATTCTTAGTAAAGGATTTGACAAAGTAAAGTTTAAGGAGAAAATGACTTGTAACACTTAAAAAAATTCTCATTTTTTCTCAGGAGACAGGCTAGAATTCACTAACCAAAGAAAGTAAATTATGTTAGCAAAACTTTAAAAATTCCATAAAGAGATGAGGCCAGTCATTTCTTTGCATATCCAGAACCCCGAAGCTAGAAAGAATTCCCCACTACCGAGGTGTGACATAAATGTTGTTGTTACAACTGAGCTAGACTTGCATTACTTTAGAAGGACACCAGGACTGACCATGGGGTACAAGTACATATCTCATTCAGGTGCTGTACAGAACGCCTCTGCCTTTGCCAAACCCCTGAGTATTACTGAACTGCACAGTCTCCCCATGATTCTCACATCAGCCCATGTCTGGATAACACTGTTACCCATGAAGCCAGGTGTCTCTGTTCATGAGCAGGCAGTATCTTTAA
The DNA here is from genome assembly GCA_907164525.1 of Lophiomys imhausi. Lineage (NCBI taxonomy): Eukaryota > Metazoa > Chordata > Mammalia > Rodentia > Muridae > Lophiomys > Lophiomys imhausi. The sequence goes on along the minus strand of CAJQZJ010034820.1, from coordinate 356,594 downwards.
GGTCAAGTTCTTTGAGGACTTGAGTTCAGAAGTTCCATAGCTTTGCTCCACCTATGTTTTATGAATGAGAAAAATAACAGGTGATCCTAGATATGGGTGGCAGGTTTGTAAAGTCATGGAAGTCACTGTTGATAACTATTTTTGGAAGTGATACACCCATATATTATGGAAGAGCATGAGATGGTTTCAAAGAAAGAGCTGTTTACATAGATTCATAAGACTTCCTGTTGTGTTTTGAACCAGAAATGTCCACCCTAGGCTCATGCATGTGAACACTTGGTCCCCATATGGTGGTACTCTTTGGGAATGTTATGTAACCCTTAGGAGGTAGAGAAAGTATATCACAGAGGGTGGGCTGTGAGGTGTTGTAGCCTGGCCCCACTTTTGCTCTCTCTCTTTTTCTGCTTCATATGTGAAGATGGAGTGTAATTATCAGGCCTCATACCCTGGCTGCCATACCTTCCCTTCTGTGATGGATTGAATCCCCTTTGGAACTATAAGCAAAAATAAATGATTTCTCCCCACAATTGCATTTTGTTAGGGTATTTTATCATAGCAAGAGAAAAAACACTAATACATTTACTTGTTTTAATTTACATGTTGTTCACTGTGCACGGATCAAACCCAGAGACCCATGTATCCACAGCTAGTATTCTTCCACTGGCTGGGAACCCAGCTTACACTTATTCTTAAGTGAAATCAATTTATACCATAATATCTGGCATTTGTTTTCTGTTGCCAAGTAGTAATCAAGAGATGTGAAAGATATTTCATATTCGTTGCAATCTTACAGGCCAGAAGTCTGAGTGAGCTCTGTGGAGTTCTCTGCTTAGGGTCTCACCTAAACGCAAATCAAAGTTTCAGCTAAGCCACAAGGCAGTCTTATCTAGAGGGTCCGGAGAAGAATCTACTTCTATGCTCATTGAAGTTGTAGCAGTGTCTGGGGTTGTGGCTCAGTGTCTAGAGAGCTTGCCTGGCCTTCAGACACTGCACAAATGGGTGTGGTGATGCACACCTGTAATCGTAGTGTGCCCTAGGGGAAGGCTAGAGGGTCTCATATCCAGGGTCTTCGTGGATATACAGTGCATTTAAGGCCAACTTTGGATGCATGATACTGAAGAAATAAGATGTGGTAGAGATGTCTTTTTTGTGGTTGTAGGTATGATATTCTAATTTCCTGCTTCTTGGGTCATTTGAGTCCTAGTGTTATCTGTGTTCTGATACAGAGCCCCTTCTAGTTTCAAAGCTACTAATGGTGCATTCATTTCTCCTGCTTTGAATATCTCTGATTTCCCACCTGTGCCCACCTGGAGAAAGCCCTGATTTTGAAGGGCATATGATTACACTAGGCCCACTTGGATCTTCTCTCTTGTGGTTGATTCACATTCATCTCATTAGTAATCCTAATTATATTTGCAAAATTCCCTTTGACACATAACATAATCAGACTATAATCTCTCATCAAATCCAAAGTTCCAAGGATTAGGCAGGAAGTTTTATGGGGGCATTTCAGGATCCCACTTACTGCATATGTAAACACCCAGCACCAAAACTGGTACCAAATGTACATGAATATGCATGGAGGCTACTTGAAGTGACGTCATGGCTTCAGAATCCCTGATCCAAAATATCAGAACCAGAAGTCGTGTGAATTTCAGAATTTTAATTTTGGATTTCATAATATTTGCATGTATGTAATGAGATTCCTTGGAACTGAAACCCAGGATTTCTCCTGTATTTGTGTGGGATGTAGTGGGAGGGGGGTGAATGGGTGGGCCTACTGAGTGCACAAGTGCACTGTCACCTGTGTGTGACAGGTGCGTGTAGAGTCTGGAGATTGACATCAAGTGTCTTCTACTACTTCCCTCCACCTTAATTTTGGAGACCAGGTCTCACTCATTTAATCTGGAGATTACCAAGGCAGCTAGGGTAGCTAGCTGACCGTTGAGCTCTGGGAACTCATGTGTTTAACACAGCCCAGGGCTGGGACTGCAAGCTCATGGCATCTCACCTGGCTATTGTATGAGGGTGCTAGGGATCAAACTCAGGTCCTAATGCTTCCCTGACAAGAACATTACCAAATGACACATGTCCTCAGCCCTACAAGCCAAGAACAAATGCACAGTCCAATTATGTTTCATACACATTTTATGCACATAGCCAAAAGGTGATTTTAATGTAGCATTTTCTTGTTTTGACCATGATCTATGACATGAGGCAGAGTGTGGAGGATTCCACTCATGGCTTCATGTCATAAAGTATGGCCTAAGAAGGTGTTGGCTTTATGAGACTTTTGTATTTTTGTACTAAAGCTACTCTGCCTGTACAAAGTTAACAGCAATTACATATGGAAAGTAGGCCAGAAGTCAGGTGGTATTTAGCCTTAGAAGGAATGTTTTGATTCTCAAAAACAGGAAGCTTGTTCCTTCATTAATATAATCAGGAGGTAGGAAAAAGTGCTAGGCCAGGACTGGAGAGGCCAGATACTCCAGCTCCATCAGTGCATCATCTTTCTCTCTCACATTATTTCTCTGTGACTGTCCTGGGGTGAATCCAATGCTACTGCATCTATCCAGTTCTTCAGAACCTTGTACGGGATTGGTAGTTAGAGTCCCATATCACTGTGATATGAAAACACTGGACTGGGGATGTAACTCAGGTAGTAAAGTGCTTACTTAGCATACACAAGATCCTGGGTTCAATCCCCAGCCCTGCATATACTGACTGTGATAGTTCATACTTATGATCCCAGCACTTTGGAGATAGAGTCAGGGGGACCATTAGTTTAGTCCGAGATCATCTTTGGGTGACCTTAGGGAGTTTGAAGCTAGCCTGGCGTTCATGAGAACTTGCCTCAATAAACAAACATATACTCAAACAACAAATATAATACGTCCATTTTGATTGGCAAGCAGCCACTCTCTCAACCCCCTGGGTGTGTATGTGTGTGTGTGTGTGTTTGTACGACAATACCAGAAGACTGAGACCTGATCTGGAATAGCAGGTTGTGAGCCGCTTGCCCTGCCCTGTGACTTGAACATGGAACCTCTGTAAGAGCAGTACACAGTCTTAACTGCTGAGCCATCTCTCTGGCTCTTGTTGTTATTTTGTAATTGAATAAGGTAATTATTTTTTTGTAGCCTTCACTAACAGCAACTTCATCAATAGTAATAGCCAGTGTTTACTGAACACTTACCATGCATTGGGTACTGTGCTAAATAAGCATTTTATATACAACATGGAATTTAATCTTCACAGCTCTATGAGGCAGGGGTTGTTATTATGTTTTTCTATTTTCCAGATGAGGAAACTAATACACAGATTGGATTCTTAAGTAAAATAGCCAAGGAAAAATTATTAGAGAGAGGCAAAAAATTGTTAAACAGGAACACAATAAGCTGTAAAACCTCCTTGCACCCGAGTACTTTCTCTCAGCACCACCAGGTATAGTTATTACCAACAGTTTGCTGACTCTCAGTTTTCCACATGGACAAGTGGTCTACCACTGGTCTACGTCCACGGCTTTGTAGAATTTTTCATGTAATGGTCCAGTGGCTAAAATGACTTGATAGAAATTGTGCTTCTAAGACAAATCCCAGTGAGGGAACTCTTTTTTTAAAACTCTCTCTCTCTCTCTCTCTCTCTCTCTCTCTCTCTCTCTGTTTCTGCCTCTGAATGCACATGTAGAGAGCAGATATTGAAATTAGACAAATGACTTCCTCTATCTACCTTTTTTTTTTTTTTTTTTTTTTTGGTTTTTCGAGACAGGGTTTCTCTGAATATCTCTGGCTGTCCTGGACTCGCTTTGTAGACCAGGCTGGCCTCGAACTCACAAAGATCCACCTGCCTCTGCCTCCCAAGTGCTGGGATTAAAGGCGTGCGCCACCACCGCCCGGCCTACCTTATTTTTGAGATGACCTTTCACTGATTCCAGAACTTTCCAATACATCTAGACTTTTCCCAGCATCCATCTGCCTCCTTCCACATCAGCGAAGGGGTTGTGGCCAGGTACCACTGAACTCAGCTTTTGTGAGGGTTATAGAGATGAAACTCCGGGTACTCATGTTTGTACATCAGGCACTTTCCACTGAGCCATCTCCCAACACCCATTGAAATGACTCTTAAAAATGCACAACACTAAATATACAAGTGAATACTGGCTGTGTTAATTTCTGGGGGCTGTTGTCAGCAGAACACGACAGATCAACTACATTACAACAGCAGCAATGTTTCCTGCCCAGTTCAGGAGGCTAAAGTCTTCAGGCCACATATCATATTGGTGTGGTCATGCTCTTCTTTAGGGAAGAATGCTTTAGGGAAAAATGCTTTCTTGCTTCTTCCGTGCTTGTGGTCTTGGCTGCAGCCATTGGCTTATGGCTGCCTCACCCTGTTACCTGGTTATCACTTAGCTATCTTCTCATATTCAGAGTCTCTTTGTGTGTTCACCTGGATCTGTGTCTGAATCTCCCTCTTATCGTGAAGACAATTACAAAATTTCAGTTCTGCCTCAGGTCCCTGACTATATTTGCCAAGAAAATACTTTCAAGGAGTTCATGATTGTCTGTTTTGGGTAGACAAGACATTTGTGGGTGGATACAGTTTGAGTCCCTAGAGGGCCATGGACTGGGGATAATCAAGCAGAAAGTATGGAATCAGGGGTTGGGCAATTGAGACCTTGAAATGTTGAGGAATCTGGTCATTAAAATGTGTGCATCTAGCTCTTAGCCCTCATATGACTGATGAACTGAGAGGGGCTGATATGTGGAGTCCCGCCACACTGGTAGATAAGGATAGATGGGAGAGGGAGCAGAGAGTGGGAGAGTAGGACCGGAAGGGGAGGAGGGAAGGGGCTATGATCGAGATGTAACTTGAATTAATAAATTAATGTTATAAAAAAGTGTGCATCTGGGGAAATAATTTATAATTGCTGCTATTAAAGTGGGAAAAGACTTTTCTTTAACCAAAACATCCTTAGATAGTTATATCTAAATATTCTCTCATAATATATTTACTAAGCACACAGACAAACACAAACAAAAAACTTTTCAAGGGCTAGAGAGATGGCTCAGTAGCTAGGAGCACATACTGTTCTTACAGAGGACCCACGCAAATTCACTTCCTAGCACCCCTATACTTGCTTATAGTTGCCTGCCACTCCAATTCCAGAGGATCTGACACCTTTTCAGCAGACACTTATACAGCTGTGCACATACCTATATATGGAGTGAGAGAGGGAGGGTCCCACAGTCCCTTCTCTGAGGGATCTTGAATTTTCTTGGGAAAATCACAAATGCAGAATCATGGGACTGAGTGTTTGCTTTTAAAGTGAGATAGATCCTCTGTGCAGTGGAAATGGATGTGTCCGGGCTCCTGAGAAGGAATCTTTCCCTGTGACAAGCCAGACAGTTTTCCCATGGCATAGGAAACCTCACAAGTGCTTCATAAGCTCAGGGCATTTTGTTTTATGTTGAACATAAGATGATTTTTTTCTATGGTTTTGATAAATTATAACCCCTCATTTGTATGATTCATGTTAATGATAAACCTGTTTTGTGCCATCTTTCTACTCTTGCAGTGGTCAAATCTGACCCTGTGATAGTAAATGCTGATTGATAGAGATATTTATAGGTTTATTTTATTATTATTATTTTAAAAATTATGTTTATGTATGTATCTATTTGTTTTTTCACCAAAGTGCAGTTGCTTACAGTAGCCAGGAGAGGACATCAGATTCCCTGGAGCTGAAGTTTCAGGCAGTTGGGAGATGCTTGATATGGGTTCTGGAGAGTGAATTCAGGTCCTCTGTGGGACCAGCAAGTGCTCTTAAAGGCAGCATCATCTCTCCAGCCCTGGACTGACCCATTTAGAATCAAGTATTATTAAATTAATAAAAACAAGTGACACTCAATGGGCCTAATTCACTATCACCAAAGCACATTCAAAATTCCTTCTTATTTTTACCGTGATAAAGATGCATTGTGTGTATGTGTGTGTTTGCAAGCAATTTTATTAGCTACACAATGAAACTTAATAGTGCATGAATTACTTACTGAAAATTATTTACTTTGGCTTTCTTGTCTTTCTACCCATCTTGGTGTGAGTGTATCCTCAGAATTTACCATGCAACCAGCTTTTTATTCTTTCAGTTTTTACTCATCTTTCATTTCCCAAAAGAAGGCAGTGCTCTCAAAAGCCTCTTGAGCTACAACATCACTCTGCAAATCATAGCGTCTGCTAGATGTGGAAGATAGATCACTTCTCTGTACTTACCACTACACAGTTGCCTGCGACACTCAGGGTGTTTGGCAGACGTATACAAGGCTCTGCTCATTCATGAGAGCAAAATCACACTTGTTCATATCTTTTGCTTTGACAATGTATAAATATTCTCTCTGCTTTATTTGGTGATTTTCCTTCATTTAATATATACTAGCAAGCCTGCTGCTTTATTATTTAGCCAAATACTGGTTTTGTTCTTTTAGTTGACACCTACCTCTGTTTTTTATATATTTGCTTCATTTCTAATCTTTGATTAATAAGGATATATTGGCAATAAAGCCAAGTAGTTTCTTGAAAATTCTCCGTTGCACTTGTCTGCATGTATGGGTTCAGACTTCTTACATGAAACATTAAATTCATTAATCACCTTTCTTTTATTTATTTTTTTCTATGTGAGGGTCAAACCCAGAACTTTATTCTTGTGAAGCACTTGCTTTTCTACTGAGCTACATTCCTCTGCCATCTTGGTTGTTTTTAAGTGTGAAATTATTCATTATAATTATAGTAGCAATATATGCATATACACCAACAATACTATTTTTTGCTTAATTCATACCATATTCAAGATAACCTTTCTCAGAATGCATCATTTTATTACAAGTCACTTTCTTGTGTTTCTTCTTTATATTACATTAGTCTGCCATATGGAGAGAGAGAGAGAGAGAGAGAGAGAGAGAGAAAGAGAGAGAGAGAATGTGCGTGTGTATGTGTGTGATGCTGTAGGTAGATTATACTATCTGTTAATTTCACTTGAGAGTAGGAAAGGGAGCCTTACATAATGATTGGATAACACATAATATTGCATATAGAACTAATGTGGCAGAACTTAAAATTCCAGCCAAGATAAAGGCAGAAGGCAATATTTTCTCATTAGGCTCCTGAAGAATGGTATGCAGTATGGAAGAATTATGAGACGACAGGGAGAGATGGGGGAGATGACTCAGTGGGTGAAGTGCTTGGTATACAAGCAAGAACACCTGAGTTCAGATCACTGGGAACCCATGTTAAAAGCTAGGTGTGGTGGTGCATCCTGTACAGGCGAGCTTTGCAGAATCAGTGAACTGCAGGCAAGCAAGAGACCCTATCTCAAAACTAAGCTGGAAAATGATTGGTGTAGATAATTATTGTCAACCTCTGTGCTTTACATGCATACATGCACACATGCAGTAGATCCACTTATTCACACCTATACACACATGGGATGGAAGTGGGGTAGGGAGAACTTGGCCAGACTACACCTGTTCATTTAATATATACAGAGGGCAACCCCCCCCCCCCGGAAGAGAGAGAGAGAGTGCTTGCTCAGTAAAGCTTCGGTAACAAAATGAATCTTGGTCAGAGACGGAGATCTTGAATCTGACATGAAACTCCATGAGAGGTGTAGGGACTCTCTAGAACAACTCTATCACACATGTAAGTAACAAAGGACAGATGCCTGGGTGGTGGAGGGTAAGGACAAGGTGCTGCTACCCATAATGTCATTTGAAGATCTTTTAGAGAAAGCTGGGAGAAGGTGCCCTGCCTTTTGCAGGTGTTCATACACTCTAGAGCACAGACTGTTTTTATTTACATTTGAGACTGCGCATTTGAGATCCAATGGCCAAGTACTCGGTGCTTGCGTGTCACATCAGTGCAAAGGAAATAAAGCCCTGGTGTTGTTACATAGACAAGAGAATGGAAGATGGCTTCACATAGCAAGATGGGCATGAAGAGATCATGTTATGGGGGGTACACCAGAGGGAAATTGAACCCTTGCAGAACTTATCCTAGTTTGGATATGAATTTTCTCAAGTGTCCTACATAGTAAGCTCCCCACCCCCAAATATAATGGCCACGTTATGAAAGATATGGCCACACCTATTCATTTAATATATACAGAGGGTAAACCCCTGAAAGACAGAGAGTACTTGCTCAGTAAAGCTTCGATAACAAAATGAATGACTTGGTTAGGAGCTGCTGACTGTCCCCCAGACATCTATGTGCTGCTATTCTCAGGTTTAATGCTCACTCTCCCTAAGAATTATTAATGTGGAAAGGAACAAGACTGGCTCCAGTTGTGGGTTATTTTCATTGTAAAGCCTTCCCAGAGCTATAACCAGCAGAGATGGGCCTATCAGACACCACTGTCAAAATAAATGGCCAACATACTCTGAGGTATAAATGTTTGGGGGGGAAATAACCACAGTAGTAGCAGAGCCTGTATCCTGTTAGAATACAGATTAGATCATTAAGAAGGAACACATTCCGTCCACTTACCAGTGTTTGCATACAGTGAAGTCTATTAATTGAATGAGCACAGAGAACAGTTATGCATAAGAGGCTTACTTCTCTGTCTTTATCAGTACATTCTATCTTTAATCCTGAGGATAGATTGGAAAAGAGAAACAGCCAATTTTTTTTAGGCTATTCTTTCTTTTTCTTTTTTTCTTTTTCTTTCTTTCTTTCTTTTTTTGGTTTTTGCTTCCATGACTTTGTCTCCATGTTTGTAAATTTCACTAGTAACTTATCATAGATTTAGAATTCTCCAAGGAGTCACACATTAGGTTTGAGCTCATTTACAAGAACAAATGAAAACAAATAGCTGTGAACATTCCAGAAAGCTCTCTTGCTATCAGAGGGGAAACAGGAAGGGGCTGGGGGTTGGGTGTCAGATAAAGTAAGACTGTTCATTCTCACTCTTAATTAAACGTAAAGATGAATAGATCTTAACACAGGGTGATTTAAGAGGTTGACAGATCTCCTTGGTTTTACTTTTAAAATCCATAATTTTAAAAGCATAGTTTCTAGAGATTTTTTTCCTTTTAGTCTCCTGAGGTGATGATGTCAACATGGCAGCATTGTTGACTGACAGATAGGTTCTTATATATGCAATGAGTTGCAATGAGTTTGCCTGGCATGCACGAGGCCCTAGGTTCAATGTACCATACCGCAAATGAAAGAGGGATTTAGCATCAAGCTAAGCATTTACTTATGACATCCATGTATTCTTGAAATCAACTCCACCACGGGTATGTTAGTTATGTTTTGCAGTTAAGAAAATTGATATCTATAGAAGCAGAATCCAAGAGTGGGAAGTAACCTGACTCTAAACATAAATGTGTTTTTCATGGGCACCGTCAGTCACACTATGTTTTGTGTTGTTACAGTAAGTGCTGAAAGCAGATTCCAAAGTGGAGCTATGCCAGATGGTTCCATTCTTTTCAGTACTATATTCAAGGCCATTTCCAGACATGCATATTCTTTCTCCAACATACTTACCCCTCCTCTAGTTCTTTCTTGTCACCTAGAGGACAGTCTGTCGTTCCCCCCCCCACACACACACATACAACACATACACTGTGTATTTCCAAGCACCTGTACATTCGACTCTGCTCCCTCTGCTGGTTCTGCCTTAACCATTTTATATCCAAAACCTGTAATTCTTTCTTCAGACACTGTCTCAGTGGTCACCTCATCTTCAGAGTTATTCCAGAATCCTCCAGGTGGTGAAATTACATCCTATGACCTCATCGGAGTTGTCCTGTTATGTACTGACTTTGTGATAGTCCTTGATGAATCTCTGCTCTTTCTTCTTCAGTAGATCCAAGAGCTCCCTGGGATAACTCCACTGGTTCCATTTTGTTTTTCTGTGCTTCTGGGGAAGAGTGATGAATGGGGAGATGGCCCCAGAAGGGGCTGTGGTATTTGTGTGATGATTCAATGCAGTCATACCCATAAAAATATCACACCATTTTAAATTTTCATAAACTGTAATCTGTAATGGCTCCCGAAGTACCAACTATTTTCTCTCTACTATTATTATGCATTCTTAACTGTCTATAATTATACAATTAAGTAGCAAGCCACTGAGACTACCAGAGTCATTAGCACCAAGCCGCTCAACTTCCACAACCTGTCACCAGGGACAGTTCTCACACAAGAGGATAACAGGCTTGTCCACTCAAGTACCCAAAATCAGGCAGCCCTTTCTGAAGTGACACTCCAACTATCTTGAAAGTAGCAGAAGGCTTAAGAAAGAAACCCAGGCTGGGGAGATGTCTCATTCAATAATGTGCTTTTCTTGCTGAGTTTGCTATCCATGACCTTCACAAGAAAATATTGGGCATTATGGTGTGCCCCTTTAGCCTCAGCTCTGGGAAGTCAGGGACAGGAGGATTCCTGGGGTTTCCTAGCCAGCCATACTAGTCTACTTGGCCAACTACAGACCCATGAGAGTCTTTGTGTTAAAATCTAACAATTTATTTCATTATGATAATTTCATTTATATACATATATATTTTAATCACATTCAAATTTGATTACTTTTTCTTGTTCTCTCCCTATACCCTTTAAGCTCTTAACCTCTTCTTCTTCAACTATCCCCTTAGTTTTCATGCCTAGTTTTTTTTTTTAACTTTTTAAATGTTTATTTATTACTTCAGGTTACATCTCCATCAGAGTACCTTCTTTCTACTCCTCTCAGTGCTGCCCTACCACCCTCTAACCCTTCCATCCCACTCCTCTGGAGAGAAGTGTCCCTATATATCAGTTCCTCATCCCAGTTCAGCAGTCATATGAGGGCCAAGAGCCTCCTCATACACTGGGGGCCTATAAGGCAGCACCACTAGGGCAAAGTGTCTCCCTGACAGGAAACAAAGTCTATGTTCTTGTTCCCTTTGGTGCATTGGCTGTAGTATAGTTATCCTGTACTATATGCCTAGTTTTTGCTGAATATTTCTAAAAGATTTTCTTCATTGTATTTGTGCATATATAGGTGTCTGTGTGTGCATCTCTCTCTCTCTCTCTGTGTGTGTGAGTGTGACTTGTGTGCCCATGGAGACCCCAGAAAAGGGAATTATATCTCTTGGAACTAAAATTACTGGTATGTGTGAGCCACTTAGCATGGGTGCTGGGATCCAAATTCTGGTTCTCACCTTTGGGCAGTAAGTGCTCTTTACTGCTGAGCCATCCCGCCAGTCCTGTTTTCAACATATTTTTGATCCATTATTGATTGAGTCCATATCTGTGATACTCAGGGGGATACACATCCAACTATATATATGGTCTCAACATCCCACATGTGTTAGCTGAGTCAGCAGAGTTAAGAAGGTAAAGTGCTGATCCTGTCTTGAACTATGTGTGCTGAGGATCATAACTACCACCTTTTATTTGGGTGCCAAAGATTAAATTATTTTATGCATTTATTGACTACGTTCTAAAAAATTTAAATCTGCCATAAATAGTCTCAGTAAAAGTGTTTCTCCCTTCCATACCCAACATTTTCCTTACATACAAGGCACGGAGAGGAAAAAATGTATTTGTTGTATTCATTGTTCTGTTTATCCTCACCTGTAAGAGTGACTCTAAGATTTTATGTACAATGATTTTAAAAGCATTTGACTTAAGAACAATCTGTAAACAATAGTCAAATAATAAAGATTGTAATTTACAGTGACGTTGCTACCAGCTTAGATGAAGGGGTCCAGAACAGAGATGTGTGTTGCTGGTCAGGGAAACTTGGCACATATTGACGGTAGGAACTCTGCTGCTTGTGCTCTACTTTCATCAGCATCCAAATGTTTGGAGAGATAAATCTTTAATTAGAGTTGGAAGGGGGGGGGGTTGAAGATGGCATGAGGAGCAAGGAATACGTTACTGTAAAAATATGTTTCCTAAAGGACTCTTTACTTGAGGAAGTTATGTTTTGGGGGTTTCTTCAAACAGAAAACGAATGTCTTTTAACACATGCCTACATTTATACACCCTAGCCCATACCACTTGTCTTCCGGTGCTCTGGTCCTCATACACTCTGGATAGATTTCTATTGGGGTTCTGTGCACTGGGAATTTGATGTTACTTTTTCCACTAGAAGACTGCACTCATTCTGATTTGTCAAGTTGAGCCTTCTATCTGCGGCCTCGCCTAAATCCTGCATCTTCCTGGTCTTTGGCCATCTTTCCAGTCCCGTGGTACTCCTTCCTCTCTCCCAGGAAATCCTTCAGTACTTATGCACATCATTATAGGACATGATTCCTAATGCTGCAGTGTCTTTCTCACTAATTCTGTATGGTTTTTTGGCTTTGAGAATACAATTATATCTTACACTTCTTGAAAGTGGGCACCATGCCTCTCAGTACTCAGTAATCCTAAGTGGTACGTTTTTTTTTTTTTTTTTTTAAACACTGTCAAAATGCTAAAGATGAACTTTCTGTTAAAGGGCACAGAAGAGTGTGTATGTGTGTGTGTGTGTGTGTGTGTGTGTGTGTGTGTGTGTGTATGTGTATTTGCATGGATGTGTGGTGGGGTTATGTATGCATGTGTGTTTGTGCCTGTAGATGCCAGAGATCAGCCTTAGCTATCATTCCTCAGGCACTATTTACCTTGTTTTCTTGAAACAGAGTCTTTCACCGGCCTGGAACTCATAATCTAGGTGACCAGTGACCTCCAATAATTCCCCTGTCTCCATCTCCCCAGGGCTGGTGTTGCAAGTGTGTGTTACTGCGACACTTATTAAATATATAAATAATTAAATATACCATGACTCTAAGAATCAAACTGCATGGCAAGCACTTTACCAGCTGAACCATCTCCCTGAAAGCCTTGAAGGTCTGTATATATTAATGTACATCCAACTACTAAACCTTTCCTTGTCAACGAGAATATTATGCACAAAGAATTTTTCCCCCCTTAAATTTGGCTTGTTAAGAGTTAATCAGAAAATCCTTAGTTTCAACCCTCCTCGATTTCCAAGTCCCCTCTGCTGCCATAGTCCATCTGGCCTTATGAACATAATTGCACCTCCCTTTGATGAGTCAGTGAGTTGCTGGACCCCAGGGCTGTGATGCTGACCATCAATTATCATTGCGTAGGACAAAAGATACAGAAGTGGAAGACACTGAGTATTGAACTGAATGTGAACGAGTCCAGCATAGCCTGTGGAAATCTATTCGTTGAATAGATCCCTTGTCAGTGAGTTCCTATTGTGGGACTTTTTTTTTTTTTTTCTCCTAAAAACATGGAGAAAAGAAGGAAACAACCAACCTGGTACTGTATCATGGCTTGCCATGAAAGATGTGAGCAAGTCTACTCACCCCACACAGGTCACTGGTGACAGACCAAAGAAAGATACCACCCCAGTTTTGTTTAGTCAACCAGTGACTTTATTGGGGTCATTTACAGGAGCATGGGTAAAGGGTAGAACACAGGTAAGGGGTAACCTATAGGAACATGGGTTAAAGCTTGCTCACAGGACAGTGAGGGATAACCTACAGGAACATGCATTAAAGATTGCTCACAGGAGCATGGGTGAGGGGTTACCTATAGGATCAGGAGTGAATAGCCATTCTCAGGAGCTTGGTTAAAGGGCATGGCTAGCTCAAAGACAGCTGTTTCACCAAAATTCCCACTTCCACATGCGTGGAGACTCATGAAATCATTATCACTCTAGCCCCCTACATGACTTGCAGGCAGTTCAGCCACTGGGAGAGTCTCCTCTCCACAGCAATTTTGTTACTGATTTCATGGTCATCTGGAGGAACTTTGTAAGTCTTGTAACTTTCAGGAGCTTTCAGAGCCTTCTAAGTTTACTTTACTTCCTGGGTCTTGACAAGCTTCCTCCTTGGATGGTGTGTTTCAGTGTGAAGGAAAGAGCTACAGAATCCAAATCAGGATTTGAACTTTTTCTTTTATTAAGAGCCTGGCTCCAGAAGGTCCTCAACTCTGTCCTCCAGCTTCTACTTCCATGCGACTGGAATGCTAACATCTTAGGCCTTTTTTTTTGTAGGAATCCATCAATGTCTAAAAAATTACCCAAAAACTTTTCTGGCTGCAGGATAGCATCTCTGACCAAATAGAGTTCAGGTGCAGCTCTGGCAATGTTCAGTCCCAAACATGTGTGTTGCTCAGGACTCTTTAGTCTACAACATTCTTCTTACTTTATAGATAAGGAACCTGAGCCCGCAGTGCTGGGGCTAGCTGCAGAGAGAGGTGGGACCAACCCTTAGCTATTTGTCTCACCTTCTTGTGTTCTTCACCATCACTGAAAAGAGTCAGGTTTTTGTTGTCCGACATTTATTTTTAGATGGAGTAGATTCTGTGACTGGTGTTGGAGAATATGAAAATGTGTTCCCCAGCCAGTCATGAGACTTATGCTCAAATTCTGTGTCTGATTCTTAGACAAACCACTCTAACCTGTCTTAAGTAATACAAATATTCAGTATTCTGAAATATACATAAAATTGTTCCCAAGACTGATACAGAGTTTTGATGAGCCCTTTCATGGCCCATTTGCACATGATACTAACATGTAAGATAACAGATACTAACCACCATCAAAGGTTGACTAGGGACAGCAGCCCCAAGTTCAGTGTTTAGTACCTTAAAGGTTAATGGCGTGGACTCTTGTGGCCATATGCAAAGTGGGAACAGGGAGTATTGAAGAAATGCTTAGCATCCTTAATCATCAGAGAAATGAAACTCAAGACAACTCTGAGATTCCATCTGACACCTGTCAGAATGGCTAAGATCAAAAACTCAAATGACAGCACATGCTGGTGAGGTTCTGGAGAAAGGGGAACACTCCTCCATAGCTGATGGGAATGCAACCTTGTACAACCACTGTGGAAATCAGTCTGGAAATATCTTAGAAAACTTGGAATAGCTCTACCTCAAGACCCAGCCATACCACTCCTGGGCATATATCCAAAAGATTCCTCACCAAACCACAAGGACACCTCCTCATCTATGTTCATAGCAGCCTTATTTGTAATAGCTGTAAACTAGAAACAACCCAGATGTCCCTCAACCAATGAATGGATAAAAAAAACCTGTGGTACATTTACACAATCGAATACTACTCAGCCATTAGAAACAAGGAAATCATACAATTTGCTGCCAAATGGATGTAACTAGAAAAGCTCATCCTGAGTGAACTAACCCAAACTCAGAAAGATGCACATGTCATCTATTCACTTATAATTGGATTTTAGCTATGTAGTACAGGATAACTATCTTACAACCAACACACCAAAAGGAACAGGAACATACACCTTGTTACCTGTTATTGGGACACTTTGCCCTAATAGAGTTGCCTTATAGGCCCCAAGTGCAAGAGGAAGCTCTTAACACTCATATGACTGTTGAACTAAGGCGGGGGGGGGGGGCTGATATATCCAGAGAAGTGGGATAGGTAGGAGAGGGTAGGAGGGTGAGACCAGGAGTGATGGAGAGATGGCACTATGATGGAGATATAACTTGAAGTAATAAATAAACAAAAAAATAGTATTTGGTATTCTTCCACATTGTTATCTTCTTGGCTTTTATGTTTTATATTTTATATATGTATCACTTTAGATATTTGTTGGCCTCATTTTTATACCACTTATTACATATGATATTATAACCATGATGAAATAAAAAAGAATTATTACAGAAAAGTGAAAAATTAAGGGAAGATGACGCTCCCCAAAATAGATGTTTCCAGTATAGGAAAAAAAAAAATCCACTGAGTTTCCTCTGTCCAGTGTTTCCATAAGAAAGCAGCAGAAACTGGAGAAAGGCTGAGGTTTGAGATTGGACAATCATGTGCCAATCCAATGAGATAGATGCCCTCCCACTTAGGAGAAGTCAGACCCCAGATACCCATCACTCTCTGACTCCTGCGTTTAGTAACACTGCCAGTGTTGGTGCCATCAGATCTTGTAGGTATGTCCAGTGTTTGTAATTGTACCAGTCTGTCTCTGTGCTCACATTTACAGGGTCAGCTTGAGATTTTTCCATGACAGAGAGTCGGCTCTGACTCAGTCCCTAAGATAGAGCTGAAGTCTTAGCTACGTTGTATTTAGTTCTTTGTCTATAGGGTGATCAGGGGAGGTCTCCTAGAAGCCACCTTTACTTTTGATTCAGTTGTTAAAATTAGAAGCTGTTAATATTAGAAGCAGTGGTACAAGAACTAATGGATGATTTATATATGTTCCTTGAGCCTTTGGGGAGGCCAGACAGCTTACTATCACCAATTCAGAGGCCTGTTGCTCCACTTATCTGATTATCACACATATTATATATATCGTATATCAACTCACATCTACTTGCAGGCCTTCTTACACATCTCTCTTGGTACTCCAGACTCTGCCAATCAGACCCCCCACTCTTCCTGTTAACCACAGCCTCTGTTCTCATTGCAACATTTATTAGTACCACTGTGGTCTAGCTCCTGTATCCATAGGTAAGATAGATGAAGATTGCCTGCATACACATTTTAACAGCTGGTGAGCCTTGGCATTGTCTTCCTTCCAACTGCAGCCCCTGCTGTTCTCTCATGTTTGCATGGACACTCTTACATTATAAGCAAACATTTTGTCCTCAAAGCAGAGCTTCTTTTATGTTGGCCAGAAACTACATGGTAAAAGAAGTAGGTAGTGAGAACTCTTTTTCTGGCTTTTACCAGAAGGAGAGTCTCTGCTAAGAGTCACCATCTGGGCTGTGTGAAGGTGTAAAATGACCTTTCCTTACTCTCCCCATCCAAGTTCTTAGAAGAGGGTCAGCAAACAAATTCCTCACAAATGAGTCACAGCCTGAAAACATGTGACTTTCTGCTTCCCTTCACTGCTCCAGGATGCAGCTAAGGCATCCACACTGGTTCCAGCTGGACTCAGCTCAACACAGTAATCTTGGAACAGAATCACAAGATGGGTCTACAATTCTGAGACACAGAGTGCCTATCAGTATATATTGAAACAACCATGTTTGTAATAAATGTCATATACTAGTGCACACAGCATTACAGATTCATCTCTGATTCTACAAACACAAGAATCTGATTATTGCTCTCCATTTTCTTTTTCATGTTGAATTTCACTGACGGGAATTGCTTTTCTACAAGAATATTCTCCCAAAAGCCAACATCACAATTTGTGGCTGGCTAGTTGTCAGAACAACCAGACTGCTATTTGCCTACACAATGCATATTCTTTTCTTTCTTCTCCTAACATAAAAAGACTTGTATAGTTGAGGATAGCAATGTGTTTAGTTTTGGAAGACTAAATTTCCCAGCATCTTTTGAACAAAGAAGTACTCAGTGATATAGGGTGGGGATTGTTTACAGAGCTTCCAAGGTCTTCAGTGGCACCCTTCCAGTTCTCAGACACCTGTTTTCCTTCTTCACATCTTTTTTTCCTTTGGTAATGAGATTTTTTTGAACAGTTTAGAATTTTACTTCATGGATATCCATTGGGAAACAAATGATTCCATTTGCAAGAAATATTCCTTGCTGTTTTTTTTTTAGTTTATTACTTCAAATTATATATCCATCACAGTGTCCTCATTCCACCCCTCCCAGTTCTACCCTCCCACCCTCTCCTCCCTCTCCCACCCTTCCCACTCCTCTGATGTGGAGTGTCCCTACATATCAGCCCCTCTCAGCTCAACAGTCATATGTGGGCTAAGAGCTTCCTCTTGCACTGGGGGCCAACATGGTAGCACTCCTAGGGCAAAATGTTCCTGATCCTTTTGGTGTGTTGGTTGTAGGATAGTTATCCTGTACACTAAATCTTATAGAAGAGAAAGTGGAGAAAAGCCTCGAACTCATTTGGCACAGGAGACAACTTCCTGAGCAGAACAAAAATAGCTTAGGTTCTAAGACCAACAATCAATAAATGGGACCTCATGAAACTGAAAAGCTTCTGTAAGGCAAAAGACACTGTCATTAGAACAAAATGGCAGCCTACAGATTGGGAAAAAAATTTCATCAGCCCCACATTTGACAAAGGGATAATATCCAAAATTTACAAAGAACTCAAGAAATTAAACACTAAGAAACCAAATAATCAAATCAAAAAATGGGAAACAGACCTAAACCAAGAATTCACAAAAGAGGAATCTCTGATGGCAGTGAGACACTCGAAGAAATGCTCAGCACCCTTAATCATCAAAGAAATGCAACTCAAGACGACTCTGAGATTCCATCTCACACCTGTCAGAATGGCTAAGATCAAAAACTCAAATGACAGCACATGCTGGTGAGGATGTGGAGAAAGAGGAATACTCCTCCGTTACTGGTGGGAGTGAAAACTTGTACAACCACTATGGAGGTCAGTCTGGCAATATCTTAGAAAACTCAGAATAGCTCTTCCTCAAGAACCAGCCATACCACTTGTGGGTATACACCCAAACGATTCCTCACCAAACCACAAGGACATAACCTCATCTATGTTTATAGCAGCCTTATTTGTAATAGCTAGAAACTGGAAAGAACCCAGATGTCCCTCAACCGAAGAATGGATTAAAAAACTGTGGTATATCTACACAATGGAATACTACACAGCTATCAGAAATGAGGAAATCATGCAATTCGAAACCAAATGGATGGAACTAGAAAAGGTCATCTTGAGTGAGCTAACCCAGACTCAGAAGGATGCACATGGCATCTTCACATCTCTTTCCTCCTGCAAATCTTTATGCCTAGAACTGATGGCTGTTACACTATGACCAGAATGCCTGTGTGAACAGTACCAGCTATACTGTTAAGTTCACTAAGCAAACTAAGAGTGTAAGCTGGGGACACTGATGCTATCAGGAAGCCCAGCCATGCAGGTAGTTACTTCATAGAGCATGGGATTACTGTCCTTTAGTCTCTTTAGCAAGGTTATGCAAAACCATCCTATAACTTGTGTAAACTTAGCGATCTGTAGTGTCTTCAAAGTAGCTGAACAGTCTCTTAATTGTAAATAGACATATTATGGTGGTTTGAATAAGAATGGCCTCCATAGGCTCATATATTTGATTTCTTTTGGTCATCAGGGAGTGGCACTACCTAAGAGGGATTAAGAAGTATGGCCTTGTTGGAGGATGAGTGTCACTGGGAGTGGGGGTTTCAAAAGTCAACCTGGTCCTAGTGTCTCTCTTCATGCTGTCTGTGGTTCTGAATGTAGAACTCTCAGCTATTTCTCTAGCCCCATGTCTGCCTGCATGCAGACATGCTTCCTGCCATGGTGACAATGGACTGGACCTCTAAAACTGTAAGCCAGCCCCAATTAAATGCTTTCCTTTGTAAGAGTTGCTGTGGTCATGGTGTCTCTTCACAGCAATAGAACAGTGACAAAAACACTGTTAGATTTTAAATTTAAAACAGGAAGTTTGATATTCCACTTTGTAGAATTGATCATCATATGATTATGAAATCTTTCATTTACAAAGCTTACACTTTAGCATGGGGGTGGGGATATAATTGGGTAGAAGAAATCTTACCTGTCCTAAACAAGGCCTTGCATTCAATCCCTAGAACCACAAAGAAAGAAAACTTTCGCTTGGGTTAAACAGTAAATGATATATAAATAAGTATGCAAGAAGGAATAGAAATACTTTGGCTTTAACATAGAAGTATTTACTTTTTATACAGAGAACTCTAATGATAAATATATAATCATATAAATGCTGCATTCCACTATTGGGATACAAAAAGTAATTTTATCATTCCAACAAGGTATGCTTTGCCAATCTTTCTTTTAATTAATGTTGGTACAGTATGTATTTTCCCATCTGTTTTATCTTTTTTTTCAACCATTCTATTTATAGCTCTTTTGAATGGGTTTACACTTTCTACAGTGTATGACAATCTCTATTTTTCACTGCTGTGGTTACACAACTTACTTGAATATAATTATTAGTATGTAGATTTAGATCTTCCATTTTATTTTATTGTATTGCTTTTCTAGATGTCTCCTCTCTTTTAGATTTTTTTTGTTTCTTCTTTATTTTACTCCATTCCCTTTGGGTTATTTGAAAATCATAAGCCCATATATATATATATATACACATATATATATATCAACATACATACATACATACAATCATATATACATATACTTTCAAGCTGTCATTGTGTCCTGATTTCTGGCTACTGCTACAAAGTCAGATGTTAACCCTCCCTACATGACTCATCCCGTGAATCAATCTTTGAGTCCTGACCCTTCCCAATCCACCAATTCACCTCCTAGATTTTGCTTTCAGAATTTTCAAATAGTGCTAGATGTGTCCTGATAAAATTTTATTGTAATAAGTAAGATAGAGTGTGTTTATTCTATCTTTAACTTCTGGAGACAGGGTTTCATGTAGCCACCTGCTATGCAGCTGAGGAGGTCCTGCTCTGTTGATCTGCCTGCCCCATATCCTAAGTGCTGGAAATACAGGAATACATTATCAGGCCTGGCTAATATGGGACAGGGAGCAGGACCTAGGGCTTCGGGCAGGCTAGGCAAGCTCTCTGCCAACTGAACTGCATTCCCCCCAACACTAATTCTTTTATTCAGTATTAAAGCCCCCATGACATTTTTCAATAAAATATATATTGAACATATATATTTTCTTTTCCTATTCCTATAATGCATTTTATGATTCAAAAATTTTGTAGATATCATTGTTTTTTACAATATGACTTCAACACTTTAATTTTTAAAGGAACCTTAATTTCGTTTTACAAAGAAAACCTTATGTTTGAAATTCCATGGCTGTGCTGCATTGTTAATAGTATGTTCTGAACTGTACTCTGCTTATGGGTAAAGACATGGCTTATATGGCATACATACTGTCTTCTAGGACAGTCACAGCACATACTTAACTAATATTAGGTAATAAATTATAAGTGGCCTCATTTCACCATAACTAATAATCTAACATTTTAAAATGACTGAGTTTGTTAGGAGTTAAAAACAAAACTCCATTTTAAAAGTGTCTATTTCTGATAATTAATAATAAGATATTTTCAAGAAAAAATTACTAGATGCCAAGCACATTGCATTGAACTTAAGACTTCAGTCCAAGCTTGACTAAATTGTTAGCTAATGACCAAGAAGAAAAAAAAAATTACAGAACTATCTTATCAGAGTGTCTGTACCAAGTATCCCATTCCCTTCACTGGTCATGCATATGTACTAGTGGTCGTTGCATGGGAGTAAACACCTGTTAGTCAGTGAGCACCCATCAGAGTTATTTGGAGGACAGCTGAACCATCTGACAGACCCAATGGAAGAGCTTCTAATTTCATTTCTAACAAGCTCACAGCTGCGACTGATGTTGCTCATCCAGGTCTGCAGTGAGGATGGCTGTTCTATAGACATTATTTAGTTTTCACATCTCTATTAAAAGCCAGGTTGATCATTCCCTTTATTCTTGGTAACATCATTGGTCAACCTGGATGCTGATGGGCTTCCTATACACGACTCTCTCATCCAGTATATAACATTCCAAGTCTCTCTGGAGGGTATACATATGAGAAAGTTATAGATTCAAATAGATTTGGGGGACCAGGGATGAGCTTCAGTAGGTGACTTGTTTCCTGTGAACGTACAAGGATTTGAGTTCCCAACCCGAGCTCACACATGAATAAAGCTAGATGTGGTTGGGTCTGTCTGTAGTACTAGTGTTTCTAAGGTAATCTGAAGGCAGAAACCAGATATGGTGGTAAGCCAGCTGTCCTGGAACACAGAGCAATGAATGGCAGTAGGCTGTGCCTCCAAAAGGTAGAAGATGAAGATCAACACCCAAAGTTGTCCTTTAACTCACACATGTGTAATGTGACACATGTTCCTATGTGTTCTCTCTCTCTCTCTCTCTCTCTCTCTCTCTTGCATGTGCATGCACACACAGTTTAAGTGGGAGAGATTGATTTTTTTGAAAGATAATTTGTAAACAGATTGTTGCTCAAATCCTGGATCCTGCTTTTTATAATTGTGTGATTATGGAATCTTCATTTTATAGTTTCATTATTCCTTTGTGTATCACATATTAAAAAAATGAAAGAGCACTGTGTCTATATTTTAGTCACTAGGATTTGATACAGGAATATATCTGTCCAGTGAGCATGAAATCCTATCACAGATATTCTCTAAACTACCCAGTAATCAAGTTGCTAAGAGACAAGCAACATTTGCTTATCTAAATACAAGAGATGGTTAGGGCATCTTCAAAAACCCCTAGAGATCTGCAGAATATGGCATTCAAAGATGTTATCTTAAATCAAGATTTTTTTTTTATATCGAGACATATCAGCGCCTGACAGCACCCCCTATTCTACTCCAAGTAGAAGATAAGCATCGAAGAACCTCCACTGTAAGATGGTTGAATTAGTGGCAAGCCTTTCTCTTGGCATGAAAAAACCCCTTGCACCAACTGCAGACAGACTGCTGTCCAAAAAGGACAAAACTTGGTAGCAGGGAAGTCGACAGCCTAACTCTGCCAAGACAGGGTAGGTAAGTCCTTCATAATCCCTGCTCTACAACAAATGTCTGTCAGAGAAACAGGACCCAAAGCCTGAAGATTGATGCTGGAATGTATGGAGAGAAAATGGGAACTGTCCAGGCAGTTATTGGTATGTTCTTTCTTAGAAGGCTCTGCACTTCCTATATAAGCAAATATATTTATCCCTCTCAGGTCTCTGAGGTGGTTGAAGAATAGACAGATAGAATCTTATAGTTAAATTTTGAACTGTTTAGGAATCAAGAGGGTGTTATAGATCTATGAAGATACTCTTAAAAGTGTGTTGCAAGATAGTAAGAATGTTGAGTCACATATAGACCCTTAAACTCATGGAGTTGGGTAGATAGTAGAATGTTAAAGTCAGGGGCCAAATAGGTATAAACTGAACATTGGGAAGGTATACTGGGCCAATTTACTCTCATAAATGTGGCATATTTATATCTATTGTTTTGTATAATACTTACTGTTATAAGAGAAGGAACCAGCTGTTGAACTGAAAGGGGAAACCTCTGGAGGGAAGAGGTGGAAGGGCGGGTTAGGAAGGGGGAATAGGGAGGGGTTTGTTACTGAGATGTAACTTGAAGAAAAAAAAATAAAGTATTTAAAAAAAAATGAAAGAGCACTGTGTCTATATTTTAGTCACTAGGATTTGATAAAGGAATATATCTGTCCAGTGAGCATGAAATCCTTGCAAGCAATCTTCTCTGGGCCAGCCCTGAGGGTAAAGTAGCAATCTAAATATGTTTACAGTTAGGGGCAGTGGAGGAACTTCCTTAGATGGGGATGTGGAGGAGATCTAGTCCAGTGCATTGTGGGAAGAGTGTGTAGTTATGAGAGAAGAAGCAAAACCAGGAAAGAGGGAGAATCAGGAATCAGAAGACTCTAGACTCTAGATGCCTGGAAGAGCACATACTATACCTTAGAGAGGCTAGACCATGCACCCTATAAGAAAGGGCCCAATAACAAAGACCACAATTCATTTACAGTGAGCACCACCTGAGATCTTTGCTTTTATGAATTCATTGCATACACATCCTATGGTGTGAAGGCAGAAGTGGAATTTGAACCTGGCAGGTGGCTCTGATCATCTGCTGTTTTTGATGGTACTCTTCTTTCTGTGGCAGCTCTTGCTAAATGCTAATCCCCTGACTTCCCAAGCGTATGTTATCATGGTCTATATTGGTACATGTTGTTGAATGTTAAAACTCAATTGAAGTTACTTTAAGGTGATTTGCACCAGGGTTCAGTTCTGTTTTCCATGTGAGAATTCTGAATCCAAAGAATCAAGGGCCTGCCACAGTTCTGTATTCATAGCATCATACCCGAGAAACCAACAGCCCTTTGAATTTCCCATAGCTTCTGTTGAGCCTAGTCTGGCTATCAAAGATGGTGGCAGAGGGTGAGGGAGATGACTTAATCAGTAAAGTGTTTGCTATGCAAGTAGGAAGGTGTGTGTTTGGTCGCCAAAGACAACATAGAAGTTGTATGTCACAGTATGTATTTGTAATCCTAATCCTGGGGAGATGGAGGCAGGATACTCTCTGAGCTCTCTAGCTAACAAGTATAGCCTAATTGGAAGCTGCAGGCTAGTGAGAGACTCTGTCTAAAGTATGAAAGATAGACAACCTCCTAAGTAACAACAGCCAAGTCTGACTTCTGGCCTCTACATGTGCTAGTACTGCACACGCAGGAGGTACAGACAGACAGACAGATGGATGGATGGATGGATGGATGGATGGGTGCATAGGTGCATGGATTGGTAGATAATATAAGAAAGTTTCTTCATAGAGATCCACTAGTCAAATATAAGGAAAGAAAGTTTCCTCATAGAGACTAGCCAAATTAGAGAGACTATGATCCTATTGTAGGTGTTTGATTTTCCTACTTATTTATATTCTATCCCTATAGCTTAGATTTTTATGCTCCTCAACCAATGTCACGTGTCTTTTGCTCATTGCCAGTGTGACTGGTGGACAACTGAAATTTCCTGGAATTGGATAGTTGTCTTTCTTGGCTCCTTTTGTATCATCTTTTGTCTTTTGCATGCTGAAATCCATCCCATTAGTTTGCTTTGCAGTAATTGATGGATATGTGATTGACTCTCTTAGAATTATAATTAGCTAGGTGACCTTTTATGCACCACTGAATTATTAAGATTAGTAAAGTATGCCTCCAGCAGGATATATAGTTTCTACAAAGTGTCATTTTTAGAATAAGATGTATCCATACAGTTTTTTACATGCTATAAAATACAGTTTATAAATAATAAATATATAAATTATAATAATATATTTTTGTGTCTAAAATACATATGGCATTAATAAATTGTCATATGCTGTTCAGGTTTGATAAAGGTGTATTCTGAGATTAAGGAGACATTTCCTTGTCTCACATTCAAGAATATTTTCTTCACCTCTCCTCCAAACCCCACTGTCCTGGGTAGATCTGGGCCCCTGGCTCTATGATATGAAGAGAGAAAACCAGTAGGCTGCTAAGGGTGTTAAAAACCCTGTTTTTGAGGACAGCTAGAAGGTAAAGCATCTCCAGCCCAGGCCACTGTTTTGTATCTAGGAACATAAACATGACCCCTGTGGGACCCTCAAGTAGGAGTCCATTAAGGAAAACTCAAGATGAAACATCAGCTTCCCCAAATGATTTCTGCTGATTGTAGTAAGCCCTGATTTGATGATACTACCTTTGTTTGCTCTCTCAATTAGGCTGTTCCTGCCCTCTCTGCTAAATATAATAATCTCACAAACTGATGTTTTGCTATCTGCTGCTTCTAATTTTTATCTGTCATCTATCTATCTGTCTATCTATCTGTCTGTCTGTCTATCTATCTATCTGTCTGTCTGTCTGTCTATCATCTATCATCTATATGCTACTTGATATATATGCAAACATGTATATTCATTCCTTTGTGTGTGATAAAAAAACCTGTGTCTCAATACATAAAAGAAGCTATGTGTGCAGAAGTGCTTGTGAATGCCTCTGTGTGTGTATGTGTGTGTGTGTGGCATATACACACAGGAGTATACCCTAATGTTTACACATATTTGGGTTCATGGGTTTATCATTCTGAAGCCTCTAATAACAGTGAACTAAAGAAGCCAGATGTCGTCTGGTGTTGTGTGTTAGAGAAGTGTTGGTGACCCTAAGGATGTTGGTAAGAGTCTGTTCCCCTTAAGAAACTTGAAACTGAGAAGCTGGTATTGGGTCTCCTGGAGAGATGATGCATGGGAAAGTCTGTTTCCTTCCTTCTCTGGAATCTAGACAGACTGTAGAACAGGTGTGCCTTCCCTGGGGAGAAGGGACTCAGATTCCCTCCTAGCTACCAGGACTCCATGAAAATTGATCAACAGTTTGGGTGAGAAGGATCTGATGCTCTGACATATCTCATTAGCCATAGATCCTATTTTAATTTACTTTCTGTCTTTAGTTTCCATTTATTATCCTTACAGGCTAATTCTCTTCACAGCCTGAAGGTTCAAACACTATTTTTCATGAAGTTAAAAGACAGTGTTCTCAGACCGCCCTTTACAAGAAGAGAGTCTCAAGTTCACACAGAAAATGAAACACTTTTTCCTACACATTGACAAACTCTATATGTGATTATCAGTGTCAGTATTTGACAAAGTAGTTGAACTCCAGCTTTTTAAATCAGACTATGCCCACCTGTGTGAGGGAAACTTGATGGCACTTCAGAGATCCCTCTGTCATGTGTGCTTTCTTTTCTGTATACCTTGCATGTTGCTATCTCCTCGTAAATTGTAACTTGGGAGTAGAAAAGTACTGTATGCTGAACCAAGTACTTAACTATTAAGTGATTCACATTCATAAATATTTGAGTATTATCTATAAGTAAAAGGCATGGGGTTATTTCCACGCCACTCTAGATTGCTACCCACTTTTTGGAAATCAACAATGCATTTATTTTCGTTCCAAGATTTATGCAGTCATTTTCAAACAACTACATTGCAAGCTGTTATCTGTTACTGAGGCGAAGCAGCCCTACTGATGAATAGGATGGAAAGGAAATTGCTTGGTTTCGTGGGATATTATTGACTTTCTCTTCTTTGCTATGCAGACATAGGAATTAGAAGGCTGGGAATAAAATGTCAGTATCTGTAGTGGGGATGGGTAACTCACTAAGCAAAGACTGTTCAGGCTCTAATTGTTATGATTTTATCTATTGCTTAATAAAAAGGGAGAGCTTGACTGAATGAGACAAGAAACACAGGAAGAGTCTAGAATATGGTATTGTTTATGTCTGTACTCAGGATGATATCCAAGAGATTAGGAAACAGATCAAGTAGATTTAGTATCTTAAATGGAATCGAGAGATGCTAGGTGGCTTCTAGGGAGATTGATCAGTGGATAAAGTACTTGCTGAACAAGCATGAAAACCTGAGTTCAGATCCTGGCACCTACTTAGAAGCAAGACACAGCATCTCACTTCTGTAAACTGAGTTGAATACAAGCAGATACAACTGCTTGCAGGCTATACAGTCTGGCAGAAACAATGAGTTTTCAGATTCAGTGAAAGGACCTTGTCAGAAAGTATAAAGGGGAGAAGAATGGAGGAAGACAACTGATGTCAACTTCTGGCCTACACACACACACACACACACACACACACACACACATACATACACACACACACCACACACACGCTCACACACATACATACACACACCACACACACGCTCACACACACATACATACACACACATATACACACACAAACATACACACACACACACGCTCACACACACATACACACACACACACGGTCACTCACACACTAAAATAACAATTTTAAATAACAAAATAAACTGTTAATAAAGCAAACACTAAATCCAGGTAGTTCAATTTTACAAGTGAAGACTCAGGAGTCAGATGCTGGGGTGAAAATCTGCTAGCTCAGAGAGGCAGAGAAAGCACCCAGCTGACCTTCCTATTCCACTGATGTCCTAGAAGGAAAAAGCCTGTTAGCTCACCCAGCTGACTTTCCTACTCAGGGGACATCTCAGAAGGGAAAAACAAAACAAAACAAAAGCCCTTCTATTTCTCTAAACTTTCTTAAATACCCCTCAGATCGGTGTCCCTCCTTTCTACTATGTTCACTCCCTGTCAGCTGGTTGCTTGCTCTGCCTCTTGACCTAAGGTTGACTTTATTTAGCTCTTGAATTACATGTGTGTGCTAGGGCTGAGCCACACAGTAAGCACTTGTGTATAGTAAACAGAAAGTGGTAGGATTAAAGACTGAGCCATCTCACAATTAGAAACAGATTTTTCCAGTTCACAGTCTCAGGGTTCACAATGTGATAAAATATCCTGCAACAAGACCCCAAGGAAGAAAAAAAACCTTTGCGACTGAGATGTAACTTGAAAAAAAAAAGTACTTATAAAAAAAATAAATAAAAAATAATAAAAAATAAAAAACTAAAAGAAAAAAAAAGAAAAAAGGGCTAACAAAAGTACCAAGGAATAATATATTTTATCTGAAAGCATTTTATGCTTCTAAGTTTTTTTAAAAATTACGTTTGTTATTTCAAGTTACATCTTCATCACAGACCCCTCCCTTCACCCTTCTAGGCCCCTTCCTCCCACCCTCTGCCCCCTCTCCCACCTATCCTACTTCTCCAGTGTGGGATACCCCCACATCTCAGCCCCCCTCAGTCCATCAATCATATGAGGGATTAGAGCTTCCTCTTAACACTGGGGGCCTACATGGCAGCTCCACTAGGGCAAAGTGTCCCACTAACAGGTAACAAAGTCTATGCTACTGTTCCTTTGGGTCTGTTGGTTGTAGGATAGTTATCCTGTACTATATGGCTAAAATCCAGTTATTAGTGAATACATGCCATGTGCATCTTTCTGGGTCTGGGCTATCTCACTCAGAATGAGCTTTTCTAGTTCCATCCATTTGGCAGCAAATTGCATGATTTCCTTGTTTCTGATAGCTAAGTAGTGTTCCATTATTTTTAAGTTTTTTCCACTTAGTCTGTGATTTTCAGAAAGATCCCAAGGATTCTAATTTTATTGAGAACATCTCATAATGTAATATTGAGTTTCTGAGCCACTACTGCTGCTTCTGGGGCTAAAGTCCCAGTTAATTCTCATCACAGAGAATATTCAGCATCTACCTACAAAAATGAAGAAAAAAAATAGTACAATGTCACAGAATTCCTGATTTCAAATTTGGATATGAATGGGCAAGGAATGTTTCACATTCAAATCCATCTGAAATAGACTTTTCTTAAAAGTTAAACTGAACTCTTTTAATGTAGGAATATGTATATTTGAATATCAAAGTTTTAGATGATCTTTACAACAATTTAACATGTTCGTATGGTTTGTTTAACTGGCTATTTCATCAAGATGGATTTTTTTTCATAAGTGGACTGTAGGTTAGTTCATTATACATCATTTGGTAGTTACATATATTTATTTAAAGCCTAGGGAAAATATCTTTCCAGAGTGTTCTGTTTGTTTGGTTGGTTGGTTGCTTACTTAGATAGGAAAATGGATGGATGGATGGATGGATGGATGG